>OU452226.1:24176871-24251871 GCA_911728455.2 Marthasterias glacialis
CTCTCTCGTTACGATTCAAATATCAAGGAAATCTCCAAGGCATTGCCGTGATTGCGCAATCAAAACAGCTAGCCATGGTGTCCGATTTGTCACTTAATCGTTAAATTATCCTGGATATTGTACTTTTATTAGATTTTAATGACCTGGAACATCTCTTATAATAAGCGTTTAACTTTCCAAAACATCTTATGTAATTTAGGAAACTAACAATTAACTTATTTAGAAAATATTGTTAAAAAACTTTCCAAATCTGGACACTTTTTGAGCTATGCCTTTTGTACATAGATTAAAACCCGCGTTATAAATGATGTCATGATGACGTGACGGGAAATGTTAGACCAGAAATCACATCTACAATATAGGACAAGTCTATAACTGAAAAAAGTTTGAGGATCGGATGTATACTTCTTGAGATATGGTAGTTACAAGATTGCCTAATTAAATATTCACGTCATTATAACTCGGCTAATTAATTAAAAATTTCAACCAAATTTATTTTATGATAACTTCATGTCCTAAGCTTCAATTTAGTATAGGATTTGAGTTTGTCATACTTACACATTCTAAGATTAGGGACGAACAAAAACGTGTACAAATGCTATGGGATTTTGAGACAGAAACAAATGTATAATAATAATAATAATAATAATAACTAGATATAATGTGATTGTAATCAACAATCACAAAGCTGTTCCGAATATTGTTTCTTAAGGTACTTGATTTGTAGTTCTTGAGATATCGTCAAGCTTCCGGTTGACCCTAAATTTAAGACCAACATGCGGTCACGGTATCCCGAGGGTAATGTTGAATTATCAAGGACTATATAATTGAAAAAGATTTTTAAAATCGGCTGTGTACTTCTAAAGTCATGGTTCAGCTTCCGGTTTATTCGGATGTTAAGGTCAACCCGAGGTCACGTCAACTCGAAGCTCATCTTTAATGCCCAATGACTATAATGACCGAAAAAAGTTTGAAAATCGGTTGTGCCCTTCTTCAGATATAGCGATATGAAGAGTTGCTTATTAAATATTCACGCGACAGTCACGTGAGTAATTAGTTTCTTAAGCTAGTGAGGCCAAAAAATGCACCAGCAAAGCTAAAGTGATCATTGCCACCGTTACGCCCATGAAGTATTTTAAGCCTACATGGTTATATTCCACTCGCGGGAAATTTCGATCTAGTGCAGTAGGTACGCACTTATAGCTATGGTGTTGACTGAGTTACCAATTAACAGTTAATTACTGAAGAAACACACTGCACTATAATAAATGTCAGTCTGGAATGACTTGTATTGTTCTCTCTGTTTTCAAATTGATTTGAGCTAAATAGGGAACCTAAAATTGCATTTATTTTGAAAATGTGTTCAAAAATGTCCAAATCTGGACACTTTTAAAACCTATGCCTTTTGTACATAGATTAAAAGCCCCGTTAAAATTATGTCATAATGACGTGACGGTAAATGTTAGACCAGAAATCACATCTACAATAGAGGACAAGTCTATAACTGAAAAAGTTTGAGGATCGGACGTATACTTTTTGAGATATGACGGACACAAACTTGACTAATTAAATATTCACGCGACGATAACGGTCATCCCTGATGACGTCACGACGAAAAAAATGTGTTTTTCATTCTAACAAATTTATAAGCTACAAGATGGTATGTAACTTATGACCATCCAATGCCTTTTAAAGAAAACCCTATCAAAACGCACGTTGCATGTATCGTTCGTACACATACAGAATGGGCTATACACTAACTATAGGTACTCTCTCGGTTACGATTCAAGTATCAAGGAAATCTCCAATGCATTGCCGTGATTGCGCAATCAAAACAGCTAGCCATGGTGTCCGATTTGTCACTTAATCGTTAAATTATCCTGGATATTGTACTTTTATTAGTTTTTAATGACCTGGAACATCTCTTATAACAAGCGTTTAATTTTCCAAAACATCTTTTGTAATTTAGGAAACTAACAATTAACTTATTTAGAAAATATTGTTAAAAACTTTCCAAATCTGGACACTTTTGAGCCATGCCTTTTGTACATAGATTAAAACCCGCATTATAAATGATGTCATGATGACGTGACGGGAAATGTTAGACCAGAAATCACATCTACAATATAGGACAAGTCTATAACTGAAAAAAGTTTGAGGATCGGATGTATACTTCTTGAGATATGGTAGTTACAAGATTGCCAAATTAAATATTCACGTCATTATAACTCGGCTAATTAATTAAAAATTTCAATCAAATTTATTTTATGATAACTTCATGTCCTAAGCTTCCATTTAGTATAGGATTTGAGTTTGTCATACTTACAAATTCTAAGATTAGGGACGAACAAAAACGTGTACAAATGCTATGGGATTTTGAGACAGAAACAAATGTATAATAATAATAATAATAATAATAATAATAATAATAAAAACTAGACATTAAGATTTTGTCTCTAGGACAAAATCAAAGCTGTTCCGATTATTGTTTCTTAAGGTACTTGATTTGTAGTTCTTGAGATATCGTCAAGCTTCCGGTTGACCCTAAATTTAAGACCAACAAGCGGTCACGGTATCCCGAGGGTTATGTTGAATCTTCAAGGACTATATAATTAAAAAGATTTTTAAATCGGCTGTGTACTTCTTCAGTCATGTTTCAACTTCCGGTTTACCCAAATGTTAAGGTCAGCCCGAGGTCACGTCAACTCGAAGCTCATCTTTAATGCCCAATGACTATATGACCGAAACAAGTTTGAAAATCGGTTGTGCCCTTCTTCAGACACAGCGATATGAAGAGTTGCTTATTAAAAATTCACGCGACAGTCACGTGAGTAATTAGTTTCTTAAGCTAGTGAGGCCAAAAGATGCACCAGCAAAACTAAAGTGATCATTGCCACCATTATGCCCATGAAGTGTTATAAGCATACATGGTTATATTCCAGTCGCGGGAAATTTCGATCTAGTGCAGTACATACGCACTAATAGCTGTGGTGTTGACTGAGTTAGCAATTAACAGTTAATTACTGAAGAAACATACTGCACCAAGATTAATGTCAGTCTGAAATGACTTGTATTGTTTTCTCTGTTTTCAAATTGATTTGAGCTAAAGAGGGAACCTAAAATTGCATTTATTTTGAAAAATGTGTTCAAAAATGTCCAAATCTGGACACTTTTAAACCTATGCCTTTTGTACATAGATTAAAAGCCCCGTTAAAATGATGTCATAATGACGTGACGGTAAATGTTAGACCAGAAATCACATCTACAATATAGGACAAGTCTATAACTGAAAAAGGTTGAGGATCGGACGTATACTTTTTGAGATATGACGGACACAAACTTGACTAATTAAATATTCACGCGACGATAACGGTCATCCCTGATGACGTCACGACGAAAAAAATGTGTTTTTCATACTAACAAATTTTATAAGCTACAAGATGGTATGTAACTTATGACCATCCAATGCCTTTTAAAGAAAATCCTATCAAAACGCACGTTGCATGTATCGTTCGTACACATACAGAATGGGCTATACACTAACTATAGGTACTCTCTCGGTTACGATTCAAATATCAAGGAAATCTCCAATGCATTGCCGTGATTGCGCAATCAAAACAGCTAGCCATGGTGTCCGATTTGTCACTTAATCGTTAAATTATCCTGGATATTGTACTTTTATTAGTTTTTAATGACCTGGAACATCTCTTATATTAAGCGTTTAACTTTCCAAAACATCTTATGTAATTTAGGAAACTAACAATTAACTTATTTAGAAAATATTGTGTTAAAAACTTTCCAAATCTGGACACTTTTTGAGCCATGCCTTTTGTACATAGATTAAAACCCGCATTATAAATGATGTCATGATGACGTGACGGGAAATGTTAGACCAGAAATCACATCTACAATATAGGACAAGTCTATAACTGAAAAAAGTTTGAGGATCGGATGTATACTTCTTGAGATACGGTAGTTACAAGATTGCCTAATTAAATATTCACGTCATTATAACTCGGCTAATTAATTAAAAATTTCAACCAAATTTATTTTATGATAACTTCATGTCCTAAGCTTCAATTTAGTATAGGATTTGAGTTTGTCATACTTACACATTCTAAGATTAGGGAAGAACAAAAACGTGTACAAATGCTATGGGATTTTGAGACAGAAACAAATGTATAATAATAATAATAATAATAATAATAAAAATAATAATCAGAAGAAAAACAAAACCTGTTCCGACTGCTATGTCGGAACAGCTAATAATAATCCGAAGAAAAACAAAACCTGTTCCGACTGCTATGTCGGAACAGCTAATAACTAGACATTAAGATTTTGTCTCTAGGACAAAATCAAAGCTGTTCCGATTATTGTTTCTTAAGGTACTTGATTTGTAGTTCTTGAGATATCGTCAAACTTCCGATTGACCCTAAATTTAAGACCAACATGCGGTCACGGTATCCCGAGGGTAATGTTGAATTTTCAAGGACTATATAATTGAAAAGATTTTTAAAATTGGCTGTGTACTTCTTAAGTCATGGTTCAACTTCCGGTTTACCCGGATGTAAAGGTCAACCCGAGGTCACGTCAACTCGAAGCTCATCTTAAATGCCTAATGACTATATGACCGAAACAAGTTTGGAAACCTGTTGTGCCCTTCTTCAGATAGAGCGATATGAAGAGTTGCTTATTAAATATTCACGCGACAGTCACGTGAGTAATTAGTTTCTTAAGCTAGTGAGGCCAAAAGATGCACCAGCAAAGCTACAGTGATCATTGCCACCGTTACGCCCATGCAGTATTATAAGCATACATGGTTATATTCCAGTCGCGGTAAATTTCGATCTAGTGCAGTACATACGCATTATTAGCTATGGTGTTGACTGAGTTACCAATTAACAGTTAATTACTGGAGAAACACACTGCACCAAGATTAATGTCAGTCTGAAATGACTTGTATTGTTCTCTCTGTTTTCAAATTGATTTGAGCTAAATATGGGAACCTAAAATTGCATTTATTTTGAAAAATGTGTTCAAAAATGTCCAAATCTGGACACTTTTAAAACCTATGCCTTTTGTACATAGATTAAAAGCCCCGTTAAAATGATGTCTTAATGACGTGACGGTAAATGTTAGACCAGAAATCACATCTACAATACAGGACAAGTCTATAACTGAAAAAGTTTGAGGATCGGACGTATACTTTTTGAGATATGACGGACACAAACTTGACTAATTAAATATTCACGCGACGATAACGGTCATCCCTGATGACGTCATGACGAAAAAAATGTGTTTTTCATACTAACAAATTTTATAAGCTACAAGATGGTATGTAACTTATGACCATCCAATGCCTTTTAAAGAAAACCCTATCAAAACGCACGTTGCATGTATCGTTCGTACACATACAGAATGGGCTATACACTAACTATAGGTACTCTCTCGGTTACGATTCAAATATCAAGGAAATCTCCAATGCATTGCCGTGATTGCGCAATCAAAACAGCTAGCCATGGTGTCCGATTTGTCACTTCATCGTTAAATTATCCTGGATATTGTACTTTTATTAGTTTTTAATGACCTGGAACATCTCTTATAACAAGCGTTTAACTTTCCAAAACATCTTTTGTAATTTAGGAAACTAACAATTAACTTATTTAGAAAATATTGTTAAAAACTTTCCAAATCTGGCCACTTTTTGAGCCATGCCTTTTGTACATAGATTAAAACCCGCATTATAAATGATGTCATGATGACGTGACGGGAAATGTTAGACCAGAAATCACATCTACAATATAGGACAAGTCTATAACTGAAAAAAGTTTGAGGATCGGATGTATACTTCTTGAGATATGGTAGTTACAAGATTGCCTAATTAAATATTCACGTCATTATAACTAGGCTAATTAATTAAAAATTTCAACCAAATTTATTTTATGATAACTTCATGTCCTAAGCTTCAATTTAGTTTAGGATTTGAGTTTGTCATACTTACAAATTCTAAGATTAGGGACGAACAAAAACGTGTACAAATGCTATGGGATTTTGAGACAGAAACAAATGTATAACTAGACATTAAGATTTTGTCTCTAGGACAAAATCAAAGCTGTTCCGATTATTGTTTCTTAAGGTACTTGATTTGTAGTTCTTGACCCGGAAGTTAAGGTCAACCCGAGGTCACGTCAACTCGAAGCTCATATTTAATGCCCAATGACTGTATGACCGAAACAAGTTTGAAAATCGGTTGTTCCCTTCTTCAGATATAGCGATATGAAGAGTTGCTTATTAAATATTCACGCGACCGTCACGTGAGTAATTAGTTTCTTAAGCTAGTGAGCCCAAAAGATGCACCAGCAAAGCTAAAGTGATCATTGCCACCATTACGCCCATGAAGTATTATAAGCATACATGGCTATATCCAATCGCGGGAAATTTCGATCTAGTGCAGTACATACGCATTAATAGCTATGGTGTTGACTGAGTTACCAATTAACAATTAATTACTAAAGAAACACACTGCACTATAATTAATGTCAGTCTGAAATAACTTGTATTGTGCTCTCTGTTTTCAAATTGATTTGAGCTAAATAGGGAACCTAAAATTGCATTTATTTTGAAAAATGTGTTCAAAAATGTCCAAATCTGGACACTTTTAAAACCTATGCCTTTTGTACATAGATTAAAAGCCCCGTTAAAATGATGTCATAATGACGTGACGGTAAATGTTAGACCAGAAATCACATCTACAATATAGGACAAGTCTATAACTGAAAAAGGTTGAGGATCGGACGTATACTTTTTGAGATATGACGGACACAAACTTGACTAATTAAATATTCACGCGACGATAACGGTCATCCCTGATGACGTCACGCCGAAAAAAATGTGTTTTTCATACTAACAAATTTTATAAGCTACAAGATGGTATGTAACTTATGAGCATCCAATGCCTTTTAAAGAAAACCCTATCAAAACGCATGTTGCATGTATCGTTCGTACACATACAGAATGGGCTATACACTAACTATAGGTACTCTCTCGGTTACGATTCAAATATCAAGTAAATCTCCAATGCATTGCCGTGATTGCGCAATCAAAACAGCTAGCCATGGTGTCCGATTTGTCACTTAATCGTTAAATTATCCTGGATATTGTACTTTTATTAGTTTTTAATGACCTGGAACATCTCTTATAATAAGCGTTTAACTTTTCAAACCATCTTATGTAATTTAGGAAACTAACAATTAACTTATTTAGAAAATATTGTGTTAAAAACTTTCCAAATCTGGACACTTTTTGAGCCATGCCTTTTGTACATAGATTAAAACCCGCATTATAAATGATGTCATGATGACGTGACGAGAAATGTTAGACCAGAAATCACATCTACAATATAGGACAAGTCTATAACTGAAAAAAGTTTGAGGATCGGATGTATATTTCTTGAGATATGGTAGTTACAAGATTGCCTAATTAAATATTCACGTCATTATAACTCGGCTAATTAATTAAAAATTTCAACCAAATTTATTTTATAATAACTTCATGTCCTAAGCTTCAATTTAGTATAGGATTTGAGTTTGTCATACTTACACATTCTAAGATTAGGGACGAACAAAAACGTGTACAAATGCTATGGGATTTTGAGACAGAAACAAATGTATAATAATAATAATAATACATATAATTGAAAAAGATTTTTAAAATTGGCTGTGTACTTCATAACCCTCGGAGCATCCACATTAATCAACAACTTGCCTGGATCCAGGAGGTTAAAAAATCGTCCACCCTGTCTTTAAGGTCAATAACCCGCCCCGCAAGCCCGAAACCATTATAAATCACTGTGGGGGGTGAATTGGAGTGTCAGTCAAGACTTAGACTTGTGTTATTTACGACCAGTATGCGGCGCAAGTTGTTTTCACAAAGTGCATACCACCCTGTCCCAAGGGAATACTTGACACAGGGTCAATCAATTACTACACTGAGACAGGTGGCTGCTGTCTTTCAACACTCCTTACTCCGCACTGGTTAGGGTCTGTCCAATGGGAGTCTACAGGCTTGTGGGGTATACCAGGGGTGAGGACTACATGGAATCTTGGCCTTATTGGCCCATTGAAAAAAAAAATTATGACCATATTTGGTAACCATTGGATTATTTTTAACCTCCCAGCTGCTCCAAGAGTTAAGTCATGGTTCAACTTCCGGTTTACCCAGATGTTAAGGTCAACCCGAGGTCACGTCAACTCAAAGCTCATCTTTAATGCCCAATGACTATATGACCGAAACAAGTTTGAAAATCGGTTGTGCCCTTTTTCAGATATAGCGATATGAAGAGTTGCTTATTAAATATTCACGCGACAGTCACGTGAGTAATTAGTTTCTTAAGCTAGTGAGGCCAAAAGATGCACCAGCAAAACTAAAGTGATCATTGCCATCATTACGCCCATGAAGTGTTATAAGCCTACATGGTTTTATTCCAGTACCGGAAAATTTCGATCTAGTGCAGTACATACGCAATAATAGCTATGGTGTTGACTGAGTTAGCAATTAACAGTTAATTACTTAAGAAACACACTGCACCAAGATTAATGTCCGTCTGAAATGACTTGTATTGTTCTCTCTGTTTTCAAATTGATTTGAGCTAAATAGGGAACCTAAAATTGCATTTATTTTGAAAAATGTGTTCAAAAATGTACAAATCTGGACACTTTTAAAACCTATGCCTTTTGTACATAGATTAAAAGCCCCGTTAAAATGATGTCATAATGACGTGACGGTAAATGTTAGACCAGAAATCACATCTACAATATAGGACAAGTCTATAACTGAAAAAGTTTGAGGATCGGACGTATACTTTTTGAGATATGACGGACACAAACTTGACTAATTAAATATTCACGCGACGATAACGGTCATC
Organism: Marthasterias glacialis; assembly: GCA_911728455.2. Lineage (NCBI taxonomy): Eukaryota > Metazoa > Echinodermata > Asteroidea > Forcipulatida > Asteriidae > Marthasterias > Marthasterias glacialis. The sequence continues at coordinate 24,185,795 of OU452226.1, forward strand.
CCTGATGACGTCACGACGAAAAAAATGTGTTTTTCATACTAACAAATTTTATAAGCTACAAGATGGTATGTAACTTATGACCATCCAATGCCTTTTAAAGAAAACCCTATCAAAACGCACGTTGCATGTATCGTTCGTACACATACAGAATGGGCTATACACTAACTATAGGTCCTCTCTCGGTTACGATTCAAATATCAAGGAAATCTCCAATGCATTGCCGTGATTGCGCAATCAAAACAGCTAGCCATGGTGTCCGATTTGTCACTTAATCGTTAAATTATCCTGGATATTGTACTTTTATTAGTTTTTAGTGACCTGGAACATCTCTTATAACAAGCGTTTAACTTTTCAAAACATCTTATGTAATTTAGGAAACTAACAATTAACTTATTTAGAAAATATTGTTAAAAACTTTCCAAATCTGGCCACTTTTTGAGCCATGCCTTTTGTACATAGATTAAAACCCGCATTATAAATGATGTCATGATGACGTGACGGGAAATGTTAGACCAGAAATCACATCTACAATATAGGACAAGTCTATAACTGAAAAAAGTTTGAGGATCGGATGTATACTTCTTGAGATATGGTAGTTACAAGATTGCCTAATTAAATATTCACGTCATTATAACTCGGCTAATTAATTAAAAATTTCAACCAAATTTATTTTATGATAACTTCATGTCCTAAGCTTCATTTAAGTATAGGATTTGAGTTTGTCATACTTACACATTCTAAGATTAGGGAAGAACAAAAACGTGTACAAATGCTATGAGATTTTGAGACGGAAACAAAGTATAATAATAATAATAATAATAATAATAATAATAATAATAAAAACAATAAAAATCTTGACGAAAACAAAACCTGTTCCGACTGCTATGTCGGAACAGCTAATAATAATAACTAGATATAATGTGATTGTAATCAACAATCACAAAGCTGTTCCGAATTTGTTTGGTTTACTACAATAATTGGGTCCATACCATGGAAGTGATGATTGGAGTTGATGTTTCTGAACGCAACCTTCATTGCAAGTCTGTAGATTGTTCATCAGACTTAAATTATGAGCATCTTGTTTCAAACTGAAGTAAAGGTCATAGTGTGGTCAAATGCCACATGTGATGTAAGCTACAAATGGTACAAAGATTATGACTCTAGGACATTTGGCACAGGAGATATGCTTTTTTTTTTTAAATGTTCAGCTTCCTGTTTGGACCGAAAGTAAAGGTCAAAGTGGGGTCATGCTAATAACCAAAATGTCACGTATGATGTAAGCTACAAATGGAACAAAGATTATGACTCTACGACATTTTGCACATAAGATGTGACATTTTGAAATTTTGAACTTCCTGTTTGGACCGGAAGTAAAGGTCAAAGTGGGGTCACGCCTGTAAAACAAATGTGACATATGATGTAAGCTATATAACAACACAAAGATTACGACTTTATGGAATTTACTTCAGGAGATATGACGTTTTAAACTTTTGAACATCCTGTTTGGACCGGAAGGAAATGTCAAATTGAGGTTATATCTCTAAGTAAAATGTCACCCGTGTTCCAAGCTTTAAAATGGCACAAAGATTATGATTCTACGATATGTACTTCGGAAGATATGATTTTTTCACTATTAAACTTTGAATTAATGTAACTTGATACCTGGTGACGTCACAATGACGAAAACATGTTTGCCTTACTATGATTTTTTGTTATTTACAAGATGGTATAAGTTTTATTTCTATGCGATGCCTTTGAACAAAAACCCTAAAAATTCAAATATTCAGCAAGTTTCATGTAGAAAAACATCTACCGATAGAGGGCGCTATAGCATATGACCAGTCACAATAAAAGCCAAACTAACATCTGAGAACAACATATATGAAGTTTTAAACGCTAAGAAATAGCGCTACCCTGCCGCATTTATATTTGCAGTTTTCCCCAGAAAAACCTGTGCAGGTTCGCAGCACCCAAATTCCTCATTGGATTTACGTGTGAAAAACAGGCGAGTGCGCACTTGTGTACAACTTTGCTATCAACTCTGAGCGGCGAAAAGCGGCGCAATCCTCACAGCGTTGTACCAATGGTGCTCAGATTGAACAATTAACGGTTAATTAAAGTGAAATTACGTTGTGCTTTGATGAATTGTTTTGGTCTGGGATAACTCTTGCTTAAAGTATTTGTGTTTGCAAATTGACATGTAGTGATAACTTCATGTTCTTAGCTTGAATTTTATGGAGGATTTTAGTTTGTCATACGTACCAATTTTAAGATTAGGCATGAACAAAAATCGTGGACAAATACAATACGGCGTTGACAGAAAGTACAATAGTGAACTGCAAAAAAGTTGCTGCAAACGTCTGAAGTTGTACTATCTGGCATTATAATAATTATTTCTGGCCAACGGCGAAATCGCATCAACAGCAGCTGACGTCCGTTAATGTCGTAGCTCTGTACCAGATCTTCACAGAAGCTTGGCCCGTTCAGAAGCTTTAAATCTCTGGCGGAGTATATGCACGGTTGTCTGCTAACGCAGCACGGCGGAGTGTTAACCGTGTGCGATCTCAATCTTCTGAACCACAAAATCCTATACAAATACGTTGGCCCGGAAGACCGGTTGGAATTTAGAAACATTGTTTTCCGTAGTCTAGAACCATCTAAAACTTGTCAACGACGAGAAATCTTAGCTTGAATTTTATGGAGGATTTTAGTTTGTCATACTTACCAATTTTAAGATTAGGCATGAACAAAAATCGTGGACAAATACAATACGGCGTTGACAGAAAGTACAATAGTGAACTGCAAAAAAGTTGCTGCAAACGTCTGAAGTTGTACTATCTGGCATATAATAATTATTTCTGGCCAACGGCGAAATCGAATCAACAGCGGACGTCCGTTAATGTCGTAGCTCTGTACCAGATCTTCACAGAAGCTTGGCCCGTTCAGAAGCTTTAAATCTCTGGCGGAGTATATGCACGGTCGTCTGCTAACGCAGCACGGCGGAGTGTTAACCGTGTGCGATCTCAATCTTCTGAACCAGAAAATCCTATACAAATACGTTGGCCCGGAAGACCGGTTGGAATTTAGAAACATTGTTTTCCGTAGTCTAGAACCATCTCGAACTTGTCTTCGACGAGAAACCTTCGTTACAATAACGTGGGCCCGGAACTCCGTTAGGAATCAAATGTTAATACTCGATCGGAATTGTGCCTGATTAGACTTTTATAAGTCTGTTACCATAAAAAGCCCCCGCCTTTACAGAAAACACAATACGTCGGTCGCAGAGAAAGTGTTAAGACTTGATCAAATTTCGAAAATTGTTTCATGTGTTTTGTACACAAATATTAAATCTGTTATAAATGACGTCATGATGACGTGTCATAAAAAAAAGAATTCAAATTGCAATCTGCAATATCAAACAAGTCAAGAACAGAAAAAAGCTTGAGGATCGGACGTATACTTCTTGAGATATGTTGGTTACAAGATTGCCTAATTAAATATTCATGTCGTTATAACTCGGCTAATTAATTAAAAATTTCAACCAAATTTATTTTATGATAACTTCATGCCCTAAGCTTCAATTTAGTATAGGTTTTGAGTTTGTCATACTTACACATTCTAAGATTAGGGACAAACAAAAACGTGTACAAATGCTATGGGATTTTGAGACGGAAACAAAGTATAATAATAATAACTAGACATTAAGATTTTGTCTCTAGGACAAAATCAAAGCTGTTCCGATTATTGTTTCTTAAGGTACTTGATTTGTAGTTCTTGAGATATCGTCAAGCTTCCGGTTGACCTCAATTTAAGACCAACATGCGGTCACGGTATCCCGAGGGTAATGTTGAATTTTCAAGGACAATTGTAATTGAAAAAGATTTTTAAAATTTGCTGTGTACTTCTTAAGTCATGGTTCAACTTCCGGTTTACCCGGATGTTAAGGTCAACCCGAGGTCACGTCGGCTCGAAGCTCATCTTTAATGCCCAATGACTATATGACCGAAACAAGTTTGAAAATTGGTTGTGCCCCTTTTCAGATATAGCGATTATGAAGAGTTGCTTATTAAATATTCACACGACAGTCACGTGAGTAATTAGTTTCTTAAGCTAGGAGGCCAAAAGATGCACCAGCAAAACTAAAGTGATCATTGCCACCATTATGCCCATGAAGTGTGTTATAAGCCTACATGGTTATATCCCAGTCGCGGGAAATTTCGATCTAGTGCAGTACATAAGCACTAATAGCTATGGTGTTGACTGAGTTACCAATTAACAGTTAATTACTGAAGAAACACACTGCACCAAGATTAATGTCAGTCTGAAATGACTTGTATTGTTTTCTCTGTTTTCAAATTGATTTGAGCTAAAGAGGGAACCTAAAATTGCATTTATTTTGAAAAATGTGTTCAAAAATGTCCAAATCTGGACACTTTTAAAACCTATGCCTTTTGTACATAGATTAAAAGCCCCGTTAAAATGATGTCATAATGACGTGACGGTAAATGTTAGACCTGAAATCACATGTACAATATAGGACAAGTCTATAACTTAGAAAGTTTGAGGATCGGAGGTATACTTTTTGAGATATGACGGACACAAACTTGACTAATTAAATATTCACGCGACGATAACAGTCATCCCTGATGACGTCACGACGAAAAAAATGTGTTTTTCAGACTAACAAATTTTATAAGCTACAAGATGGTATGTAACTTATGACCATCAAATGCCTTTTAAAGAAAACCCTATCAAAACGCACGTTGCATGTATCGTTCGTACACATACAGAATGGGCTATACACTAACTATAGGTCCTCTCTCGGTTACAATTCAAATATCAAGGAAATCTCCAATGCATTGCCGTGATTGCGCAATCAAAACAGCTAGCCATGGTGTCCGATTTGTCACTTAATCGTTAAATTATCCTGGATATTGTACTTTTATTAGCTTTTAATGACCTGGAACATCTCTGATAACAAGCGTTTAACTTTTCAAAACATCTTATGTAATTAAGGAAACTAACAATTAACTTATTTAGAAAATATTGTTAAAAACTTTCCAAATCTGGCCACTTTTTGAGCCATGCCTTTTGTACATAGATTAAAACCCGCATTATAAATGATGTCATGATGACGTGACGGGAAATGTTAGACCAGAAATCACATCTACAATATAGGACAAGTCTATAACTGAAAAAAGTTTGAGGATCGGACGTATACTTCTTGAGATATGGTAGTTACAAGATTGCCTAATTAAATATTCACGTCATTATAACTCGGCTAATTAATTAAAAATTTCAACCAAATTTATTTTATGATAACTTCATGTCCTAAGCTTCAATTTAGTATAGGATTTGAGTTTGTCATACTTACACATTCTAAGATTAGGGAAGAACAAAAACGTGTACAAATGCTATGGGATTTTGAGACGGAAACAAAGTATAATAATAATAATAATAATAATAATAATAAAAACAATAAAAATCTTGACGAAAACAAAACCTGTTCCGACTGCTATGTCGGAACAGCTAATAATAAAAACAATAAAAATCTTGACGAAAACAAAACCTGTTCCGACTGCTATGTCGGAACAGCTAATAATAATAAAAATAATAATCAGAAGAAAAACAAAACCTGTTCCGACTGCTAAGTCGGAACAGCTAATAATAAAAATAATAATCAGAAGAAAAACAAAACCTGTTCCGACTGCTATGTCGGAACAGCTAAAAATAGACATTGCGGCCTCTGAAAGGGCATGGCGCATGCGCTGTACCACAGGCAACCTGAAGTCAGTTTGTCGCCGGTAGCGACCGTACTAAACATGTCGTCCACTCCCGTACCTGAAGTGTAGACATTGAAATGAAGAAGTCTCTAATTTTGTCTTATACGTGAGTGGTTCATGGGTAATGAGAAGTAATGTTTGTGTTTTGTTCACAGCAAAGCAGAACTTTTTGGGTGGAATATTCATCAACACCATAAATAGTTTTCTCAGACAAGAAATACGTTTAGGCTTGCGGTGAAAAGACCACACATTTTTTTTTTTAACACAGACAAAAATCATAGGCGGAACTTGGTTTTTGTTGTCTGCTCATTTCAGTGCGGTGAGACAATGTTCTAGACGACTCTCACTCTCAGTGTATTGGAATGTATACTGAGGAGTGGCAACCGCACTCTAACAAGGCCGCCGACGACCCCAGACCCTACTGACTCCCGACCTCGGCCCCGCTGCAGCAAATGTGATAATAGATGTACCACGAATAGGCTTCAGTTCTATCCCAATTGTCTGGATGTCTTTGACGATGAAACCACCATAACTGAAGAATTATGTATTTCATAACCGAAGTATAATGTACTTGTGTGTTGCAATGCTATGCGGTACGAATGGGGTTCTAAAACTGAGGCAGAGAGCTACAAAATAATCCACAATTCAATATCGAGCAAAGACGAATTATCTAGTATAAACTTGAAAAAAACAAGAATGGAAAAAATATATCATGGCGCGGTCATCTTGCAATGAAATACATCTCACGAAAGACAGGTTTGGAGGCACACATCATTTGATTCACCGCGAATTCTTAAAGTTATGGGTTTTTTTTTTTTGAAAGTTTTTTTTCCTTTGAATAGCCTAATATGATAATGGATGTACCACGAATAGGCCCTATTTTTATCACAAATATCTAGATGTTTTTGGCAATGAAACCTCTATAACTGAAGAATAAGGCTCTTCTCGATGCAATCGAATCTCGTGTCAGTGTTTAAACATTTATTTTTAGAGGACAGTGAAACGCTTTTCAAACGGAAGTAAGCCTATTCACCAAGTTGGTGAACGTTTCTTTTCGGATATTTTATTGATGTGGATAGTTTATTTGTTTTTGCACGAATCCAGTGTCAACGGATATTGTTATTATGTGTAAAACGACAGTGAATAAGTCGCAATGGTAAAATCAAACCTTACCAATATTTCTCATCAGCGTAAAACCCCTTATAGGTACATTGTTCATTCTGAACGTGCAGTTAGAGACCTCGCCAGACTTGTATTTGCATTTTGACAAAATGTGACTCTGGCTGTACATATACAATGTAACTTTTAGGCCACCGTCGAGTTGGGAAGTCCCTTAGACGAGAATTAATGTTTCTTGGAACACGGGAAATTCCAAACTGACATCATCATTATGTGTTGACCGTGAACAATTATACCGGTAATGCACAATTTCATTAAACCCTTTAAAAAGCGCCGGTGCTCAAACTTGAGGCATATTTTCATATTTTTGGTGATTACTGCTTAATCTCTGGGCCAATTTCGCTGATTTTTTGTTCAACTTACCCTCGGGCACACTTGTGAAGTATGCATATGCATTAGCCACCCAGGGTTCGTTCACTGGTCGAGCCAACCCGGCCATCAGCCAAGCCCCATATGTTTGTGCACACACAAGCCCCATTAGTTTGAGCACACACTTTGTATCTGCCACTAATCTGTCAACATACAATGGTTGTTATTGATCGACCGAGACAGACTGAAGATAGACAAAGCCTCAGGGGACCCTTGTGGTTGTTGGAGGTGGGGGAAGGGGAGGGGGGTTGTTTGTTGATCAGTCTACTGATGTTTTATGTCAGTGCTCAGGGTCTGTGCAATAGTGATTTCAATGTTTACTGGTACAATTGATGTCTGGTTGCAATAGCCGTAGGCCACCTGAGTGAAAAACCAATGTGTATGCCAGAATGCTTCAATCTTTGCTGTGTGTGTGTCCAGGGAAGTTCCATTCATCTATTCAGTCCATAGACCTGATGCATTGACGTCATCACGCCGCCATCTTAGAGGTAAATCGATGATGAAACAATGGAAACGCAGAGATTTGTACGCGCGGCGCACAGGATTGGCCGATGAACAACCTCATTTTGACCTCTAAGCGAGGGCGCCCTACTCAAATGACGTCATGTGCGTAAGGTCTATTGGAAATAGGATTATGTCCCCAAAACACCGTTATTAACCGTAATATAAAAGTACCTCTTGCATGAGCCACATGGGATCCCGTGCAATCATGTTGTCGGCGCGGATCAAAGGGTTTTAAAAATCTCCGGCAGATTTCTTCTACCACCGTTGGGGCCTTACACTATCGGAAGGGATGAGAACTGTTGTGTGTGTGTTCGGGTTGAATGTGTTTATTAATGATTAACATGTTTAATAATGTTTTGAAATTTATTTTTACAGTATGTAAATGAGACGGCTTTGTATCCAATAACAAAATTCGGGTTTGGTCACATGGCCCTTTCTCAGCTATTTCTGGGTAGATCGAGTTTCGATGACGATGCTAGAAAGGTTGCAGACAATCAGATTCCTTCTACCACCTTTGGGGCCTTAACACTATCGGAAGGGATGAGAACTGTTGTGTGGGTGTTCGGGTTGAATGTGTTTATTAATGATTAACATGTTTAGTAATGCACTCCTAAAAACAGCAATGCAGGTAGTGTTGGTAAGTATTAGGGGAATTTAGGTGGGAATTCCCAAGCTGATTTTATTGTTTTGAAATCTATTTTTACGGTATGTAAATGAGACGGCTTTTTATCCAATAACAAAATTCGGGTTTGGTCACATGATCCTTTCTCAGCTATGTCTGGGTGGATCGAGTGTCGATGACGATGCCAGAAAGGTTGCAGACAATCATGTACTCGGAGGTGCTTTGAAACTTCTGCACTTGCGGTAAGTTTTTCATTTTTATTTTGAGGATTTAAACTGTTCATAAAATTGCACGCGGTAGCAAAAAGTTAGATATTCAAGTATAACCATTTTCTCAAGGCCTACAGCAATAATATTGTTTGTTTCTTAATGTTTCTTTCAACTAAAGTTTTACTTATTATATGTGATAAAATCAATACGCAGCAAAACATTTGCAAATCAGGACAAGACCCCGCACTGTGGTCCTGTTAGATTATCCACGTATTTTTTTCGAAGTAAGTCAGGCTTCTACCACTGATACGATCTTTTACATGTAACAGTTGTTTACCTAACGCATTGTTTCTACGCATTTTGTTATCTTATTTTCAAGTCTGTCTAGTCTGGTGTTTGATGTCTTTTGACTCTGTGTCTGTATTGTGGTTATTTTATCGTTCGTCTATCTGTCAAAGGGCTGATTTGGTCAAGTTTTGACTGTCCCAATTATCCTCCATGCTCTTCTTTAAATTATAATTGAATTAATGAATTGAAATAGTATCTTTCAAGATAGCATTATTGCTTAAAACTTCGCTCTTGAATGTGTTCCCCTCTTGTTGTTCATGGCATTTTTTTACTGGAAAAAGTTTACTACTTTTCATTGTCTGGTTTTTTTTTTCTTCACTGCGCCTTGATCATCTATTTAGATTGATTTTGCGCATTACACATGACTATTGTTATTATTTATCATTATTTAATTGTCTTCATTGACTTAAATTTAATTGCTTATTTGACTTGCTTTCTGTATGATCATATTTATATGGAATTCTTTGAGAGCATGGAAATGATTGTTCTATCTATTTGATTAATGAATGCACTGTTCCCTTAGAAGAGAAAGTGTTCATGGGTTGTTTTGGAATAAATGTGTATCTATAGAAAAAAAAACCAAAAAACCCCCCAAACAAACAGGAAAGCCAACACATCTTTATCATTAATTTTGTACCCTCAAAAACAACAAACATGTTTTCCAGAAAACATGAAAAATAGTGTTTGTATTGTCGTTGGATATTTTGTACCAGTTCGTATTATGTAGTAGCTTAGATTTTGATAATAATAAGAACGTTTGGCAGCTTCAGTATCATTTCGCCATCTTTAGCTTACTCTATTTCAGTAGACCTACCGGTAACTCACTATACTCTCTCTTTCGAAGAATATTTCTTTCTGATTACTCAGCCTACCTTTCTTTATTTGAGTTCCGCTTGCTCACTGCTCTCTCTCTCTCACTCTTTCTCTCTTTCAAACAAACAAACATTCTTTCTTTCATCCTAATTTTGTTTCTGTTTGAGAAGCTCACTTCTTCTAAAATAATGCACTCTTTCTCACTACCTCATTACTCAATCTAGCTTTCTTTATTTCAGTACCGGAAGCACACTGATCTCTCTCAAAGAAACATTCTTTCTGATAATACTCAGCCTAGGTTTTCCCCCCTCTTTATCTAGAATTCCATCTTTGTCATACCCAGCTGAGCTTTATCCATTGACTGTCGCTAGCTCATTGCTCTATCCCCTACCCCTCTCCCTCAAAAAAAAAAAAAAAAAAAAAAAAAAAAGACAAAAAGAAAACAACAACAATAACATCTGGACCACCGACGCTGATTGGAATAATATTGAATTTCATGTGATGTAGGTTCCACCAATCAAATGACAAGGATCTGTGTGCCAGTTAAATAACAAATAAATACATACGTGCAATGATTCGTCACACCAAACATGTTTTTAAATTATAATTAGGTCTTTGTTACAAGGTAATCGTTAACGTGTTTAAATATGTCTTTTTTAGGAATGGGTATGATAAATCATTGGGCTGGTTTGTGTACATGAAATAACAGAAAAATCCCACAGTGAACTTTTTTCATTTTTCATGTTGTCATAACAGCAACATCGTGCTTCACTGATTTATACACACCGAATACCCTTGGAAGCTGAAAGGGTTGACATTGTTGATTTCGAGTTTGTTTTGACAGATTAAAAAAAAAAAAAAAAAAAAAAAAAGTGCAAAACATGTCCATGGCTTAACATTCTGAGAAGGAATCATTAGTATTCAGTTGTGTATAAAACTTGAATGGAATAGACCGATTGCGCGACCAATGTTTACATGTCATCACGTGACCTACAGTGGGTACTACGTCATCTCAGCTGATGGCAAACTACGTGCAAATACACACCGTGACCGAAAGAGTCACTCCAAAAGTCGGCATTTGGTAATAAGAACACAGTAATACTAAGCCATTTTAATTAAGTTGTTAGTGTTGTGACCTTGATATAAATCACATTACTGTTTTATAAACCGCCACAATACCTACAAAAGAGGTTTATTTTCAGTTATGCACTACTGGCGTCTGACGACTATGTAGCCACCCGAATGTTATTATCAGTGTTGTAGTCGAGTCCATGACCTCCAAGGCCAAGGCCGAGTCCGAGTCATGGGTCTCCGAGGCCAAGACCAAGGCCAGGGCCCGAGGCACAGCATTCGATGCCGAGGCCAAGGCCAAGGCCAAGGTCACAACGTCCGAGGCTAAGGCCGAGACCAAGGCCAGTTGTATTATACACACATTTATGTACTAAATACAAACAAACATGCAAACAAACAAACAAACAAACAAACAAACAAACAAACAAACAAAAACCAAACACAACTTTACACAAAGGTTATATTTTCAAACGAATAGACTAGTTGGACAACTCAACGGTAGACCAAGTCGACTGGAGACGGTTGAGACAACTTGATGGTTGGGACAACTCGACGGTTGAGTGTAAAATGAAAAGTAGGGTGCGCAACTCTTTTTTTGTTTACCCCAAATCTACCTAGAGCACAAACCATGCAAAAACACGCCGTGGTTAGAGCGCCAACTCTTTCAAAGTTCCTTAACAATTAAATGTTGTTGTTATAATCAATTTATTTAAATGAAAAAAGGATAAAGGGCCCAGGAACTCTCTTTCTTGATTGTAGATACTCTCTGGTGTATTCTGGGCACTGAATCTGCGTTCCAATGTGTCTTAATGTTTGGTGGAGTTTATTCTAAGAAAATATTGTGTTTCTCCTTTAAATACTGTTAATGAGAAATTAGTCAGTGCAAAAAACATGCAGTTGCAAACCAGCAGTTCGTTTTGCCTACATAATAAACCTATTGTCTGTTGAATTCCTACACCGCTCGTAGCGACTTTTGCCATTGGCCAATTTCGCCCTAAGCGGCTGGAATTAATTCAGTAAGCGTGCGGTGCCGCCTCGAACCGACCGTGGAGAATTGGAAACTTGAACGTCCCGACCACCACATGTTTTATACACACACCAGTGACTGACACGCACGCGATTGCGAAGGATAGTTTCCATGTGTTCATTCCACTATTAGGTTTTACGGTAGACTTGTTTCCGAGTCTGTGATCGTGGTTCGCTATTATGTCCGACACAGAATCATTGTTGCCTGAAATGGCGCCCTCTTGTGGCCTGAGCTCGAGAATTTTAACCTTCGATCACAGACTTGGGAATTTTGTTCATCGGTTTGCACACAGCATACGGCGATCCGTCCAAAACTGGACGGAGCAATCTGATTGGTCAGTAACCCCCAAAATAATGAATATTCAAAGAAATCCTTTTACTGGTTGGAAATACAACTTGTGTGAATAAACAACGCTTGCCAATGTGATTGGCCATCTTTCTGGCGTCACCTTTGTTATGTAAATTTCAGTTACGAATACATGAATACGCCATGAATGCAACAGGGTCAAGTCTGAGATCGTGAGTTGAGTGTGGTGATAGCATGTGTGTACATGTATACGGGCAATCTAGTCAGATGATGTTGCGGGGAGTACACAGACAAAAAACTGCGATCTCGGACTTGAAATCAAGTTTAGTTTTACGGATCCATATAAAATCATTTGCTAAACAAACACGGTACCCGCGTAAATTTCACACGCAGCAACTTGCGTCTTTTGGGGATCGGAGTCAACAACGGTTTTCTGTCTTTCTTTAGTTGCTTTTTTGTTTATTTTTTTCTTGTTATGGTTGGTTTGAATAATAGGAAAAAATTAAACTGGGATAATATTACAGCACATGCTGTTCAAAAGTAGTGCATGGCTTGATTTAAACCACCAGACCGTGCTTGAAAAAATATTGACGTGATTTCAGAAAACTGGCCGTGCAAAACACGGCTGCACGGCTCACTAGCTAAAACATTAATCAGCCGTCTCAAGTCGAGTTTATCAACCGTCAAGGTGTCTGACGTCCTTTTCAGATCATCACTTTGGTAATGTATTTTTCCAAGTGCCGATGAGAAACAAATTGGTTTGAAAGGTTTAGGAACCAGTCTATTTCAAATCTGTAATCTTTGGGGTCCGGTTGCGCAAGTGAGTTGCGTCTTTTGCGCCCGTAAAACATGTCCATTTTCGGTCTGTGAAACCCCAAGTCAACTTCAGTAATTGTACTTACTACTCGTCATGATAACATTTCTGAGGAAAAGTAAACGGTGGGAAATTTGAGTCAAAAAGGGCGCCCTCGAACCGGCCTCGGCTCATTCTTTGAGGCCAGAAGGTGCCGAGGCCAAGGCCACGACCGAGTCATTACATAGCGAGGCCGAGGCCGAGGCCGTAAAGAACGTATGAAAAGTGAGCATTTATAACTAGCCTTGCGAAATTTCAAATAGGCAACGGAATCACACAGTTTTGGAAAGCAATTTCTTTGGATGATTTAGCTTCAAAACTTTTCAATTCTTGTGTTGAAAAGTGTGTGATCGATGTCGTCTGGCCTAAACGTTCCGTCGTGCACTAGTACACATCGTGCACACTAACAAGTAATGTATACATTTTATACGCTACTTGTACAATTTCCAAGACTTGCTGGAACTGTCCTTACAGGCTTTATTTTAGCCACTCGAAGGTCTCTGGTACAAATTCTGGAATATTTTCCACAGGTTTCGAGAATGAAAAGCCTTGATCCAATAAACAGATGCAACAATCATCATGTACCGTACCGCACTTTCCTATAATGGAGGACGTCGTGTTTGTTTACATTTAATACCCACAATAGGTCACGTGACACGGGTCGCACAATCGGTCTATTGATTTTTTTGTTGATGAAAGTCATCACTTATAATGTAGCCAATACCATTTTTTGCAACGCGGTAAGGGTGCACTACACTAAATAGAGGGAAATCCATGCACCGAGCATCATTAATAAAATGTAACCTTTTTCTGTAAATAAAAGATTTGAAGGTCCTTACTTTTATGGATTGTTGAAAAATGATCCTACATTGTGCCCCTGGGGTTGTTGACTTTCAACCTGAAGCATTTTGGGTAGACTGGCCCTCTAAAAATGGCCCTATTTTTGCTAAACAGTGTAGGGTTATTTTTCCAAGATGAAGTCTGGCCAGTTTACTCGTTCAGGGGTGTTTTTATTTTGGATCAGCCTACCAAAAATTCTCAACGGCTAACCTACTAAAAATTGAAAGGAAAAATGAAGTTCAGTTGTCAGAAAATATATTTGATTTGTTTTCTAGAGGCTAATAGACTTTTAAGTATTTTTTTAGTATTTTGAATATTTAGCATTTAGCGTTGGTTGGAATAGGAGCCTTATTATTTTAGTGTGGTGCACCCGTAATATCCAAGGTAAACTTATATAGCGCCCTCTAGTGACAGCTCAAAATGAGTATCTGTATATTAGACTGGTTCCCGGTCCCTACATCGTTTTCGTTCTGACTGTACACGTATATAGGGACTGGTAGTTACTACCGATATGGCGCTTTTGATTGGCCCTCGATTGCATGGGCGCAGTAATAATTTTCTAGTTTTAGAGATGACGTTGGCTATGCTCGTGACGTGTGCATGTTGTTGTTTGACACTACGTGTGTATCGTAACCCTTCACCCGGGCATAGTGAACCAACCTTCAACATCAAAACCCAAGCTAACTTAGGTATTAAACTAATCCATCGTCTGCACTATGGGAGATTCTGAGATTCTGTGTTCTTCATGTTTTGTGTAAAGGTCGCATTGCATTATGGGATTACATAGACCTTTATGCTAAATCTACCAGGTATATGCTAATTTGCATTACCCACTACCGGTCCCTACAGTCAGGACGAAAACGATGTAGGGACCTGGAACCAGTCTATCTGTATATTTGTTGTTAATGCAATCAAACCAAAGATTATAGAGCGCCGTAGGCGCAAGATTGGGAACTGGACCTTTATCTACTGTTGGAAAGTGAAATTCGCATGGGCGCCATTTCGGCAAGTGATTGCCTATGTTTGCCATTGATAGCAAATGTCATTGTCTACACTGGTCCCCACGTTTCAGTGCTGTATCAATGGAGTTCACTTGCCGAAATGAGATTTCACATTTTAGCCAGAGTTCCCCATCTTGCGCCTACGGCGCTCTATAATCTTTGAATCAAACCAACTACGGGGTTACGGTTGCATTTGCGGGGTGGCTAGTAAAAGTTTTAATGATAATAATAATAAAAGAAATGTTGGAGGTCTACAGCCAATCGGAATTTGAATATTATGGTTTGTGTATTTTAAATTACTAATAATAAATATGTACTCTTTCAGATTGAAGGTTTGATGATGTCATCATATAATAAGACCTCCCTTTAGCGACAGTTTTTAAAAAAAGTTTAATTTTTATTGGTTACTGTTTATCACATTGGAATAATTAATACATCATATTGTAAGTAATAACTAAACTTAGTCAACAAAACTAGTAACGTCATAATGACGTCATCAGGGATTTGATCAAATTACTTGTAAGTTAAATTAATTGTACAAAAGTCATATATCCCGAACTCGTTTGATAAATTTACTATAGTTGAGTCACATTGAAGTTAAATAACTAAAGTGACATGTTTATTTTATCCGTGGCCCTAATTGACCTTTTATTCTGGTTCAAACAGGAAGTTCGAAAATGAATGTTTTATCAAAGAGATATATAAAGGTTTATTACAAAATTAAAAATATTTTTAAATATCTAATTTATGTTTAATGTTTTATCCCTTTTCAGCTGAAACCACCCATGTGTTTGTTTTTTACGAACACTTAATATCTACTCTATCGTTATTTTAATCAGGAATTAAAAATGGCCGCCATATTTGGCGGCCGTCTTTGATTTTGTGTTTTCAGCCTGTAATTAGGGGGTCAAATTTTATCAAGTTTTTTAACAATACACCAGGGTAATATTAGAAAATCAAATTTACGATGAACAAAAATAACTGACTCGAACGGGCGTTGAACCTGCGATCACTGGGCTCACCCCAGTGCTCTACCAACTCTAGAACTGAGTTGGTGCTATCCCTATTTAAAATTGTCAAAATCATTGTTCTTTGCTTTCACAAAATGACTTTTTTAATAAGCTGTCAGACAACGGTCTTTTCATCTGCCTCAACACCGCTATTTTGATCAATGGTATGGCTACTTAACAACAACAGGGAACAGTATTGTAGTCAAGTACTTTTCAGTCGAGTGTCAAGTATTTTAGGGGACTAATATTGGGAGACTAATTTCTAGACAATGTGTGTTATAAACACTATCTTTAAAAATGAAAACATAAAACACAACTTCAATTTTACGTTCTTAGTGTTTGTATTCCTCTGTTCATTGTATAGCAACGGCATACATTTAGAAAAACCGTGCTTTGACCACGAGCACTTACTTAAAATCGAGTCCGAGTACACTATTCAGTCGATTATCAAGTACGTGACTTCGAGTACGAGTACCTTGCTAGCTCAGAACGAGTACCGAGTACGAGTGCTATCAACACGGTACTCGAGTGGTACTCGAATACGGGGACTAAAACACTGGTGGGCGTATAATGCACATTTAGGGGTTAAATAAGCTGAAGAGACAAAATTGAAAGTGCAAAATGCGAAGCCTGTCGTGGTGTGGGGTCCGAGAAAGCACATTAGGCACCAAGCATTTTTTTATTTAGGCCACCAACTAGTTTTTAGTATAAAATCTGTGCTGTTTACACACTTGGGTGTGTGTGAGTTTGTCTTAACAAAAGGGAACAATAGAGTCCCCGGCTCGCCAAGTGTCCCCAGTTGCCAAACGGGTACAAAACATATTGGAGGTGTTGCAAAGGAGTAACAATAGACCGATTGCGCGATCAATGTTTACATGTCACCACGTGACCTGTAGTGGGTACTACGTCATCTAAGCTGATGGCAAACTACGTGCAAATACTTTTTCCGCCTTTTGCCGGCTTTTGGTAAAAATAACACAGTCACTAATTCCTTTTCTTAAAGTTGTATGTTGTGACATTGATTTTAATCATATTACTGTTTCATAAACTACAAATATTCTGCTACATTAAAGGTTTATTTTGAGTTATGCACTACCGGCGTCGGACGACGATGTAGCCACTCGCCTGTGATTTTGTTTGTAATGTAAATCACTATAAAAAAGAACGTTGGAAAAGTGAGCAATTATACCTAGCCTTGTTGAATTTAAAATAGACAAAGGTATCACACAGTTTCGGAAAGCCTTTTCTTTGGATGATTTTAGCTTCAAAACTGTGAAATTCTTGTGTTGAAAAGTGTGTGATCGCGGTCGTCTTGCCTAAATGTTCCGTCAATCGTGCAACTAGTACTACCACAACGTGAACATATACGTTTCTTGTAGAATTTCCAAACTTGCTGTAACTGTACTTACTGGCTTTTTATTCAGCCACTCGAAGGTCTCTGGTACAAACTCTGGAATATTTTCACAGATTTCGAAAAAGAAAAGCCTTGATCGAATAAACAAATGCAACAATCAACATATACTGTACCGCACTTTCCTATAGAGGACGTCATGTTTGTTTATATTAAATACCCACCACAGGTCACGTGACGTGGTTCGTTCAATCGGTCTATAGGGTGTCCCCGATTGCAGGTGAATACACACTTGTGTTTGCGTGTACGGTACACATAATGCATGCCGTGTCAAAGGTGCATATGGCTGGCAATTTTTCAACAACTTCACTCTTGATTGTTTAAGAACAAATCTTCCGTCTTATCTACCCCCATACCATCTAAAACACATACCAATGGCCAGGCATAGTTCGTTCACCTACTGTTAGGGATGATGCGCCAGTCTGCTGGCAGCACCTCAACATAGACGGGATATTTTTTTGTAGGATATACAAAGGCAACAAAGGGAAATAGCTTCAGTGTCCCTGGAATTTCACTACATGCACCAGGGATAATGAAGCTATTTGGTTAACACGTTGTAATGATGATGTCAATGTGGAATTTCCCGTTATAAAAAAACACATTAATTCTCGTCTGAGGGACTTCCCAACTCGACAATGGCCAACAAAAATGACATTATACATACAGTTGAGGAAAATCATAATAAATTTAGGGTTAAAGCAATTTAAAATGGGTTAATGATTAACCTCAACTACTGTAAAAATGGTCGTGTGCCGCAGGGCAATTGCATTACTGCGTGACGCCGCGGAAGGTTACGTTTTTTATTATTGGTTTATTAAAATTCAAACTTCGCAGCCCTAGAGCTGAATTATGTTTAAAATTCTTGTGTTCCTGATATTGTTATACAAGAAGCAATAAAACTACAGCAAAAATACATTCATTCAAAAAGTTATGTACAATAAACAAGAGGACAAAGTTAAAAGACAGGAACAGATAACTTGGAGTCCTGCTCCTTAAAAAATCTAGTAAAAGCTGAAAATAAAACAAAAAAACAATCAACTATTCAGGAGTGTAGTTAGGTTGGTTCTTCACTTGATTGAGCAAAGTTTGTTTGTGTTCCTGAAATTGTTTTTTCTTGTGTTCCTGAGATTGTTATTTCTTTTGTTCCTGAGATTGTTATTTCTTGTGTTCCTGAGATTGTTATTTCTTGTGTTCCTGAGATTGTTATTTCTTGTGTTTCAGAGATTGTTATTGTGCTATTGATAGTGTCTGTGATTGTTTGAACTGAGCAGTGATTCAAGTCAAACAGAAACAGGTGATAAACCAAAACTGGGAGTAAATGTCACTGATAGACTTAATACTACAAAAACCCTTTGTTAGGATGATGCGGAGTGCCTTTCTCTGTAATTTCTCCAGACATTCTAATTGAGATTTACTAAGACTTTAAAACCAAACTGGACAGGCGTATTCCATTGTGGGCCTATTATACGTGGTATATATCATCAACAAATCATTAACAGGAATACAACACAGCTTGAGTTGACGGAGAAAGAAAAAAACTTACGGTTAAAACATTTGCACATCAGATCAATATGGGTGTCCCATTTAATGTATACTTTGTACGTGTACATTAAGCAATTTCAGACAGTCAGTTTGATTAATTAACAAGCCATCAATAATAAAAATAGGTGCTAGTGGTGGGGAACGTTTAAATCAAATATTCATTGATTGACATTTGGATAGGTTAAGTCTCATATTGTTATCGGTAGCCCTTTGTTGGAGACGATCTAATTCATTTTGCATACTAATTGTTTGTTCAGAGTTCTTAAAAGGTTGAGTAAGTGCATCGTCATTATATTTTTAATGCGAAACCTCAGGTGGGTTAGTGACAAAGTCGTTAACCATAACTAATACAAAGCAATTGGCCCAATTTTGGTACATTGTGCAACGCCTGCATCAACACTTTCCCAGGTAGATAAAGAACCATTATAGCGAACGTATTGTAAACGAGAAGTCAAAACATTGGTAATCCATGGTACAATAGAGGATCTGACTTCCACTTGAATAAACTTTTGAACTACTATCTGATGATTAACTCTATCAAATGCTTTGCTGAAGTCTGTAGCAACTGAGACAGCAGAACTATGTGGGTTATCGGTGACACTATAAAATGGTGTTTAATAGATTAGCCACACAAAGAGTTGTTCATGAACCTTTGGTGCTGGAACAATACATGCCACTTTCCAGACATCAGGTATTATACCCTCTTGGAGGGAGCAATTGAAAATATGTCAGCGGAAAACAGAGTTCGTATGCGTTCCCTGAGTACAAATGCAAGTCATATTCCCATATTTATCAAAATTTAAACATTTGCCGAGGAACTTAACTTATGCAGTCGAGTAATAAGAATGCTTCATTTCGAGGGAACGAAATGTATTATTTCGTGGCCCCAAAAAATAATTCGTTACCTCAAAATAGTTAAGCTGGTACAGAACTTTTGATATGCCATTTGATTTATCTAAATGTGTAGTTTGTTCAGTTTGTGGGGAATTGCGTTCACATGCCTAAAAATAATATTTCGAGTGAGCACAATATTACGTCGAGGGAATACATTATTACCTGTTCTATTTTTTGTTTGTATGTCACGTTAAGGGGCTCCGTATCGTGGCAAACAGTTTGGCTAAAATGGCAATTATAGGGAGCTGGTTTTGGCTTCTTTTAAAAGCAGATGAGACTTCCGCTAGCACTTCTCAATATAAATGACATGGTTTACTTTTCCCTTCAGAATAAAAGTCCAGGAACCACATAGTGATGGAAGCACAGCGTCAGACCACCAGTCCAAATCAAAAAGTGGCCATAGTGGGCATAGGCTGCCGCTATGGCGATGGAGTCGACAGCGTCAAACAGTTCTGGAAGATGTTGGCGGAAGGCCTGGACTGTACAACACCGCTACCACCTGACCGTTTTGACGTCACCTACTTCCTGAGTCCGGGAGAGAAAACAGCGGGGAAAATATACATCCAAAATGGTGGATTTATCTCGCAGGATCCATACATGTTCGACCGACAGTTCTTTAAGATGCCACCAGGTATTCCATTAATGCTCAGAAAAAAAATGTATTGCAGCACTTAATTTGACCGACACAATATATTATTTCAAACCATTATGTCATTTAAATTATGTTGTTTGATGTTATTTCATGTATTAGATGAGGCAGCCCATCTCGACCCTCAAGTCAGATTGCTTCTTGAAGTCACGTGGGAGGCACTGGAGAATGCTGGGATACCTGCGTCATCACTAAGGGGATCCAAGACTGGTGTGTACATGGGCGTCACTGCACAAGAGTACTCTTCTCTTTCACAAAAACCGTTCCACAACATGAACCAGTACAGTAACTCTGGCAATAACCCTTGCATGATGTCTAACCGTATCTCCTACGAGTTCGACCTGCGTGGGCCGAGTTTCTCAGTGGATACTGCTTGTTCGTCCTCACTCTATTCGATCTTCTTAGCATGCGAGGCATTGAAACAAAAGTCATGTCCTATTGCGTTAGCTGGCGGGGTTAACTTGATGCTGATGCCTTTAACTACCATTGGCTTTTGTCAGGCGGGAATGCTTTCAGGAGATGGGAAATGCAAAAGTTTCGATCAAGCAGCTGACGGTTACTCCCGAAGCGAAGGGGCTGGTGTTGTTGTCCTGAAACTCTTGAGTGACGCATTGCAGGACGGAGATCGTATTTACGCGGTCTTACGAGGGGGTGCACTCAGTAACGATGGACGAACCCCGGGAATTGCAAACCCCAGTTATGAAGCACAAGTTGATTTGGTGAAGAGTGCTTGCCGCAACGCCGGGGTACATCCCTCAGAGATAGTATTTGCAGAGGCCCATGGCACTGGGACAAGAGTTGGCGACAAAACAGAGGCTAGTGCATTGGGTGAGGTTATGGGAAGACATCGTGGTCCTCAACACCCTCCACTCTACATCGGTTCTGTTAAATCCAACATTGGTCATACAGAAGGCGCAGCAGGAGTGGCTGGCGTAATCAAAGCAGCACTGAGTCTACATCAGAGACAGATCCCGCGTGTAGTCCATTTTCAAACACCAAACGAAAATGTGGACCTCGAAGCTCTTCAGATTAATATTCCAAAGACATTGACTCGTTGGCCAACAGAAGACAAACAATACCTTGCCTGCTGCAGCTCTTTTGGGTTCGGTGGCGCAAACGCTAACATTGTTTTGGAGAGGTTACAAACTGTATCAAATGGCTTGATGAATTTGACAGACCAGAATGACACCCTGAGCTGTCTTCTCCTATCTGCAGCCACCCAAGAAGCTCTACAACAGAAAATAAAAGACTGGAAGAAGTACTTAATGGAAGACACTGATGACAAGATTGTGTTCAATGCTTCACTGTACACGGCAGCTGTTCGATCCCATCACCACGCCTACCGTATTGGATTCATCGTTCGATCAATGGATGATGCTCTTCAGCAACTCCAACATAAACAGGAAAACGTTACCCAGGACACAGCTCGATACGTGGAAGGCATAGCTCCAGCAACTTCAGATACTCAGCAGCAGATTGTCTTCGTGTTCACCGGCATGGGAACACAGTGGTGGGGCATGGCAAGGGAGCTCATGCACAAGCAACCTGTGTTCGCCTCAAAGATTAAGGTAACTTTAAATATATATTAATGAATGCCATTTGTGAAACTCATTCATCTGCAGGTTTCTTTAATAGACAAATCGGTATATCTGTTTTTTTTTTAATCGTAGACTATCGATGACATACTACGCAAGTGCGGAGCTAAGTGGTCGTTGGTTGCCATGCTCACGAGGGAAATGAACCCGGAAGAGATTAACAAAACTGGTATGAATTTAATTATTGTTTCTGATATTACACATGTTTCATAAGATTTTTTATAAATTCGTCTTGGTGCGCTGGTGTCATTCCCTGAAGGGGACAGTAAACAAAACTGAACTTTTTACGATCTGTTGAGTTTGGGTTTGTCCTAACTGAATTGTGGAACTAGAGAAATCTTCCTTGCTCAATTAATTCAATGCAAAACCCTGCAAATTTTCTGGATCAGAGATGAAATTTTGACTAATATGTCTTGCCCGAACAAAAATTTTCCAATCATGTGTGTGTGTGTGTGTGTGTGCATTGGTGTCGCAGCGTGAACCCTGGTGTCACTCTACTCAGACTAGTACCAACACACGACTCACACAAAAAAGGGAAAACAGTGAAAACAGATTGGAAATTGCGACCAACTTAAAAAAAGAAAAAAAAGAAACTATTATGATTTCAATTAGAATAAACAAGTATACAGTACGAACTAATTATAAAGAAGTATACAAAATGGATTTAATACAACGAAAGTAACATAAACTTAATTAAGTTGAATGACTCTCAGCTCAGTGACTCTAGCGTTCCGGTACACCCCCCCCCCCCCCCCCCACACACACACACACACACACTCAGACGACTTGGCAAAACACCCCAGAAAAGTAGACCAGCCCCAGCCCCACAGTCGCAGTATAGATTAGACCCCTTCGGAGTCGCCCCGTGGATCGTTGCGGCAACCTGACCACACCCAGGATGGTTCGACCCAGTAGGGCTCATATCACGGGAAATTCAATGCCTTCGGCTTAGCCAGTGCCAATCCTCCGGTCCGAAATTCTGAGAATTCCAAGTCCGAGAATTCGCGTTGCTACAAGGGTGGGTCCCTAACATCCGCCGGGCGTCTACCCGTAGACTACGGGCCAATTACAGCCTACACGCTGGTCTTCTACCCAAACGGTTCACCCCACCCGCAACACAAATCTCAACCCTGGAGTTGCACCCCTTTGGTTTTATACCCACACCCATTAAGGGTAAATATCCATGCGCCCATCGATTACACGTTAAATGACCCGTGGGTGCTTACTGGATCCCATGTTTAACCTAAATCGAACAATAGGCACACAACCCCAGTAATTTTCCATCAACTTTGTTACAATTGGCCAATACATGAACTTCTCAAAAACTTTTGAATTCAAGTTTGTCCCAACTAAATCATTGGCCTGGAAAATTTCCCTGCTCCATAAACACCCGGCAATAACCATGCATTGTTCTTTTTAAGATATGTTAAAATATATGTTTGACTATGTCTTTCCTAAACAGAAATCAGCCAGCCGTGTCTATGTGCAGTGGCAATCGGACTTATCCATCTTTTGAGGCAGCGTGGTCTGGTACCTAACGCAGTGGTTGGACACAGTAACGGAGAGGTTGCAGCAGCCTATGCAGCAGGATTACTCAGCTTGGAGCAAGCAATAAAGCTCATCTATCGTAGAGGGAAAGAACTTAAACAGACCAGCGGATCAGGCAAGATGGTTGCCGTGTTACACCGTGTTGAAGACGCCCTACAGCTAGCTAAGAACAGCAAGCACGGGAAGCTGCTTGATGTAGCAGCTGTTAATAGCCCAGGTCAGGTTGTATTTTCTGGTGACAGCTCGTCTGTCGAGGGTTTGGTAAATGATTTGAAGTCTCATAATGTAAAATGTGTTGTACTTAAAGTTAAAAATGCATTCCACAGTAGACAGCAGGATGTCGTCAAGAGTCCGATCATTAACAAAGTCGGCAAATTCCTCAACGCTGAGAAAGTAGTAGGCAATATTAAAACATTGCCCATGATGTCGACTGTAACTGGTCGCTACCTAACGGTCGAGGAAGCCAACTCACCAGAGTACTGGTTTCAGAACATACGTCAACAAGTCTGTTTCATGGAAGCCATTCAGAAACTTGCGAAGGATGGCTACCGTGTTTTCGTCGAGGTAGGTTCTCACCCAGCTCTTCTTCCTGCTCTTCGAGACATATTTACAGGTTTCCAAGATGCAGATGGCAAGTTCATCACTACCGGGACTTTAGTGAGACCACGAGATACCAGTAGGATTGCACCAGATTCAGAAAACTTGTTAATGTCAGAAATGAAGCTTCATACGAACGGTGTAAAAGTAGACTTTCAACATTTGTTCAAACCAGCCTATCGCCGCGTTGTATCGATCCCACACTACCCCTGGCAACGAGAGAGATGCTCAGATATTTCCCAGTCGGCAAGACAGGATTATCTGTTCCCTGTAGAGGACGGTGCACATCATCTACTTGGTGAGCAAAGCCAGACATTCTACCTGAAGGAATCCCCGGTGAAGATATGGCGGGCTAACTTGGATGCATGTACAGTTCCTTGGGTGAAAGACCACGTGTTGCAAGGTGCGGTAGTTGTCCCAGCAGCTGCATACACAGAGACAGCTCTTGCAGCATCTAGATCGTTGTTTAACAATCGTTATCCAATGGTACTCACTGGTCTGACGTTTGACCGTTTCATGTTTGCACCCGATTGTGAAGGTTGTTTGGAGACAACTGTCGAGGAGAAGACATTAAATGAGTATCTGTTCACACTCAGAAGTCACGAAGCACCAACCATGAAATGGACACAGCATTGTCATCTTAACATTTGTCGGCCTATCGATGATAATAGTGCACAGCGAGCCTCTGAAGAAATCATTGATGTTGAAAGCATCTCACAAAGATGTACTCGTAACCTTCCACTGGACGATTTCTATAGTTTGGCTCTTGGGCATGGTTTTCAGCTTGGACCAACATTCAGAGCAGTTGAGGCATTTTCCTATTCAGAGGATTGCCAAGAGGGTTTAGTGGTTGCCAAAGCTCCTTCCAGTGTGCAGAGAGAATTCCATCGTTACATATATCACCCAGCCTTCATGGACAGCTTTTTACAGTCATTCGCTGTTCTTTTGTTGAAAACAGCTGAAATACATCGAGATTTGTCAGGCGAAACTCAGCGAAACATATACCGCGTTCCCAAAAGTATAACTCGGTTTGTTCTCCATTCAGAAGCATCACCGCATGTCATCATCCACCTAAAGATAAAGCAGAAGAACCAACAGTCTTCTTGTGACATTGATGTGGCAGACAGCGAAACGAAGAAGGTCTTTTGCTCAGTGAAGGGGCTTTTCTTTGAAACAATTCAAGCCGAAAAGATACAACATCAGGTTTGGGGTATGTCCTGGAAAGACCTGGGGTCTATGAAAGTCACTTCAACGGAGTCAACGGTTACTCTCCAAAAGAAGATTGTCATATTTTCCGACGGTACGAATACAAGTCTATCCTTGATACGTCTATTGGAAGAAGATGGTGTCGACCTGACGGTCATCCACGGTAATCATGATTTAACAAACATGGTACGTGAAGCCCTCTCTAAATATCAAGACTCTGACACAATCTTCATCGTGATGAGAACCTCTGAAGCTCTTGGTATCGACTTAAATACCAACGTTGTTATGTCGCAGAATCAGTTCCAGAAGTTACAGGAAGACAGTCCTTTTGCATGTCGTGCTGTTATAAATGGTATCAGGCAGATGGCTGATAGAATGCGACTGCAGTTAATGCTCATCACGAAGGGAGGATACTACGCTGCTGAAGGAGATGATGTTCATCCTTTTGCTGCAGTTATTCCAGCTATTTGGATGACACTGGCACACGAAGAACCTTCTTTCAATGGAAATATAATCGACTTACCCATCACAGGAGATAGTGAAGACTGTGCTAAGATTTCCAGGGAAATACTGGATAGGGCCGATTCCCTTCTACATGATGAAAACTGCCTAGCTGTCCGAAATTTAACATCTAGAGAAACAGAAAAACGAGGTGCAAAGGAAACGTCTTGTCACATTTTAATTCCACGTGTGCATTTGGGTAACATCTCTGAAACTCCAGGCATTGTCCCAACAAAAGACTGGTCCATAGATGCCCAAGCATCCTCTAGTAACAGCCACAACCTCATTGCAAAGTCTTCATCAAAAGCTAGCGATGAACTTGACGAAGAATCCTTCACCGTTAAGGTTGAAGCCTTTACATTTTACTCTTCTCAAAAGTCGTCTGTCACAAATGACTCTGCGTCATTCGTGTGCGTATATGCGGGAAAAGCAGTGAAAGGGTCAGATGTGGCCAAAAGCAGCAGTATTTTCGTCGGATTGACAACTTCTCAGAAGGTCTCGTCAGTAATGACATCGAAGTTCCGTGATGTGACAGAAGTGCCTAGTTTTTTGACCAGCAGTGAAGCCGTCAGTATTGTCAAAGATTTCCTGCCCTATGCCGTCTTGTTCAGTCAGGCTCTACCAGTGTCTTCTGGCATGCGATTCGGTTTCAAGGTAGACGCAACTGATAGTAGTACTTTAGCTGCAGAGCAATTAGCAGGTGCCTTAGGAGCTGAGACAGTTATTCTGAATGATGACTACGATGATCATGACAAAGCGTGTGCCACAGTGAGAGGATTGAACAAGGTAGACAATGCATCAATTGATGTGCTGTTTCTGTCTGGTCGTATATCAACGCTGGACAGGTCACTGAAGTCAATGTTACCGAAGCTCAGAAGAAACGCCACTGTTGTGATAATGGAAGGGCAAAACCTCAAACGTCTCCCAACTCTCCCTCCTAAAATGAAAATGATGACCTTTGATTCCAAAATTCAGGCAGTACTTGAGGGTTTAACAAGTGATGAGTTGTCACATGCTTTGTCCGATCTGTGGAAGATGTTTGATCCAAACACGACGGGTCATTTAACATATAACATTGAAAACATCAAAGACATATCATCTCTGGCTGCTTCAAATACACCCATTCCAGAGGAAGAAGTCGTTGAGGTTGGAGAAAATGAGGTTCTTCTTCCACTGTCTCTTGAACGAGATGGTTACGTTGCTGACGCAGCATCCGCATACTTCATTACTGGAGGTACCAGTGGGTTGGGTCTAAAATTGTTGGAGTGGTTGGTTGCCAGAGGAGCTCGATATATCTATATTGGTTCCAGACGACCAATGAATGACGAGATCCAGGATGTTGTCCAACAAGCTAACAAAGTAGGTGCTAATGTTCGGCATATTCAAATGGATATTTCCAACGCCACAGATGTCGAGAGGGAGTTAAAGAAAATGCAAAATGGGTGTGGTAACTGGCCAACCTTGAAATGCATATTTCACTGTGCTGCTGTATTTAATGACGGTTTTCTGTACAATCTGACTCCCGAATCCTGGAACAGTGTGATGGCGCCAAAGGCTTATGGAGCTTTGCTACTACATCAGGTGACTGAAAAACTCGGCATCAAGCTAGATCGATTTATAATGATCTCTTCAATTATATCTCTCATCGGTAACGCCGGACAAGCAAGCTACTGCTCTGCCAATGTCTTCATGAACGCCCTTTCACATTATCGACATAAACGAGGTTTACCAGCAACTTCTCTGCAATCAGGAGTGATCAGCAATGTTGGCTTTGCAGTGCGTGAGGATCTGGTTCAGTTTTGGGCAAAGAACGGCGTTGAAAGTATGACTCCGAATGATGTCCTTGGTGGTATAGGTTGTGCGTTATTGGCCCAGTTACCAGAACTCGGTATTTCAGGCAACTTTAACCGCATTCTGTACGCAACAAGACACCGTGGTCTCATGCTGAGGCACTTCAAGGAAAAACACGGAACAGTGTCTGCGATGAAAGCGCTGTTTCCCGATCGGGATGTGTATCTGACTGTGGGAGAAAACACCCTTCGACAAGTTGTTCTAAAACTCCCGCTTCCTAAAGCTCGTGAAAAGGTCATGGAAAAGTTGGCCGAGTTCATAAGCCAGCATCTTGGGCTAACAAATCCTGTACAATATGATGCGTCACCAATTTCGTTAGGTCTGGACTCACTTCAGGCCTCGGAGTTTAGTCAACTGGTCAACGAACAGTTTGAAGTCAACGTTGGAGCTGTCGATTTTCTAAACGACAAGAACACAATAGAAAAACTTGCAAAGAATATAACAAATTGCATTTTCACACAGGCAGCAGATGCAAGAGACGAAAGTGTGGAAAGTGACGTCAGAGTACAATCTACCCAAAGAGAAGTAGTCGTTGCCGGTGATGCACCAGCACATGTTGCAGTCCAGCTAGTGTGCTTTCCTTCAAATGGTGCAGGACCATCGCTGTATGCTTCCTGGATTGGACGTTTGATCCAATACGGCGTCCAAGTGTTAATGATTCAACTTCCAGGCTGGGAAGGTCGAGATGACGAGCAACCTTTAACCAACATGCAAGAAATTGTACGATTGATACGTGACGAGTTGGTGACTAAACTACGAGGCTCGCCATTTGTATTTTTTGGTCATAGTATGGGTAGCTTGGTTGCCTTCGAAGTCGCACATCTTCTTTTGGCTGAAGATAACATGAGTCCACATCATTTTTTTATCAGTTCCTGGTATGCACCAACAGCGCCGTACCCTCACCCAGAAGAGCTGCAAGTTTCTACCAGAACATTTGAAAGAATTAAGCAGACATTACAGTCGGATTCACCAATGCTCCAAAAAGTGCTGAAGAAGGAGGAAGTGAAACTTAGTTTTCTAGACGTCACTACTCTCTCCAACATACCGCTAATGCGTAGGTTGGTACCCTGCATGGAAGCTGCTGTTGGTATGTGTAAAGCCTACTCAACAAAGCCGAAGCAACCATTGGAGTGCGGCATTACAGTTTTTGGCGGGAAAGAGGACACGTTTGTATCTCCGGGGCTGCTGGACGGTTGGGAAATGCAGAGGACGAGAAAATCTCGTTTCAAGAAAGTTGTACTTCCAGGTAACCACATGTACATTCTGACCAGATCTGAAGAGGTCTTGAAGGAAGTTCGTACTGTATGTACATCCATCGCTAAAAGTAAGATGTAGGCCGGATCGAAACACACATGTTGCTTACCTTAACACACATGCTGCCTATCGTGTTCACTGCACCCATTAGCACTTGCGCAACATTTGAACATCTCAAAGACCTAACGTTTCATAAAAAGTAAAACGGGAAATGGTTACAACTAAGCCACCAGCCACTACTATTTTTTTTTTTACTGTTTAATTATTTGTAAACAAATATTAATGGCCTCACGTTCGAAACTAGCAAAGTCTTTCTCAAAGGCTAAAATGGTTTGAAAAGTTTAGATATTTGACAAGTAAG
This sequence comes from Marthasterias glacialis, assembly GCA_911728455.2. Classification (NCBI taxonomy): domain Eukaryota; kingdom Metazoa; phylum Echinodermata; class Asteroidea; order Forcipulatida; family Asteriidae; genus Marthasterias; species Marthasterias glacialis. The sequence continues at coordinate 24,215,139 of OU452226.1, forward strand.
ATTTCAATTTTTTATTGGCGTGTGAAACCAAAAAAAAAAAAAAAAAAAAATGAGATATAAATAGTAGAAGCACTTTCAAGATTTAAAATGTGCACCAAATTAAATAAAAAAGGGGATTGAAAAAAACATATTTGCTAAAACAATATTTAATTCTTATAATTCTTATATGGCGTCACAATAAAATTACATTAAAAAAGTAACAGTTCAATTTGGAAGTACGAAGGTATTTGGCGTCATTATTAACGTTTTCAAAAATTCAGAACAATTGAAACACTGTTATTAACACGTGGTATAAAAAAGATTTAGAGTTATCAAACTTTATTTTTTTTTGTTATTTTGTATTTCGTAATATTTTGCATAAAAAAAAATCAAGAACTCAAACACATTTGGTCAAATGTGTTTTGCTACTTCCACACTTTTTGGGAATTGTTATATCTTTTTAGAATTTGTATCTCATGTAAGTAGACGTTTTATAAAAATCTAACTTGTCTTTGTAAATGACAGTTTCTTTTAAAGATTTGTCTTAAACCTATCAATGTAAATGTGTATCGTATGCCTCCTTTTAGTTTAAACTATTACAGATTGGTGCAGCCATTTTGAGTTTTTCTCTCGTTATGAAAGACATTAAAACTAAGCTTAACTTTGATTAATCCACCGGGAACGTTGAAAAGATGGCAGCAGAGTGGTAAAGGTTGAATATAAGCTGGACCCAATTTCATAGAGCTTCTTAAACAGAAAATAGTGCTTAAAAAAATTCGCTAAGCAAAAATAAGCAGGATACCAGTCACAGATTGTAAAAGTGATATGCTATTTTGGCTGATAACCTTATTCTGGTCAGCGTAATTTTGTTTGTGGTTAGCTACTTCTTGTGCGTAAGCAGCTGTATAAAATTGTGCCCAGGTGGTCTTTGGCGGGGAGCAGCTTTCTTAATACAGTGGGTGGAAGGTGAGGGGTGCTGGTGCGTTATAATTGATAATTATATCAACTGTTTTTATTCAACTATTTTATACAATACATGACTTTTATTTCGATTGAAGAAAAGATTGCCCAGTTTTCACACACAAATATTCTATGCAAAAATTGTATTAGGCCGTGTCCGAAGTAACATACTTCGGCTACGGCTATGGCCGTTGGCCGCAACGACAGCGTTGGAGAATAGCCACTGCCGAGGTCGTAGCCACTGCCGAAGCAATCAGCCTGTATGTACCTATGCTTGGTTTTAGTAAATACTTCTACTTCTTATGTCTGTATATTTGAATGACAAATACTACTGCTAATAGTTTCATAGGAAATCAAAGTGATATTCTCTGATCAGGCAATGTGAACTTCTTCAATTTGTTTAATAGCAAAATCCCCAATAAAACTGTTACCTGTTGGTTTATATAATGGTCAGTAATTCTAATCACATGATAAAGCTGCATATTTATATATTTTTTACTTGATGAACAATTTTAATGATTTTATATTTTATATTTTTTATCATCAAACAATGTTAAGCAGGAAAGGCACTCAGTGGGTTCACTGTAAAAAAAAAACAACGCTAATTCGTCATATCAGACATCATTTTGACTAACTTACATACAAATGATGTCTCAGATAACTATTTTAAAGTCTTTTTTGACTTATTTATTTTTACAGTGCCACGAAAGATCACCTTTGACCGGCGCACGCGTTGTATGTAAAATATGTACGGGTACATGATCGTTTTGTGCATTGAAATAGCCGTCGGGTAATGGTGACGAGCCTGCGTCTTTAATAAAGGAGGTAACACATTTTTTGATCAACATGACCCGATCTGGGTCAAACATGACCCGGATCAGGGTCAAACATGGCCAGGATCAGGGTAGAATTTGACTATTGTTTTTTGGACAAAAACATGGGTTTGCACTCGAAAACTCGGGTCAGAATTGACTAGGATTCATTGACCAAGGACACATTTCTTAATCAATATGACCAGGATCCGGGTCAAAATTTGACTACTGTTTTTTATTCCCCAAGCCAGGCTGACCAAAAACAAGTGGTAATCTTGGATCATGATCTTATAATCTTAAAATATCAGCAAATAATTTCATTTTATTATTTCATATATTATTAAGAGTGATTTTATAAATATAATATTAATACTTGTAATACTCAGAGAAAGTACTAAATAGTTTTTTAGCGTAGCATATAAATTACATTAGGACAGACCAAAACTATTGTGAATGACCAACGTATATAGGCATATACTTCTAGGAGAGCTATGGTGAAAGTCAAATCAACTTATGCTTTAACATTTATCCTGTGTTGCAGTATATATTAACTGTTGTATACTATTATTATTTTTTGCCATAATGATTGTTGATATATTTTGGGAAAAGTCAGAAAATTTCGCGGTGATCGGAGTAAGCATTAAAAAGTTACGAGAAAAAAATCGGTAGGGGGCACAATGTGCCCCCCAGTCCTGATAGGTTTAAGGCTTTTTACAGTGTTCACTACTCAATTTTTATCTTAAGCGTTCGCTTCACACTTCCTGAAAGATGCACGCTCGTCAACGAGTGACAAACAAATTCGTGCCACGAAAGATCACCTTTGACCGGCGCACGCGTTGTATGTAAAATATGTACGGGTAAATGATCGTTTAGTGCACTAAAATAGCCGTCTGGTAATGGTGACGTGCCTGCGTCTTTAATAAAGGAGGTAACCATCATAATGTAGAGTGCACTCTCATAACACCCGGTTCAGAATTGACTTGGATTCATTGACTCAGGACACATTTCTTGATCAACATGACCCGATCCGGGTCAAACATGACCCGATCAGGGTCACACATGGCCAGGATCAGGGTAGAATTTGACTATTGTTTTTTGGACAAAAACATGGGTTTGCACTCGAAAACTCGGGTCAGAATTGACTAGGATTCATTGACAAAGGACACATTTCTTCATCAATATGACCAGGATCCGGGTCAAAATTTGACTACTGTTTTTTATTCCCCAAGCTAGGCTGACCAAAAACAAGTGGTGATCTTGGACCATGATCTTATGCAAGTTTAGTTTTGGTGATTTGATAAAATATCAGCAAATAATTTCATTTTATTATTTCATATACTATTAAGAGTGATGATATAATTATAATATTAATACTTGTAATACTCAGAGAAAGTACTAAATAGTTTTTAGCGTAGCATATAAATTACCTTAGGACAGACCAGAACTATTGTGAATGACCTACGTATATAGGTCTACACTTGTAGGAGAGCTTTGGTGAAAGAAAAATCAACTTATGCTTTAACATTATCTTGTGTTGCAGTATATATCAACTGTTGTATACTATAAAAAAATGCCTTTGTCATCCAAAGTATTCCAAATAGAGTATGTTTATACCCTAATTTGAATACTTTTCTCCCAATGGGGCTATCAGTCGGGAAACCAGTGATTCACTATGGCACATTCTGCCGTAGGGTAGTTGAGACTTGACGACGAGCTTTTTCCGCCTCGATACCCCTTTAATTTACTTTGATAGCTACTTGCATGAAACTCAGAACTTTCAATAATACTATTCCAGTTTAGTGACATTGTGTGCATCAAAGAAAACAACATCGAATAAAATGGCATTATGTAGAGGTAAATTACACTTGAATCGGTTCTTTAAATTATGTTGTTACCCATTTTCAAATTAATACAGCAAACAACAGCACTAGTTTTCGTACTCTTCTACCTTGACCTTACGTTCATACGCTGTCAGTGTAAACAACTATAAATTTACTCAATTGGGCCCTCACTTAATACTACTAAACAAAATAATAACATTACTTAAAGAGTTAATGTTGTTCACAGTTTTTTTTTCTTTTCAATAATATCCCGAAATCTTTTATCCTGTTTGTGTGAAAGGAAAAATTATATTATTTGATTTTAACTATATCACTGATATCTTTGTATTAATATCACTTGCATATTATAGTTTCTGTTAACGCACAAATCCGGGTTTATTTTATGAGCTGTTTCGACCACATGTCTACCGTTTAGTAAATCATTTCATTGCATCAAAAATGATTCTAGATATAAACAACATATATTTTTTTTATTAAAATTGGGGCAAAGGAAAAACAATAAACCGTTGTCTGGATGCAACAGAACAAAATAAACTAAAAAATAAACCTATCATTTTTGTGCGGCATCACAAAAACCAGGTGTTCGTGAACCGAAGTATATAAAATGCTCGTAAACGTCAGTTAGTTAACACACATGGAAATTACGTCAAACCAAGTTACACTGTTTTAGTAACATTTTAAAACTTACCAGAGGACACTTTTTAATAATGGATGACGTCATCAGGTTTGAAATTTGAAAAGCAAAGGTTGAATTATCATGTCACACACTGAAACCATGTCTAAAACTCCCTTAATAGGGACCGCAGAGCTGAAATGGTGGTTTGTTTAATATTTTTTTTTCAATTCAACTTGCGGTGTAGACCAACATTCAATGTCAAATTTGGGTTATTTCTGTGTGAGATTTATTTAGTTTTCAAAGACCTTTCCAATGATGTATGTATTTTAAAAAATCCAATGTGTACTTCAAGAGATATGATTTTTAAAATATTAAACTTTGATTTCATGGAACTCAACTCCCGATCTCGTCATGACGACGTAAAGTTCAAGTACCGAAAAAAGAACTCGAAAAAGAGTTGTGCGACTGAAGCCAAACACCCAAAGAAACCCCCCCCAAAAAAAAACAAAAAAAACAATAAATAAAAATAAATAAATAAAAAAAAAATAAAAATAAAAAATAAAATAAATAAATAAATAAATAAATAAATAAATAAATAAATAAATAAATAAATAAATAAATAAATAAATAAATAAATAAATAAATAAATAAATAAATAAATAAATAAATAAATAAATAAATAAATAAATAAATAAATAAATAAATAAATAAATAAATAAATAAATAAATAAATAACATAAACAAAAAAATAAATGAAAATAAAATTTGGTTCTTAGGGAATAATATTTTTTCCATCGGCCTACTTCCCGCCGTTTTGTTCTTGCACTAGAATAAATTAACTTAAGCCATCCGGGATTGGGACTTTTACTCAACCAGTTTATTCTGTACATTATTTGGACTGGGGTTTACTGCGGAATTGCACCTGGTATTCTTATTAAGATTTTCATTCTTATGCAAATAAGGAGTTTTGCGTTCGTTGTCGTGTAGTGTATAGGCCAACTCATTCTAGCGAAGACAGCGGCAGCTATATGGCATTCGGATTTGACTGTTGCAGACTGTGGAGGGCAGTATGGCCGTATATCTCGGCTCCTACTTGGGATTTGGACGTCGCGATTTCTGACGAACTTTACTGGTTTTCAGTAACATTCTTACCATGGCCAATCATGTGCATTCAGAAATATTTCGTCAATAGAATGTAACTGTTGCACTTTTAGAACCAATATTGTGGTATTCTTTATCAAAGGCTTGGCCAAGAATTGGAGTAGGTGTCCAAGAACTTCGGCCCAAGGAAGTGTAAACTGTGTGCGTGTTTGTCACTGGCCAGAAAGTGTTCACGAAAAGCTGCAATATATTGAAGACAGAATTCACTGTTGAGCCCTTTAGTACATATTGTAAGTTCCACGAAGTTCATTAGTTCCGACCACGACTACAGAAAATGTTAACTTCGGTGTTGAGCTTGCGAGTGGCTGGAGAGAGCTCCGGTGATTTCCATTGACTCCAGAGTAAAACTTCTCACGACCAAAGCCGAACACATCGTTCCAACGACATCTTACTGAGGATGGCTGAGGGTAAGGCTTATGAACAATTTTTGAAGTAAAAGAAAACCCTCTAATTTTCAGAGTAGATTTTAAAAAGAACAAATACTGTTTCCTAATAAAAAGTGGGTTACAAAAAAATGAATAGCACGGGATAAAAAAGGGATTCAGAACCAGTTTGTACGAGTTGAAAGCGAACGATACCTTCCTAATGGGAGAATCAATGTGATGAAAGAGTTGGGTTCTTGTTTATTGCTTTTAATTTAGTAAAACACTGGTTGTCAACGAATTCATTAAAGTGTTTCATTTAAAAACCTATTATCTTGCTAGGAACCTTGGATATAAATACTTTTTTCCCCCTGATTTTGCATGGTTAGATTATTACACATGTGATTTTTGTACCGAAAAGTAGCTGAAAAGTAATTACAGACTAAATAATACCTTCGGTAAAACAATGTAAAATTGAATCACAAACATTAAAATACCTTAATTTCCTGAGAAAATAAAGCCTCTGGTTTGCCTTGGCACACATTTTTTGAGAATTTTTGTTTCAATTCAGCTTGTCTATGATTGTCCTAAGATGGTCCCTTTGCACTTGAACTGTACTCATTGATGATATTTTAGGGGTTGTTTACTCGGAGACTGGAAACAACTGATGCAGCTGTAAGCGGTTGACCAAGACAGGGAACGACTTGAGGCAGACCCGGCAGTGAGCTCCTGTCCAGCCAAGCTTCAAGAGACATCGATGGGACTGACTCTGAAGAGACTGTGACCACCAGATGGGAGTTGAAGATCTATGTGGCATGTGTGTGTGTGTGTGTGTTTTGTCTATGGATCTAGACGTACATTGGAGTCGTCAACGGATCAAGGTAAGGAGAACTGCCGAATCCGATCTCTTCTTTTTAAGTTCGCTTGTGCGATTTACCTCTTTGATAAATGTTGGACTTTATTTCCTTTTTTATTTATTTATTTTATTTTATTTATTTTTTTTTTTTTTTTAAATCTCTTCAGCAACTTTTAGAGAAAAGAATTGAATTCTCTATTGTGTCTGCGAATGTTCCAAAAACTCAGAAAAGCAAACACTTTAGGATAATTATAACTACAACAATAAAATATTATACAAAAAAGTCAATGCCCATTATAAAACAAAAGCATGTACGTTTACAATTTACAAGAAGTTTCTGTAAGAAAGAAAAAGAAAAAAAAGTACATATTGTGGAGGTCGGATAAGGCTAGTTGGCATTCAAGATCAAGACAAGAGTGTGAAGACCGAAAGGAGGGTAAATATAAGATCTAACCCGTTCTCTTGCAGAGTCCCTCCCCTTTTAAAGCCCCGCCCCCTCTAAACGATGTTCGGCGATCTTGTTGATGTTGTCCTTGCTTGTTCAGGCTTCAAGATGACTTCACACTGTCTTGGCATTTCTTGATGTGCATATTGGTCAAAGCCAATGATGCTTTTTAAATAGGAGACTAGTCTTAGCTGGAAATTTCTGTCAGGGTTGATACTTCAAGTCATCAGTTGTCATGTTTATTTATAGTTGTCATGATTTTATATTTCAAATAGCGTAATGCTAAGTAAGGAAGAGTGTATAGTCCACCTGCAACTTCATTCATAATAATTTTCAACAAACCCTTTAAAAAATATTTATTTTGGAAAAAAAAAATATGACATGCAGTCAAATATTACAGTCTAATCACCATTCATTTGATGAATAATGCTTGATTTAGGAATATTAAATAGACAATTTAGACAAGCTAAATGAAAATTTACATATTCCTAATATCAGCATTACATCAGTTCTTAATGTAGACATTTTGGTCTTTGAAAATTAAACAAAAATAATAACACAATAGATTAACATAACACAACTACATGACCCTTGGTCATTCAGGTCACGGTTCAAACAACAACAACAAATGTGGGAAAATTTGTAGCAAGCACAAGTTTTTAAAAGTTAGCCCCGAAATGCAAATCTATTATACTTAATCTTAATGGGCCCATTTGAAAATTTTCCCGAGACCTATTATTTGTGAGCGCTGCGAAAACGAAGAAAAAGCAAAAGAAAAAAGAATACCGAAAAAAAGACAGGAGAGAAGAAAGGAGGGGAAAAAGAGCAGATCATTCATGGGGAAAGACGCCAGTGATGCCTAGGTATGTATGAGTGGTAAGACGGTAAAGGCCTAGAGTAGTCAAAGTGTTGGCTTAGAGATAAGACTAACTCTCTACTCTTTCAGCAGGTTTACTGCATATAGGTAAAGTATAAGGTGTACTGGTGTAGTACTTAAATTTGATTCCAAGATGTTTATACCCATTTTCTTTGACACAATACATGTAGTTCTACATGAACTAAGGACAGTAAAAACAAGTCCTTAAATAAATAGAAAATAATAACGTCTTGAACCAAGACTAAGTACTACGCCATTTTCAGTAAACGCAGGTTTTGAGTAGACGATGAAGACGCTCTCCCTTTGATGTCCCTGATGAGTCCCCCGAAGTCAGCGGTATCAATGAGGCCAGGTGTTTGCAGCAAAGGTTGAGTAACTGGTGAAGTATGAGGATTGGTGAAACAGAAAAATAACCTTTCTCTCCACAGCAAATAATCTTTCCCTCCACAAACAGCTTGTTTGTAACCTGTTTTCCCCAAAGTAAAGTGGATGTTGTGGCAAGCAACCGAAGTGCACCGCTGGCAGCTCTAGGACACCGTAGTCGACGCTGGTTTGGTTAAGTATGGGGTTGTCTCAGGTAATGTATATGGCGAACCTGAGTTTGCCCAATTGATGTGACCCCGAAATGCTAACCTTTCTAGATAATGTTTACTTCCAAAAAGCAGGTCATGTTTTCTCCTTGAAGATGATGACGTAGTTTGAGCGCTGACATCTTCTATGAGCTGAGTTGACGTCTACCAGCAGGGACTTGCAAGAGATTTGGTGATGTATCGGTTTATAAAAGTAACAAGTTAATACTGGTAAAAAAAACTACCTGCTGAATGGGAGAGCTAAATCCAGAAATTTGCAGGATCGTGAACAAATCTAAACATCAGTTTATCGATAACTTTGGAAGGAAAAACAAAACAGATTCAATAATTGTGAATCGCTCAAGCAAATCTCTTAAGTAGTAAAGACAGTTGTAACCAGCAGTCAAGATACCAGATGGATTTAATATTCTACAACGGCAAGCATGAACGACCAGCCAACTGCCGAGGTAAAAAAACAACAACATGAGAACCAATTAACTCGTAACTCAAAGAAAATTGTGCTTGTACAAAAAACCAAAAAAAAAAAAAACCCAAAAAACACCAAAAAACCTGCAATTCTACCTGAAACAGTAGTCTTTGGCTCTTTTTACAATTTATCACAAAGATGTGAAATAGAGAAAAAAAAAAGATAAATTTGTCCGGGCCTACTAAATTTTCTCCTCAGTTCGGCCGTCTCTTATGCAGTGGCGACTACAGCCAAACCTGCTGGGATGAGCATCAGTGGACGATAGAGGTGAACAGTGTCAGCAACAGACCGCCCGGTAAGTTTGAAAAAAAAAATCATTCTTAAATTTGTCTTTGAAGAAAAGTCTCATCCCACAAATCTGGTGATGGAGTAAATGTTTCAGAAAGAGTAGATTCATTCCCATCGTCTAGTTTGCAATAAACATACCATTAAATCAACTGGTGGAAAACTTCATTTAAATAGGATATCAAGTTTTTCAATAACAAATATAAAAAAGCATTACAAAATTGAAATTTTGTCTTATTGTAGAGTAGATTCATTCCCATCGTCTAGTTTGCAATAAACACACCATAAAATCAACTGGTGGAAAACTTCATTTAAAATAGGATATCAAGTTTTTCAGAAACAAATAAATTTGGCACGCCGGAATCAAATTGATTAAATTCAAGTATAACACCCCTTGGATTTTGATGGACTCATAGTAATTAGAAATACAACTTCAAAGATGGTTCCAGCTTTCGTAAGAAAAGAAACAATCAAAACATGAGGTCCCCCGAAACATATGTAGTGTAATGTAAGCGCAATTGACAAATGTGGAGCAATTTTGCTTGGGAAAATGTTTCGACAGAGATGAGTAAAAATGTATAAAAGTCAAAAAGAAAAGCTTAAATGAAAGGGAAAATTAGTCACATTCTTCGCAACTGGGGATTTTTTTTGCGTGTTCTTCAGAAAACTATAGATGTCAACTAAGGAGCCCAGGATCAGTATGGCGAACCTGACTTTGCCCAAATGATGTGACCCCAAAATGCTTATCTTTTTAGATAATTTGTACTTCCAAAAAGCAGGTCATGTTTTCTTCTTGAAGATGATGACGTAGTTTGAGCGCTGGCATCTTCACTGAGCTGAGGTGACGTCTACCAGCAGGGACTGGGTCATGCACGAGATTTGGTAATGTATCGGTTTATAAAAGTTACAAGTTATTACTGGTTACAAAAACTACCTGCTGAATGGGAGAACTAAATCAAGAAATTTGCAGGATCGTGAACAAATCTAAACATCAGTTTATCGATAACTCTGGAAGGAAAAACAAAACATGCATAAAAAAAATCAAATTTTGAATCTCTCAAACAAATCTCTTAAGTAGTAAAGACAATTATAACCAGCATTCAGTAACCAGTGGCATTTGAGATTCTCAAACAGCAAGCATGGACGACCAGCCAACCGCCGAGGTAAAACAACATAATATGAACCAATTTACTCGTTAGTCCAAGAAAATTCTGCTCGTACAATACAAAAAAGCTGCAATTCTTCCTGAAACAGTAGTCTTTGGCTCTTCTTGCAATTTATCACAAAGATGTGAAATAGAGATGAATTTGTCCGGGCTTACTAAATTTTATCCTCAGTTCGGCTGTCTCTTATGCTGTGGCGACTACAACCAGACCTGCCTGGATGAGCATCGGTGGAGGATACAGGGGTGCACAGTGTCAACAACAGACCGCCCGGTAAGTTTGAAAAAAAAAAATCATTCTACAATTTGTCTTTGAAGAAAAGGCTCATCCCACAAATCTGATGGTGGAGTAAATGTTTCAGAATGTGTACCTTTGCAGGTTTGAAATCGTCAATTTGAAAGAGTAGATCCATTCCCATCGTCTAGTTTGCAATAAACACACCATAAAATTAACTGGTGGAAAACTTCATTTAAATAGGATATCAAGTTCTTCAAAAACAAATTAAAAAAAAGCATTACAAAATTGAAATTCTGTCATATTGTGTGTGCATGTACAATGGAATTGGAAGGAGAATGTTCTTGCAAACGACCACATTCAGACTTAACTATTGCTCAGAACAACTGATACTTGTATAACAAGAGTTTATCAAAATCAATCTTTGAAAATCATCGATTTCAAACCACAGACTGAGACGATGATCTTGTAGATGATGCACAACCAACCTTGAGGCTTAACCAACGCTTTTTGGACTGTGCCACCAGCTGAAGGACTCCGTCAAGTTTAGACAGTTGACTCTCAGTACATGTTCAACCATTTATCTGTTAGGGATGTTCAGGCTCACCACAGAGCAATGGGCTAACCCAGGCTTTTTGGACTGTGTGCCACCACCTGAAGGACTGCATCGAGTCTGATACATTTGTAACTATTGCATTTTGGAACTGTCACCAACTGAAGTAAGACTAGGTCAAGTCAAGCCAGAAGATTCTCCATATGCCTTTTTATAGCTCCATGTGTACCTGGACTTCGACGGTGCCATTACCGTATGAAGACACTCAAGGACGCAGTCTGAATTTGCTGCTGCGGCTATGGATGTGCTGTGGCTGTTTCTTAATGGTGTTGGTTTTGGCCTCATATTATGCTTTAATGCATTATCCACATGACAATGAAGCCGCAGCCGCATCAGCAGACCGCAGCCACAAACTCAGACGCGGCCTCAGTTTCATGTTTCAATTGGCTTTTCTTGAATCCATCAAACTCCAATACTATTGTACTACATGTATATCATACGTAATGTAACTCTGTACTCACATCGGTTGATTTGATCAAACTGGCACGCCTGGCCTCAGGCCAAGCATTGTTGGTTTAAAACACCATGGAAAATCTAATTTATTAAATTCTAGTATAATATCTCTTCTGGTGGATTCTGGTGGATTCAGAGTAGTCAGGAATACAACTTTAAAGATGATATCAGCTTTCGTAAAGAGAGAGAAAAAAAATCAACATATGAGGTCACCCAAAACATATGTAGTGTAAAAAATGTAATCACGTTTTACATATGTGAAGGAATTTTGTTTGGCGAAATGTTTTGACTAAAGATGAGTTAAGGTGTAAAACAAGAAGAAAAACAAGTTAAATGCAAGGGAAACTTAGTCTCATTCTTTGCAACTAGGGAATTAATTTTGATGCATGTACTTAGGAAAACTAAAGCTGTCAACTAAGAAGCCCAGTGTTAAAAAAAAAAAAAAAAAAAAAAAAAAAAATGGTACCAGACTATTGTCTTCTATAGTCTCGGCTGAGTAAGACCGTGTCCAAATTGACGGCTCTGGCAGTGGCTACGGCCGGATTGATGAAAACGTCCATTCCTCAACATTGTCTCTGAAGCCGAAGTCGCTTGATTCAGGCATAGGCCCTTACATAATAGACAAAACAAGATGGCCGCTCCATTATGAAAAGGTCTAACGCTTTAGATTTATGACAATGAAGCATTCAATATTATAGGTTTAACTTGTAACATGTAATATTTATAGTAAAGTTATGGTGCAGGGATCAATTTCATCAGGCAAATTTGCAACTGATACGTTTTGTGTAGCATTTTGCTACACTAAAAAGCGCTACCATTAAGCAGACGAATTTCGCTTATCAATATTCTGCTTAGCAAAACTAAGTAGGGTACTGGTCAGTCAAAGATGGTACACGTGGCATGGTACTTTGGCTTGTAACCTTATTTTGGTAAGCAGCATTTTGTTTGTGCTGAGCTGCTTTGTGTGGTTAAGAAGCTTTATAAAATTAGGCGGTTGTAACAGTTCTTGGGTAAGACACTTAAATTTAAATACCTGGTTCCCATCACCCAGTAGTAAGTGAATGTTTGGCAATGTGACATCAATTTAGTGCTGCATACTTTAATAAAGAAATGAGATGGTTTCATCAATGGTTAAGGCCCAATGAACACGGGTACCTGTACATGTGATTTGTATGGCATTTTGATACAATATTAAGCACCTAATAGGCATATTTTTGTGAAACTCATGTTTTATACTATAATAACAATTAGAAAAAACAGTTTTAACTTGCTCAATAAGGGGTGTATTCTTTTCGCAAAGAAAGTGAAATAAAGATATGCGGCCGTCAAAGTTCCCTTTGTACACTTACTATTAGGGAGTAGACTATTTTTTCCCTCTGAGCCTCACTTTGGTTACACTAGGCTAAATATTAGCAATACAATATGGCTGCCAAAGTTTGCCCGCAAAATGTGTAGAGACATGTAGCCAGCAGGAGCAGTTAGCTTGCTGTCATTTCACTAGCCCGTAAAAAAAAAATGCCACTCGTCCACATTACTTATTAAATTGGGATGCTTTACAACACTGAATATCACATAATTATTTTGTAGCTAGCAGGACCACTTGGAGAATTTTGATTGGTCCTCGGCCCAGATGTTTTAAAGCTCTAGCATTTGACTTGTGGACCACGCTCACTGGCTGCACATGATGAAGTCTTTACTTTGGCTTTGACTTATTTCTTGAAGTACTTTATGTAGTAATTTTATTGCCATTATGAATTTACTGTACAGTGTGAGAAAAATTAAAGGAAAGAAACAAAACAATGACGTCACTTCAGCGATTTCATGTCCCAGTGAAGTTCTAACTTTGTGCATTTTGTTAGGGACAAACAAGGGGAGAAGAAGAAGACGGTATGACGGTAATTGAAAGATTTGTTTGATGTATTACAAGTTAAGTCAAATATAATATTTAAATATCAACATCAAAACCATTAAGTAGAGCTCAAGTTTATTATATATTTTATAGGGAATTCTAGTTTGAACAGGAAACGACGTCAAATCAAGTCACTACTAAATATAAAGAACTTCATACATCGAACTTTCGCATATATTGCAAAGATTCAAATCATAACAGCCATGGTTCTAAAGATTTGAGCTATTGAACCAATACACTTTTTGTTTTAAGCAAAATACAATATTAAACAAGTCACAAGAGGGCGCTGTTAGGGATCAAACGTTATTTCATACATATAGACGATGTCCAAGTTTCAGTTCATAATATTGTCTGCGGACCTCAAAACGAGGCCAATGTTATTTTGTTTTACTCAAAAGCCCCTTCATATGACGTGTTTGTAAAAATAGCTGACGTAGTGCTGGAGATGGTGATTTGTATAGTGGCTTTTAAGGGACATCGCACATATATTGACGCCAATATTGGTGTCAATATTCACGACTTGGCCCCAAGTCACAAATAATGACGCCAATATTCAGGATTTGGGCGCATTAGTGTCACACGAAACTCGATTTGGCGTCAATATTTGCGGCTTGAGGTACAAGCAAACGAACAAAAACAAGTGGTGTTCCGAGCCTGCTCCAAACACCTTTAGAAAAAGAAATTAAAAGAAAAAGAAAAACGAACAAAAACAAAGTGGTGTTCCGGGCGGAGTGCCCAAACACCTGAAAAAGTAACTTTAGCGGAGCAATACACAACAATAAAACACAGTGTAGGGAGAAATTTGGGGGATTGTTGCTTTGACGCTACAAGCATGGAATTTGACATACAGCTAGATTCTGCTATGAGAGAGACCTTTGAAAAATACACGTAGAATAACAAGCAATTTTGAAAATGCTAAAAATCGCTAACGTTGCTTGTTATTCTAAAACAAATCGGCGATGGTCCTTCAGCCGAACATATTTCTTTATACCGTACCCGGTCTGTCAAATTCCATGTTTGTGTCGGGCACAATCCATTCATATACCTACCGTACTACTTTAGACCAGGTCAACGTTTGACACGGTATGGATGTCACCTCCTTGACACTATCATTTTATTTTTCTGACAAAACGACTACATGTGTTTTAAACCAAAACGAAACTCACTGAGGGCTACCCCTCCCAGATAATCAATATAAAGGAGCTTGAATTATTATTTAGTGTATGGGAAAGAACAAAAATAAGTTTCTTATCCTGATGCAAAAAAAAACCCATCTATTATTATGGTTGCGGTACACGCTGCTGATATGATTCGAACTGCCTCTGCCGGGAAATCCCTGGTCGAGACATCTGCTCCAGAATGGCGGGGGTCGTGGGTTCGAACCTCACCCGAGGAATACACCAGTGATTTTTTATTTTTTGTTTTTTGTCCACATGGCTCTGTAGAGTACTTAGTTATGCAGTGCTTAAACACACATCGGGTGTACGGAAAAAAAAAAAAAAAAAAAAAAAAAAAAAACACGAAAATATTGTTTTCCTCAATGCAAAAAAATAACATCTTCTATTATAGAGCTCGAATTAAATAAAAAAAAAGGGGGGGGGGGGCTCAGTGCTCTTCTCCGCTTGAAGGCTTCGGGGGAAACATAAAGCTAAACACCTGTCATCATTCCTATAAGTTTCAACAATTTCAGTCTACATTAATCACTCATGCCGACACAGGTTTCAACACAAGTATTATTTAATAGTGATTATTTCAGGTATACGACTAACTTGTAAATTATCTAACAAGTAGAATAATTTGTTACAGTAAATTTTGAGTTAAAAAACAGATGACTCACTTTTCAAAAATAATTGTAACTACTTTTGTGTATTCAGGATTTTAAAGTGGCCTCGACCTGAGGCTTTATTCCTATTGTGGATTTATTCCTATTGTCCACTTGCAATGCACAGTTGGTGCGAAATCCGTGTCCTGTGTAAACGCTCCCGTGGACTTGTTTTACCACAGTGTAACCCTACGATTCGACGGGCCCGGCGTTTTGTGTGCTCGGGAGGCAGAGCCAACACTGTATAGCGCATGCATCACTCTGATTGATGATCACCGTGAACAGTTTCAAAAAGCATCCAAGGCCATTGAGTTTTGCTGGACTTTTGGCAAGAATTCCCAGACCTAATGCGACGTTGTTTTCTTTAACTCCGAAATGACAGACTGTGCCTAAAACGATGTGTAAATATTTCACATCGACACTTCTGGACTGAAGGTAAGATTTTCATTTCCATTCTCGGGAATTACTGGTCACACACAATATGCGAAATGTAACTAATACAGTTAAACCTTTTTATCAAGGCTCACGGTGTTATTGACTTTTCCCGTAATAATTGTTTCAGTTTAATAATTTATACTTAAATCCATAATGTGATAAAGTCAATGCGTAGGTTTGCAATTTAGGAACAGGCGACACATTATGGTTCGGTAGAACAGTAACGTTACGCAAATTGAGGGCCATTCCCCCATCATCACCCGGTCTAGCTTTCTCTTTGAGCTACATAATTACTGCTCTCTCCCTCAAAATATCATTATTTCTGATTACTCAGTCTGATTTGTTTTTCTATTGAGTAGCTCTATTCTACACTCCACAATTTCCTCGTGCCCATTACTAGCCTAACTTTCTTCATTGAGTACCAGTAGCTCATTGCTCTCTCTGACAAGGAATCATTCGCATACGTTCCCATTACTCAGCCTAAGTTTGTTGTTGTTTGAGTAGCTCAATTCTACTTGTCATGGTCCAGAGTTTAAAGCAATTCGAGAAGAAGGCCGGACCTCTAATTAAAGGGGACGAGCACTAGGAGACAATAACAAATCATAAATCACGTAGGATGACGAGAATCTCGTTTAAACTCGTCAACTTAATCCCCTGCTCAAGGACCATCCAGAAAACACTACGCGTTAAAAACTCCCGAGACAGGGTACCTGACCCATTTCCGGGTCAGTATTACCCGGAATCTGTGTAAAGCTTAAAGCGAAACTGTGTCAAACTGACACAGAATCCGAGTCAAAATTCCTACTTCTAAACCAAATTCCGGGTCAGCCTGACCCAACAATGGCTGAGGGCCCCCGAGACCCGGAATCCGGATCAATTCTGACCCGAGTGTTTGTAGAGTTTAGGCGTAAACTAAAAGTACAGAAAACAGAACGACGAAGAACCCCCCATTACCTGGAAAGCAATAATGAGTACATTATTCGTGCCTCGCAAAGCACAACTACCAGCTGATCTTATATTTTGGGGCTCTGGTCAACAAGGGCGTCGATCGCTACCGAAAAGTGGGGGGAGGGACGAACAGCGGCGCAGTGAAGGCACTTTCTTTCGGGGGGAGCCTAAGTTTGTCGACTGACATTATCAAATGGAAATATTCGAAAAGCAAGCTTTGAAAGCTGTAATTTTTTTGGCGAATCCCCTGTTGAAGTGAATAGACATATCTTCTAGTGGGGGTCCAGGGGGCTAAGCCCCCAGACGCTCTACGTCTAAATGTTTTCAGGGCTGAGGAGGACCGCCAAGTTGGCAAAAATGTACGTTTAATGTTGAAATTCAAACTTAGAATACTTTGGACTCAGGACAAATCCCCCCACTGATGGAGTTTGTATGGGCGAAGCCCCCGGACGCTCTACTGCTTTTAGTGTTTTCAGAGCGTAGATTTCTGCACGTTGCCGAGAATATTAATTTGGTAAATTCAAAGCTTGACTTCTCACACTACAAGGATGAAACTAAAATTTTCAGTCGGCAAACCCAGTCGGCAAATCTCTCGGCTTGCCGAATGGATTTGTGTTCAGTCCGAGCCCTTACTCGGGTACGTTTGGTGCTCAATTTGCCAACTGTGGCTCTAAATGCTTACTTAGGAAAAATATTTGGGATGTCACCTCCACACCCCCGGTCGCTACGCCGCTGGGGACGAAAAACATTACGAGAAACAAGAATCATACCTGAAAGTTTTCACTCCCTCGTCAAAAAATTAATTGCTCTGCAGGTCGTTCTCGTTTGCCATGCAGACAGAAAATGTATAACGGGCGCGTTCATGTCTGGAACGAAACTCGCCAATATTGTCTGCATTGATAAGGGCAGGAAACAAGCTTGGCCGGAAATAGGTCCAAAATAGCAGTCTGCGCGTGGTCCATCTTTGTATGCGCCTACAGGGCAATGTTTAACAAACACAAAATCATTTCATCCATTACCATTCGAATTGTATCAGTTCTTTGAAGAAAAATGTATGAAAAAACCGAAACCACTGTATATTGTTACTTTTATTTAGCATGTATCCATTTTTTTTAATTTAATTTTATTTTTTTTTTCATTTTTTTTTTGGTAGAGGGGGGGGTCAAAAAGTGGGCGGGGGGAGGGGCGGGGTGGGACATTTGATATCCAATCGACGCCCTTGCTGGTCAAGATGCATAAGACCAAATAATGGCTAAATTCGGCAGGTATTGGAGAAAGAGCATGTCCTCTTATTTAAGTTAAATGACCCTGCGTGATATGTAGGTGACCTTTGACCCAATACCTAGTACAATCTTTGGTCTTTCGCAAAATATATAGAATGACGAAAAGTTTGAGTTTGCTTTGAAGAAAACCCCGGTGAGAATGGGCCTTATTTTTGACTGCAAGAGGGCGCCCTTCGGGGTAGATTGGGATCAAACCATAGTAATAGTGTGGTAAACCGGATGCATTTAGAGCTCCAATAAAGCAGTTAATATACAACTTTTGAGGGTTTTCCTTATTGACAGTTTTACAATGTAAGAAGTGTAAGATATCAGCTTGGAAAAGTTGTATTTTTAATGTTTTGAAATATTTTTCTACTTTCAAAATGGAATTAGCATTGCGCCCTCTTGCTGTCAAAAATATGGCATATTGCTACAATTCTCGTTGCTCACGTTTTCTTCTTCAGTTCTGGGGCGGAAAGGTCTGCCGAAAGGGGCAGGAGAACATTCTCTGTGACCATGTTAGGGTACAGCGTTCAGCTTGAGCCGCTAAACTAAGTTTGTTCATGTTTTGTGTACGCCATTGCTGCACAAATTAATTCGTGAAACCTCCAGTAAAGTTCGTCCCTGCAAAAAAAAATAAAAAATAAATAAATAAAAAAAAAAAAATAATAATAATAAATAAATAACAAACAATAAATTAAAATACAGTGGGCTGCTACAAGCGCTAGTGATTCCCTTCTGAGGCCCCAGATAAATGTTTTTTTTTTTTTTTTTTTTTTTTTCGCGCAGTGGCTCGTGACTTGGGGCACTGTGTGAGAGTTTAATCGAACATCTGACGTCACACTCATCTGACGTCACGAATGCCGGTAACAACCGCGGTTGACCGAAATTAATTGTACCTGTTGCATTCCACCATTTTCCCACCACATGTCGCGAGTGTTTGGTGAGACCAACAAACCAGGGCGACAAACATCAGAATAGCTGAACATTGACTTTTGTTTCGACGAAGCTTTTGCTTTCGGATATTTTGAATAGTGGGTCTCCGACCCTAATTTTGCCTGGGCTGCTCGCCCCGCATCAAACCCTATATATAGTTTTCCTTTCATCTTAAATTCATCAGCTGTGACACAACTGGTTAATGGATTTTTTGTATATCTGTTTCCCATTACTCAGCCCAATTTTCTCTTTATGATTACTGGTAACTATCTGTTTTCAGATTACTCGAACAATTTTTGCCTGTTTGAGTAGGTCAGTGGTCACTCTTATATTCCCTCTTTCTCATTATTTAGCATAACTTTATCGAGTTACTAGTAGTTACTGCGCTTACTCTCTTTTAGAATCAGTCTGTCAGATATTACTTGACCCAGCTTCTTTCTGTTTGAATTGCTCACCTTTACATTCAAACATTCCCTCTTTCCCATTTCTCAGCATAACTTTATTCGAGTACCAGTTGCTCACTCCTCTCTAAAAGATGAATCTTTTGGATGAATCGACCTGGCTTTGTTTTCTGTTTGAGTACTCACACATTCCCATTTAATGAGATTAACTTTTCTCTGTTTAACTACCGTTAGCTCACCGCTTTCTGTCAAAGAACAATTCGTGTGTTCTCATTATTCAGCCAATCTCTTTTTCTGTTTGGGTAGCTCACTTCTACTCTCAAAGGGTTTGTTGGATCATTATTAAGCCTATAACTGTCTCCATTTAAGTACCGGTAGCATACTGCTCGTTCTCTTTCAAAGGATCTTTTACCTGATTACTCGCCAAGATTGTTTTTGTCTTCAAGTTGCTTAAGTCTACTCTCGAAAATTCCCCCTTTCTCAATACTCAGCCTAACTTTCTCTGTTTGAGTATTGTTAGCGCATTGCCCTCTCCCCCCCCCCTTTTGGCTCACTAATTCTCTCTCCAATTATCATGGTTCGTTCTGATGACTCAGCCGAGGTTTTTTTTTTCCTGTTTGAATAGCTCAATTGTACTTGGGTCATTACTCTGCGTCGTTTTATCCAGCTTCTCCGAATATGTAGTTAAACACAATTTGTTTGTCAAATTTTCGAAAAGTGGATTTAGTCTCTAATTGTAGAAGAGTGAAAAACAACTCGTTATGTCCGCCATCCCACTCTTGCAAAAAGCCATATGACGGATACCTCTTTTTTAGACTGAAAGACGGGTATTTTCAACTTGAATCAAATGAATATCGCTCCATTTTCATTCCAAATGGGTGATGCACAGCGAGTTTCACCCTCCAAAAGCCAAAATGACACCAATCGGGCAAGAGAGTGTTTTTTTTTTTGTTTTTTTTTTTACATTTGGAGAGCAAGGCGAAGTTATTGTAAAACAGTGAAGTGAATGGTGTATGGCTGGAAAACCTTGAACTATTCTTCTGCACGATTTGTTTTTCTTTTGAACAAAAATTCCTTCGTGCTTTACTGATTTCTACACACCAAATAACCCTTACAAACTGGTAGGATGCCATTATTGATTCTGTGTCGGTCTTTTGTTAATTTTTCTAGAAGCTGTGTGCAAAGTATTGTCCCTTTATGGCAGTGGCGTAAAACTCCTGCCGTGAAGGAGAAGAGTTTTTGTTGACAAAAATAACAACATTAGTCATATTGACTTCTATTTTGCAATGTCACAGCGGCGAGTTTTTGGGACTTTCAGTTTGGGACAGGACGCAAAAACGTCTCAACTTGAAGCTTGTCATACGTAATGTTCTAAACTTCAACGTTGTTCAGCTTGTAACATGCATTTAGCAGCATGCAATTGTTACCGGAGGGCTCTGGCACTTATTATGACGTCATTACTCATTCTTTTTGGAAGGTCAAGAGTCAATTGTCCTTTGATACGCAAAAACCATGTCTGTCCAAATTTTAAAACGAGTCCCCAAAATATATTTTCCTTTTAACTTTCGGTTTCTACTGAAATAAAAGGTCACAAAAGGGTCATGCCAATGTGTAGTTTTCAAGATCATTGTGAAAAAAAGCATGTTTATGTATAGCTTAGGAGTTTCAATCAATCAACTTACTCGACTCCTGCCGACGTCACCATCCGCACAACTTAATGGAATGGTCCTTGACGCATGGTCCATCTTTCCCCCAAAGTTTTGTTGAAATCCACACAAGACGAACAGAGAGAACCAAGGCGAGAACATAGCATCCTTGGCGAAAGTTGTACATAAAATAAACCATTCAAAAAAATAATACTTATTATTAATACTTCTTTATCCCGTGTTATTACAGTTTTCACTTTAGATGCTGATACATTCCAAACTTGTACACGAATTTCCGTAATCAACGCTTCACTTCACATTACAAGCGTCACATATGACGCTTAAATTTAAATATCAAGAAGAATGACCTAAACAAACCACACATAAACCGGCCGTTAGTGATCCAGGGATTCCATAAACCAATCTTAATTATCAGTTTCCACATAAATCAAATGGCATATCAAAGGCTCCGTACCCGCTATTTATTTTCGTCCCCACAAAACAATATAATACATTTTCCCCTTGAATTGTTCCGTCGTTCCCACGACCTTTAATTTCCGATTTAATGAAAAGGTATTTTGGGGGCAACGAAATATTATTTCGAGGGTACGAAATAGGATTCGAATTCTGTGTTACATATGTTCTATTTTACGTTTATCTATCTGTTTAGAATCCTTAATATTCCGCTTTATTATCGGACAATTCTTGCTTCAATCGACATGCCTGTAAACTAAAGTCGTTCATCCCATTAAAAAGATTGCTTCAGCATTAACTTAAACATCAGACAGTGAAGATAGATTTTAACGGCAAAAATCGCTTGCTCAAGAATGATTGTAACCACGCTAAAACTACAATGACAATAATGGTGATAGTTTGGGCCTCTTTTGGTTTATAAAGCAGTTTCATCACATCTAACAGCTTCCAACGTTCATCATTTATGATTTACATTATTCTTTAGATTAAGCGTTTTAAAGCCGAGACACAACGCACCGATTCAAGTATGGAAGCACCTCAGAGCGCCAACAGAAATCAAAAAGTGGCCATAGTGGGCATCGGATGTCGCTATGGCGATGGAGTCGACAGCGTCAAACAGTTTTGGAAGATGTTGGCGGAAGGCCTAGACTGTACAACACCGCTACCACCTGACCGTTTTGACGCCACCTACTTCCTGAGTCCGGGAGAGAAAACAGCGGGGAAAATGTACATCCAAAATGGTGGATATATCTCGCAGGATCCATACATGTTTGACCGACAGTTCTTCAAGATGCCACCAGGTATGCCATGAATGTTTAGAGAAAATGTAATGCAAAAGTTATAACTTGACTAAGAAAAGTTTAATAAATGTAAATATTCTGTTCAAATAGTATTGTATACACTCCCTGCATTATAGATGAAGCAGCCCATCTCGACCCTCAAGTCAGATTGCTTCTTGAAGTCACGTGGGAGGCACTGGAGAATGCTGGGATACCTGCGTCATCACTAAGGGGATCCAAGACTGGTGTCTACATGGGCGTCACTGCACAGGAGTACACTTCATTTACCAGTTCACCGTACCACAACATGAACCAGTACAGTAACTCTGGCACTAACTCCTGTATGGTGTCTAACCGTATCTCCTACGAGTTCGACCTGCGTGGCCCGAGTTTCTCAGTGGATACTGCTTGTTCTTCATCTCTCTATTCGATCTACTTGGCATCCGAGGCATTAAAACAAAAGTCATGTCCTATTGCATTAGCTGGTGGTGTCAACTTAATACTGATGCCTACTGCTACCATTGGATTTTGCCAGGCGGGAATGCTTTCCGGAGATGGGAAATGCAAAAGTTTCGATCAAGCAGCTGACGGTTACTCCCGAAGCGAAGGGGCTGGTGTTGTTGTCCTGAAACTCTTGAGTGACGCATTGCAGGACGGAGATCGTATTTATGCGGTCTTACGAGGGGGTGCGCTCAGTAACGATGGACGTACTCCGGGAATTGCAAACCCCAGTTATGAAGCACAGGTTGATTTGGTGAAGAGTGCTTGCCGCAACGCGAGGGTACATCCCTCAGAGATAGTATATGCAGAGGCCCATGGTACCGGAACAAAAGTTGGCGATAAGACAGAAGCTGGTGCGTTGGGTGAGGTTATGGGAAGAAATCGCGGTCCTCAAGACCCTCCACTCTACATCGGTTCTGTTAAATCCAACATTGGTCATACGGAGGGTGCAGCGGGAGTGGCTGGCGTAATCAAAGTAGCACTGAGTCTACATCAAGGACGGATCCCGCGTGTAGTCCATTTTCAAGCACCAAACGAAAACTTGGACCTAGAAACTCTTCAGATTAATATTCCAAAGACATTGACTAGATGGCCTACAGAAGACCGACATTACCTTGCATGTTGCAGCTCCTTTGGCTTCGGTGGAGCAAACGCTAACATTGTTCTGGAGAGGTCACAAACTGTATCAAATGGCTTGATGAATTTGACAGACCAGAATGACACCCTGAGCTGTCTTCTCCTATCTGCAGCCACCCAAGAAGCTCTACACCAGAAAATAAAAGACTGGAAGAAGTACTTGGTGGAAGACACATATGACAAGATTGTGTTCTATGCTTCACTGTACACGGCAGCTGTTCGATCCCATCACCACGCCTACCGTATTGGATTCATTGTTCGATCAAGGGAGGATGCTCTTCAACAACTCCAACACAAATTGGAAAACGTCACCCAGGACACAGCTCGATACGTGGAAGGCATAGCTCCAGCAACTTCAGACACTAAGCAGAAGATTGTCTTCGTGTTCTCCGGCATGGGAACACAGTGGTGGGGCATGGCCAGGGAGCTCATGCACAAGCAGCCTGTGTTCGCCTCAAAGATTAAGGTAAACCCGTGAAGTAGTTATGGGAAACCATTTTTGAAACTTACCAATATTTATTTTGTTTCTTAATACTTGATAAACAAAGTCAAATTAATTAGCGTGGGATTTTATTTTGCAACCTCCGGATTTAGGTGGTGGTACTCTACCAACTGAGATATCTTCTAGCCCTGTGTTCAAGGTGTCCATATTTTTGTCAATATTTTTGGGGCCAGTTAGAGGTCATACAAAGTATAGTGCGGTAATACCAAGGATCTTTTGGTACAGCACCAGCACGTAAATCGTAAAATCGCTGTGAGAAATCCTGCTCTTATACAAGAGTTCTTGCACCTTGCAGTTTTCCTTTTGATCACCGAACAGGCCTTAAATGCGTCCTAATAGTACATTATTTCTTTGATTTTTCCTGTTGGTAGACGATTGGTGACATACTCCGTAAGTGCGGAGCTAAGTGGTCTTTAGTTGCAATGCTCACAAGGGAAACGAGCCCAGAAGAGATTAACAAAACTGGTAGGTTATTTATTTATTTGTTTGTTTGTTTGTTTGTTTACTTGTTTCCTTGCTCGCTTGCTTGCTTGCTAAATGCACCTCAATAACCCTGCACTGTTTCTTTATACAGAAGTGTATTGCCGCCACGTGAATAAAACAAAATTTCACTCTTTTTGTGTACGTACAAGATACCAATCTGGTAAGAACACGATAGTTAGCGTGTACGTACAAGATAAGTTTTGACTAATTGTGTACATACACGACAAATTATCGTGTACGTACACAATAAGTTTTGAACTTATTGAGTATGTACACGATTAAATATCGTGTACGTACACGATAATTATCATGTACGTACACGATAACTATCGTGTACGTACATATAAGAGTGAAATTTGTTTACGTGGAGGCAATACCCTTCCGTATCTTTACAAGAGATATTGTAAAAAATGTTTCACTATGTCTTGCCAAAACAGAAATTAGCCAGCCGTGTCTATGTGCAGTGGCCATCGGACTTGTGCATCTTTGGAGGCATCGTGGTCTGGTACCTAACGCAGTGGTTGGTCACAGTGTTGGAGAGGTTGCAGCAGCCTACGCAGCAGGATTACTCAGCTTGGAGCAGGCAATAAAGCTCATCTATCGTAGAGGGAAAGAACTTAAACAGACCAGCGGATCAGGCAAGATGGTAGCCGTGTTACACCGTGTTGAAGACGCCCTAGAGCTAGCTAAGAACAGCAAGCATGGGAAGCTGCTTGATGTAGCAGCTATTAATAGCCCAGGTCAGGTTGTATTTTCTGGTGACAGCTCGTCTGTCGAGGGTTTGGTAAATGATTTGAAGTCTGATAATGTAAAATGTGTTGTACTTAAAGTTAAAAATGCATTCCACAGCAGACAGCAGGATGTCGTCAAAAGTCCGATCATTCACAAAGTCGGCAAATTCCTTAACTCTGAGAAAGTGGTTGGCAAGAGTAAAACATTGCCCATGATGTCGACTGTAACTGGTCGCTACCTAACGGTCGAGGAAGCCAACTCACCAGAGTACTGGTTTCAGAACATACGTCAACAAGTCTGTTTCATGGAAGCCGCTCAGAAACTTGCGAAAGATGGCTACCGTGTTTTCGTCGAGGTTGGTTCTCACCCAGTTCTTCTTCCTGCTCTTCGAGACACATTTACAGGTTTCCAAGATGCAGATGGCAAGTTCATCACTACCGGGACTTTAGTGAGACCACGAGATACCAGTAGGATTGCACCGGATTCAGAAAACATTCTGATGTCTGAAATGAAGCTTCATGCGAATGGTATAAAGGTAGACTTTCGTCATTTGTTCAAACCAGCCTATCGCCGGGTTGTATCGATCCCACACTACCCCTGGCAACGGGAGAAATGTTCAACTATAACGCAGTCGGCAAGACAGGATTATCTGTTCCCTGTAGAGGACGGTGTACATCATCTACTTGGTGAGCAAAGCCAGACATTCTACTTGAAGGAATCCCCGGTGAAGATATGGCGGGCTAACCTGGATGCATCTACAGTTCCTTGGGTGAAAGACCACGTGTTGCAAGGTGCGGTAGTTGTCCCAGCAGCTGCATTCACGGAGACGGCTCTTGCAGCATCTAGATCGTTGTTTAACAATCGTTATCCAATGGTACTTACTGGTCTGACGTTTGACCGTTTCATGTTTGCACCCGATTGTGAAGGTTGTTTGGAGACAACTGTCGAGGAGAAGACATCAGATGAGTATCTGTTCACACTCAGAAGTCATGAAGCATCAACCATGAAATGGACGCAGCATTGTCATCTAAATATTACACGCACTGTCGGTTATGATAACGAACAGCGAGCGTTTGAAGATAGCATTGATGTTGATAGCATCTCCAAAAGATGTATCGATACTCTGTCAATTGACAATTTCTATAGTTTGGCTCTTGAGTGTGGCTTTCAGCTTGGAACAACATTCAGAGGAATGATGGCCTTTTCCTTTTCAGAGGATTGTCAAGAAGGTTTAGTGATTGCTAAAGCACCTTCCAATGTGCAGAGAGAATTTCATCGTTACGTTTACCATCCAGCCTTCATGGACAGCATTTTACAGTCATTTGCTGTTCTTCTGATAGTAACAGCTCAAAAGAAACACGGTTTGTCCGGCGAAAAGTGGCGATCCATATATCGAGTTCCGAAAAGAATAACTCGGTTTGTTCTCCATTCAGAAACATCACCACATGTCATCATCCACATGAAGGTGAAGCACTACAACCAGCAGTCTTTTTGTGACATTGATGTAGCAGACAGCGAAACGAAGAAGGTCTTTTGCTCAGTGAAGGAGCTTTTATTTGAAACCATTCAAGCCGAAAAGGCACAATCTCAGGTGTGGACTACATCTTGGAAAGACCTGGGTTCTCTGAAAGTCACTTCAGTGGAGTCAATGGTTACTCTCCACAAGAAGATCGTCATATTTTCTGACGGTACGAAAACAAGTCTATCCTTGATACGCCTGTTGGAAGAAGATGGTGTTGATCTGACGGTCATCGAAGGTAATCGTGAATTAACAAAGAAGGTACTTGGAGTCCTCTCTAAATATCAAGACTCTGACACAATCTTCGTCCTGATGAGAACCTCAGATGCTATTGGCATCGACTTGAATACAACCTCTGTTATGTCGCACAACGAATTCGAGAAGTTGCAAGAAGAGAGTCCGTTGGCATGTTGTGCTGTTTTTAATGGTATCAGGCAGATGGCTGATAGAATGCGACTGCATCTACTGCTCTTCACGAAGGGAGGATACTACGCTGCAGAAGGAGATGATGTTCATCCTTTTGCTGCAGTTATTCCAGCTGTTTCGATGACACTGGCACACGAGGAACCTTCTCTCAGTGGAATTATAATCGACTTACCAATCACAGGAGAAAGTGAAGACTGTGCTAAGATTTCCAGGGAAATACTGCATAGGGCCGATTCCCTTCCACATGACGAAAACTGCGTAGCTGTCCGAAATTTAACATCTGGAGAAACAGAAAAACGAGGTGCAAGGGAAACGTCTTGTCACATTTTAATCCCACGTGTGCATTTGGGTAACATCTCCGAAAGTCCAGGCATTGTCCCAACAAAAGACTGGTCCATAGATACCCAAGCATCCTCCGGTAAGAGCCACGTCTTCGTTGAGAATCCTCCATCAAAAGCTAGCTATCAACCCGCCGGAGAATTATTTTCCGTTAAAGTTGAAGCCTTTACTTTTTACACACCACATCCGGATGTCACAAATGGCTCTGCGCCATTTGTGTGCGTATATGCGGGAAAAGCGGTGAAAGAGTCAGATGCGGCCAAAAGCAGCAGTATCTTTGTTGGATTGACAACTTGTCAGAAGGTCTCGTCAGTAATGACATCGACGTTCCGTGATGTGACAGAAGTGCCTAGTTTTTTGACCAGCAGTGAAGCCGTCAGTATTGTCAAAGATTTCCTGCCCTACGCCGTTTTGTTCAGTCAGGCTCTACCGGTGTCTTCCGGCATGCGATTTGGTTTCAAGGTAGACGCAACTGATAGTAGTACTTTAGCTGCAGAGCAATTAGCAGGTGCCTTAGGAGCTGAGACAGTTATTCTGAATGATGACTACGATGATGATGACAACACGCGTGCCACAGTGAGAGGATTGAACAAGGTAGACAATTCATCAATTGATGTGCTGTTTCTGTCTGGTCGTATATCAACGCTGGACAGGTCACTGCAGTCTTTGTTGCCAAAGCTAAAACGAAACGTCACTGTTGTGATAACGGAAGGGCATCAACAGCAAAACCACAAACGTCTCCCAACTCTCCCTCCTAAAATGAAAATGATGACCTTTGATTCAAAAATTCAGGCAGTACTTGAGGGTTTAACAAGTGATGAGTTGTCACATGCTTTGTCAGATCTGTGGAAGATGTTTGATCCAAACACGACGGGTCATTTAACATGCAACCTTGAAAACATCAAAGACCTAACATCTCTGGCTGCTTCAAATACACCAGTTCCAGAACAAACCATAATTGACGTAGGAGAGAATGAGCTTCTCCTTCCACTGTCTCTTGAACGAGGTGGATTTATTGCTGATGAACAATCTGCATACTTCATCACTGGAGGTACCAGTGGGTTTGGTCTGAAATTGCTGGAGTGGTTGGTTGCCAAAGGAGCTCGATATATCTACATTGGTTCCAGACGACCAATGAATGACGAGATCCAGGACGTTGTTCAACAAGCTACCAAAGTAGGTGCTAATGTTCAGCATATCCAAATGGATATTTCCAACGCCACAGATGTCGAGAGGGAGTTAAAGAAAATGCAAAATGGGTGTGGTAACTGGCCAACCTTGAAATGCATATTTCACTGTGCTGCTGTATTCAGTGACGGTTTTCTGTACAATATGACCAATGAGTCGTGGAACAGTGTGATGGCGCCAAAGGCATATGGAGCTTTGCTACTACATCAGGTGACTGAAAAACTCGGCATCAAGCTAGATCGATTTATATTGATCTCTTCAATTGTATCTCTCATCGGTAACGCCGGACAAGCAAGCTACTGCTCCGCCAATGTCTTCCTGAACGCCTTATCACATTATCGGCATAAACGAGGTTTACCAGCAACTGCTCTGCAAGCAGGGGTGATCAGCAATGTTGGCTTTGCAGTGCGTACGGATCTGGTTCATATGTGGGAAAAGAACGGCATTGAAAGCATGACTCCGAATGATGTCCTTGGTGGTATTGGTTGTGCGTTATTAACAAAGTTACCACAACTAGGTATTTCTGGTTACTTTAACCGCAATCTTTACGCAACAAGACACCGTGGTCTCATGCTGAAGCACTTTAAGGAAACACAAGGAACAGTGTCTATGATGAAAGATATTTTTCACGATCGAGATGTTTTTCTGACCGTGGCCGAAAACACCCTTCGACAAATTGTCCTAAAACTCTCAGTTCCTAAAGCTCGTGAAAAGGTCATGGAAAAGTTGGCCGAGTTCATAAGCCAGCATCTTGGGCTAACAAATCCTGTACAATATGATGCGTCACCAATTTCTCTGGGTCTGGATTCACTCAAGGCTTCGGAGTTCAGCCAACTGGTTAACCAACAGTTTGAAGTCAACCTTGGAGCTGTCGATTTTCTAAACGACAAGAATACAATCGAAAAACTTGCGAAGAATATAATAAAGTGCATATTTGCAAAGGGAGCAGAATCAAGAGATGATAGCGAGGAAATTGACGTCACAGTATCATCTACCCAAAGAACTGTAGTCGTTGCGGGTGATGCACCAGCACATGTTGCAGTCAAGCTAGTCTGCTTTCCTTCCAATGGTGCAGGACCATCGCTGTATGCTTCCTGGATCGGATATTTGACTAAATATGGCGTCCAAGTATTAATGATTCAACTTCCAGGCTGGGAAGGTCGAGATGACGAGCAACCTTTAACCAACATGCATGAAATCACACGACTGATACGTGACGAGTTGGTGTCTAAACTACGAGGCTCGCCTTTCGCATTTTTTGGTCATAGTATGGGTAGCTTGGTCGCCTTCGAAGTCGCACATCTTCTTTTGGCTGAAGATAACATGAGTCCAAAGCATTTGTTTATCAGTTCCTGGTATGCACCAACAGCGCCGTACCCTCACCCAGAAGAGTTGCAAGTTTCTACCAGAACATTTGAAAGACTTAAGAAGACATTGCAGTCGGATTCACCAATGCTTCAAAAAGTACTGAAGGAAGAGAAAGTGAAATTTAGTTTTCTGGACGTCACTACTCTCTCCAACATACCACTAATGCGTAGGTTGGTCCCCTGCATAGAAGCTGCTGTTTGTATGTGTAAAGCCTACTCAACAAACCCGAAGAAACCATTGAAGTGCGGCATTACAGTTTTGGGCGGGAAAGAGGACACGTTTGTGTCTCCAGGATTGCTGGATGGTTGGGAAATACAAAGGACCAGAGAGTTTGGATTTAAGAAGGTTGTACTTCCAGGTAACCACATGTACATTCTGACCAGATCCTCAGAGATCTTGAAGGAGGTTCATTTTGTCTGTACATCCATCGCTAAGAGTGAGAGGTAGGCCTGATCGAAACACACATGTTGCTTATCATAACTATTGTGGCGAAATTCCTATACAAGTCTTATTTAAATTCGGAAGTATGGGGAGAGGTTCACCATCTGTGTTTCCTAGTTTCCGTACAGTTGGACTACTCGACTAATACCGAACGGCCACTCGCCAACCTCTGTGGTTAACCCTAAGTCAATTTCTTTGTGGTCGACCGTCTGTACCATACTGTGCCATTCAAGTTCTCAATGAACTATCATCCGTCACTTAATTCGTCATAACTACTTTGAAAGGCTACTCAAATCACTAACACAATCGTAAGGCAACAATGTACGCAAACCTACCGGTACGACTAACACTGGATCGCTCTCCAAAACACTGCACTCAGCAAGTTACGCAGTTGACAGGGTATTGAAATTAGGAAGTAGGGTCGGAGACAGCAATGTGTATCCGGCGGATAGCAACAGCAAACCACACTCACCCGGGGGATCAATGAACTATTCTCGCAGCACCACCAACAATTTCGTCTTTCGTAGAGTTTCCAAAGACACGTCTTGCTATTATACTTACCAAAATCACTCTGCTTCTTGCCGCCCCGAGAGCGAGTCCGATCAAGCCTACAAGAGCACGCCGCTGTTACGATACCCGGGCAAAGCCAAACCACAGCGTGATTGGTCGCCGTCCGCCTGTGCTCCTCCCAGCAACATGCTCTCGGTAGCTTGCTCGCACCGGATAGGTCACACAGACCTGCCACTCACACTGCCAACTTCCCCGACCTACTTCTGTATAGAAAGTTCAATAACTTACCAAATAAGGGCAGATTAGACTTGTGCTGGTCCACCCAATCTCCTTTCATTATACTAAGACATCGACCTAAGTTTAACATCTTACTCTTTGTTCGTCTACCAACTACGATTGCATGATTAGACAGAACTTTCCAAAAAATAAATTGCCACAACCATACATTTTCGTTGCCACTAACACTTGATTTCTTTTTAATTATTTGAGCACTAAGCCTTCAAATAATATTGTCGTCTAAAACAAAAATCGTAACAGTCAATTCAATATTTAGGGTTTGTATACGGTCGAGGAATTAAAAATTACGTAACCAAAACAAACTTAGACTCATTTCTTCGTCTAATTTTCATTTCATTTAAAATTCAAAAACCTCAAGAAATCAACAAAAATGTCGAACATTTTGTTTGCCATTTTCCAAAATTGTTGATGTTATTTCATACAAGTGCTGCTGCTAAGATATTGTATCGATGATGAATGTTTGAAAGTGAATAGTGAAATCATACATGTAGCATGCAGAGAGATTGTGAATAGGGAAGACAGTATAGCCACATAATCATTTTGTTTTGTTTTGTTTTGTTGTGTTTTGTTTGTTTGTTTGTTTGTTTGTTGTTGTTGTTGTTGTTGTTTTTTATTTTTTTTTTGGGGGGGGGTGTGGTCTTAAAACAGTCAGAAAATGAAATACCGGTTCGCACTCAAAGTGTTTCAAATATTTTTTTTTTTGTTAGTTTGGTGCAATCTCTGGAGGATGAGAGGCACTATGTGACTGGCTATTTTGAAACCTTTAAATATGGACTAATGGGGAGGGGGAGGGGAATGGAGGAGTGGTGTGTGGTTGGTAGTTGGTGGAATATGTTGGGAAAAGTATTGAGGAGCAAGATACATCTTCAAGGGAGTTTTTCTGTAAGGTTTGACATTTACTAGGACAATTTCCAGGATAGGTGTAATTTGTTCTTTTTGAATGTGATTTTTTTATCCATATCCTATTTGTTGTATTTGTAAAGCCGGCATGCTTATATCTATGAGGGACGCACGGCATTAGAAAACAACATAGGGTAAAGATGACTTGGGAGATCGGGTGGTATGGGTAAGAGGGTATTGGGGGGAGGGGGTGTTGGGGATGGGGTGTTTGGGAAAGTAATTATTGCCCAGCCACATGTTTGCTCTGATAGTCCCCGGCCAATTATCATCATGTTTACTGGAGTGCCGGAAATTTGAAGCTGTTTCCGGCGGTGGCCATTGAGAGACTGGGGGAGCAAGCGCTTATGTAATTGATGGCTTCTAGGGGCGTAAGGTAATTAACCACTCCTGGACCACTTCTAATTGTTTTTATAGGAGATACAAAGATCTCTGTGTGGGAAGTGTAATGTCCATAGGCTGTGGTCATACCTCTCTTTTTTATAGAAATGAACAATGTACAAAAAAAAGAGTAAAAGATAGGGAAGAGAAAGGGTTGTCCAAAAAATAGTGACTGATGAAGTGCATCTATAAAAAGCACAGGAAATATGCTCTGACACCCCTCCCTAAAAGGATATACACAAACGGGTTCAGCATATTATCACCGGTAAATTTTGAAATTGGACAACCCTTTTTCTTTCCTAACTTTTATTTTTTTTGTACATTGTTCATTTCTAAAAAAAAAAAAAAAAAAAAAAAAGGGGTTTGACCACAGCCTATGGACATTACACTTCCCACACAGAGGTCTTTGTATCTCCTATAAAAACTTGTTAACTTGACGTACATCAAATTGTGCAAACTTGTTTTAGAGTTTGAAATATTTGGCAATACAACTTTGGTGTCCCCCAACAAGGGTACACGTTGGGTTGTTAAGGGTTGTTGTGTTTTAAACAACGGTCCTTTGTAAGCCTATTATGCGATCAGACCCCACACTATCTCACACAATTCTCACGTAATTTATTGGTGTTAATGATTGAATTTGGAATAATTATAGCTACCAGTGGAATCTGTAATTGATAAGAAATTGATAATGATTTATCTTTAAAATGTCCAGAAAGGTGAACAAAAATCAAGAACCAGAGGTTTATTTCCTGGCTGCTCACGTTGAATGTGTACCCTTATTACGCTGAAAAGAAAACGAGGAAAGTCAATCCTCCCAGCCAATCAGAGAGGGTGGCATTACCCTTGGTATGAATTATTCATGAGGTCACTACCATACATGATGGTGTTTGAATATCATTTCAAAAAAGAAAGACAACCTTAAAGCTGCTTTCTTCAGTAGGCCGTTCTAGTTTATTAACCTTTATACATGATCAAAATAAGAGATAACATAAAGTAGGTGTAATTTAACCTGTTGTAGAGAGTACTATCAAAAGATAGATAACAGATAAAAGATAACAGATATAAGAGATAACATAAAGGATAAGATAAGATAAGATAAAATATAACAGATATAAGAGATAAAATAAAGGAGGTGTAATTTAACCTGTTGTAGAGAGTACTATCAAAAGGTAGATAACAGATAAAAGATAACAGATATAAGAGATAACATAAAAGGATAAGATAAGATAAAATATAACAGATATAAGAGATAACATAAAGGAGGTGTAATTTAACCTGTTGTAGAGAGTACTATCAAAAGATAGATAACAGATAAAAGATAACAGATATAAGAGATAACATAAAGGATAAGATAAGATAAGATAAAATATAACAGATATAAGAGATAAAATAAAGGAGGTGTAATTTAACCTGTTGTAGAGAGTACTATCAAAAGGTAGATAACAGATAAAAGATAACAGATATAAGAGATAACATAAAAGGATAAGATAAGATAAAATATAACAGATATAAGAGATAACATAAAGGAGGTGTAAATTAACCTGTTGTAGAGAGTACTATCAAAAGATAGATAACAGATAAAAGATAACAGATATAAGAGATAACATAAAGGATAAGATAAGATAAGATAAAATATAACAGATATAAGAGATAACATAAAGGAGGTGTAATTTAACCTGTTGTAGAGAGTATACTATCAGAATCCGGGATAGGGATACATCCCGGATACAGGCTGGTCCAAAGAATCATTTCTGAATCAACCTGACCCGGATTCTGGAATTAAAATTTGATTTATCTCTCTTTTTTAAGCAGGCTGGCTTTTGTCTTCTTAGACCATGAAATAGCTGATTTATTACTAGCAATATAAACATACACTTGAATATTAATGAAACATGAATAATGAGATAACAATTAATGTCAATAATGTGATTTTTACCCAAATACCGATGTGTGTTAAAGCACTGTGTTTTCAGTACTTTTCTCGTGTCTTGTGAATACAACAAAAAATCCACAGGCAAGTTCATCGGGTGGGATTCGGACCCACGATCCCTGCCATTTTAGAGCAGATGTCTTACCAACTAAACTACCGAGATTGCCCGGCAGCTAGAGGCAGTTCGAATCCTAATATTTTGTAGCAGTGAGCGGGTACCGCAACGATTTTAATAGATGTTCTTTTTTGCATCGGAGATAAAGAATATCATTTATTTTTATTTATTGTTTTATTTTTTTTTATAAATATTTTAATACTCAGAGAAAATGCCTCATTGTTTTTTAGAGAAGCATTTATATTTACTTCTTAGGTTACAAACTGGAATCTTTAGAATGTTGATTGATTATTTAATAAAGGTGGGTTTTTGGTCAACTAAATTTTAGCTGATGCATTTAACATTTTTTTGTTGTTTATTTCTGACTGTTGTGCTAACTTGTTTTCATCATTATGTACATGACTTTGGCATTCAAAATATCCCGAATGGCGTATTTTTTACCCTAATTGGGATCTTTTTCTCCCACTTGGGCACTATTGGTTCCAGCGACACATTCTGCCGTACACTAACTAGACATCGGATATGGGGAAGATTTGAAGCCTTGTAAGGGTTCTTAAATTACTATTGTGTCCATCTCCACGAAACGCAGTAAACTAAGTAGCAGTGATTCACACTATGGAAGGAGGAATTCAAATCTACACTTGGTCATTCACGGTTCGCATAACAGATCGGGCGTGACAAAATGTCCTCTTCAGGCTACCACCAAATAGTTGACTACAGTTCAACTACTTACCATGGGCCTATAACACTTTCTACTGTTTTAGACTCAGTCGATCCAGCAAGGTTTTTGTTCTCTCTTAGCATTTCAGGTGTTTTATTAGTCATCGTTGAACCAACATTTATTAATATTTGACGAAACGGAGCATTTATCTACTCATTTACAGTCAGCCCTTTCATGCATTTTTGTTAATAAGTCATCTTTTATCCAGCAATAAATTAATTAATATTGGCTGATACAGTTATTCTGAAGAATAATTGTTTTATTTAATTTTGAGCCACAGTTAGAATACTGTTTTGTGGAAACAAGTCTACAATTACTTTGATGATTTGCAACCAATTGTTGGTAATAAAAAAAGGAATACATAAAAAAATAAAAATCTGATTGCTTACTTCAAACGTCACAAAAATTTGGGCATGATATCACACCATACATTTGAATCATGTCTGAAAATTTCAATACCATAGGGTCAACCAAAGAAAAATGACAAGCAAAATTGAAAACGAATTGTCCATCTTTTTTCCCTCCGCACAACTCCGAGGTTCATAGGTCAGTGCACATGTGTTGGGGTAGTGTCGGCGGTACGTAAATCCCGGGCGTCGGCAGTGTTCATGGGTGTACCACGCTATTTTCCCGCACTCGTGGTGGAGTGGTTTGATATGATTTTTAAAATTCAAAGCAATACAACGATACAAAAGTAATAGAATAAACTGCTTACTCCAAACGTCACAAAAAATTGGGCATGATATCAGACCATACATTTGAATCATGTATAAAATGTATTTTGAACTATAAACGTTCTGAAAGGTGTAGGGATGAAAGAGAGCACAATAAAAGAGACTTCGGTTTCTGCTTTCTCCATTGGGCCTTAATGTCTAACGACAATGAAAGTGAGCGAGGTGGGGCCGGAACAAAAATGGTTTAGGTGTTTATTAAAAATGGTTTGGTGTTTGTTATTTTGAAGGTGCGGTGGATTTTTCTATGAAAATCGCGCAATACAAATCTCTATTTATTAGTTTGTGATTGTGTGCGTCTGTGTGTGACTTGTGGACAAAACTATGTCTTTAATATATACGGAAGATTACAAAAATTATTCGGTCATTCTTCAAATATGATGTCCGAAGGGGGCTCCTAGAGGTGTAAATCTATAAAACTGACACTCCACATAAATCGCTATGACTGGTCTATTGTCCACGTAAGTGGTGCGCAATGCGACAATTCACGGCAGCTGTAGTGAGATTTCTTTGAGATTCAGTCACCCGTACGATGTACACCACCAGGGACATGCCAGTGAAGAAGATTACAACGCTTGTTGCAAACCACAAGAGGGAAGTTTCCCGGATTACCCAGTTGATAATTGGTTCCTTTGTGGTGGCACTGGACAAGCCTTCCTGAGTAGAACTCATGCATATTCGTGTGACGTAT
>OU452226.1:24256871-24502588 GCA_911728455.2 Marthasterias glacialis
TTTGTCAATTTCTGTGTGTGCGTTGTTACAATTCCGCAGCGTGCAAAACATAGGCCAGGATACGACAGTTGTGTCAGGAATATATGGCATTTTGACATTGTTCGCATTTAGGTGTGCAGACCTAAAAATGCATGGACGATTTCAGTTATTTCATACACAACAGTCCCCGTTGGTACGCTACACAAAAAGAAAAAGTACATACATTTTTTACTGCATATTAAGATCTTATCGATGATCAAAATGTCAAGAGGCGATCCCAAGGGACGGCTTCAACAAGTGTCACTTGAT
Organism: Marthasterias glacialis; assembly: GCA_911728455.2. Taxonomy (NCBI): domain Eukaryota; kingdom Metazoa; phylum Echinodermata; class Asteroidea; order Forcipulatida; family Asteriidae; genus Marthasterias; species Marthasterias glacialis. The sequence goes on from OU452226.1 coordinate 24,257,160, forward strand.
TGCGGTTCCCTTTGTACCCTTCTACACCAACCATTATGTGTAATTATTGTTCCGCTCCTCAACGGTAAAATATTAAAAAAGGCTTTTATAATTGGCAACTACGCAGTACTGCGGAAGTGGAAGTGAAAATATACAACGTGTAGTTGATGATCCGACCACCAAGCAATGCTCGGGTTGATCCGTCTGCACGCTCGGAAATACTCGCTGTGGTATTATTAGTAGTCAATTCGGGACATCACTGTTGTGTGCACAACACACCTGTCGTCTGTAGCTCATGCGTCTCTCTGGTTGAGAGGGTTGTGCTGATCGGAGAGGGATACATGATGTGCATTAAACATTCCTCTCTCGTCTACCTCCAACATCTCAAGCAGGGGGTCAGCTTTAGAAAGAGCACTTCACGATTTGATGTAGGGAGAGCATCTCACAAAAAGGAATGGTGAGCTTGTGCATCCTGTCCTTAAAATGCACGACCGGTTGGGCACACAGCCTCAATATTCACCATTGAGTTGTTTCATTAACCTACATACTCTATGCCTATACAATGGTCGTCTGTCGCCAACCACGAGTTCCATCAATACAGCAGGCTGGCGGCTATGATGTGCGTCTGAGTGCAATATTTCTCGACTGCCCTTCGACAATATTCAGTGTATTGTCCAGCTCTACGTTGTACAATGCATCATTACAGCATTCTGTTTCGGAAGGACTCGTTACTGTGACAATGCCTTCGTCAGTTTACTACCTAAATGTCATGACAACAACAAACGCATGCAACAAGGCAGATTATTGACGAGTCTGGAATGCAAGCAAGCCAAGCGTGAGTTCTGTTTTGCTCAGGGTTGTGACATCGGGTAGTGAGCTCTGCTGCCGTGTAATGTACCGATGAAACTAATCGTTACCATCGATAGCAACGCCGTGGCTATTGAGACTTTTAGTGGTGACCGACGGTTTAACTATGGCGGCCGGGCTGAGCAAGCTTCTACGGCAAAGCAACCGGGCACCGCCGAGCGTTCGCCGGAAAAGACACTCGTTTAGCCGGGTGAGAAAGCTTCGAATAGGTAACCAGGATAGTACGACCTCACCGGAAAATTCTGTCACCCTCCCAACGGGTAGTGGGGGTGCAACCGGCGGCAGTCCTGGTACCGGAGGAGGAGGCGGAGGTGCACAAGCAATGGTCATCACCAACGAGGAACCGGATATACGGCGGGAGATGAATATTGTGAGATTCCATGATGATTCCTATGGTACTTGTTCAGACGACAACGCGGTGGCCTTACCCGGAATGATCCCTTCATCAGAATCACCAGTTGTTCGGAGTAAATCAGGACCCATCTTAAAGAACAAGTCGGAAGCAAGTACGTCAAAGGTTAAACCAGCCGGTCAAGGTATATCATCATCGGATCTTGAGGATATACCCCAACCAACTAAAAAGTACGTGACGAATGTACGCAACCGTCGCGTCATGAAAGAGTACGGTGCAGTTAGTCGCATCAGCGAGAGGGAAGACCCTGTGTTTGAGGTAAGTCTAGTGTCAGATAATCTCTACGAGTGGAGCATAAAGCTGTTCCAGATTGACCCGATCTCACAGCTTTACAACGACATGCAGGTCACGAAGACGACCTCTATCGACTTCAATATGACATTCCCGGAAAATTTCCCCTTCTCCCCGCCGTTTGTCCGAGTCACGGCACCTCGCATCGAGAATGGGTACGTACTGGACGGCGGGGCCATTTGCATGGAGCTCCTGACCCCGCAAGGCTGGTCTAGTTCCTACACTATCGAAGCGGTCATCTTGCAGTTGGGAGCAACCCTTGTTGCAGGTCACGCCCGAATCTGTCAAAATAAGAAGAAACTATTTGGTGAGATACCGTTTAATAAACAGGAGGCACTGGAGAGCTTTAATAACATTGTCGAGACTCACAAACGCTACGGGTGGTTGAATCCGCCCGGTGAGTTTAGCTGATTCTCCGTTGATCGGTTGAGCAGTGTCACCTATTGTCTGTGACGTAATCATGACCTCATAGAGGTTGCCACATTTGCTTTGAGATCTTTGATGTTTTAATCCTTACTCTGGCATTTCTTGAATACGTAGTGGTGGCAACTGTTTAGACGTTCGAAAGGAGAATGTTTTGAACATCTTGATCTCATTCTCATTCAATGTCATTGACATTCATGAGATTTTGTGACGTCATGTTGTCGTCATACTAACAATAGGATCCTTTACAGTGCCTTAAGTAAATGTGCTTAACAACGTGCCTCGTCTTTGTAAAACGGAAGATTTTCCGAAACTCGTTATAATCAGATTCAACATTGCAGTGTGTAACGCCACAATTTTAACTGAATTGCAATAAATTCAAATATTAATTAGATGTAATTTTTGTTTTACAATATTAGCCGTTAAAGTCGCATAAACTCCTGTTAGTTTTGTTTTGGATTTAGAGCCACGTATTGTTTTAAAAAAAGTACTGTGGGGTGTCTGGATATATTAAAGGCCGGTTAAAACAGGAGAACAATTCGTAAAGATTGTTTTATTTATTTTTTTTTTTTTTTTGCACCGTAAACCAAAATATGCTAACAACTAAAATTTGAATACACTTTAACGACAACTGTTTGCTGTCGATATATCTCCTTACAAAGCATGATTAGTCTACCTTTTATAGAAAACTATGTAAATTAAAGTCAAGGTACGCCATCGGTTACATAGAAATAAACAACATAATTCCATTTAAAAATCTTATCGGACGAAAATTAGAAGTGACAATTTTGATACGAGAAATTTTATCTAAAAAACAGCAATTGTTGATGAAATAAATTTGGAAACCTGCTTCAATGGAGTAATAAAGAATTACTTAACAGGAATGGTTTTGTTCTAGAGTAAAATGTCTGTACTTTTACCATGATTTTTGTTCTCGTAAAAAAAAAAAAAAAAAAAAAAAAAATAATGTTAACACATCTGTTGATAACCGATGTTGTTCCTTGTCTTAAAATGAATCACTATTTTTTGTCAGTCTCTTATTAATATCTTTTTTTTTTCTTTGGTATTACTATTATTATGTTTTTACTTGACTATCAAATGCCCACTCAATATTTTTAAGACGGCTTTCTCAATATTTACGTAGTAGCAGACGGAGATGTAAGATGTTTTGTTAAGGTGTCAAAGCCACTGACGTTTGTGACTGAATTACCGGGTGATGTGTTTGAAGTTCGAACATGTGAATGTGTTACTTACCTGGAACCGATACCCTGGATAAACTAGAAGAGTATTTTGCAGTATTAATTTTATTTATAGATTTATTTCTTCTTGCTTTTTCGTTTTTTGTTTTTTTGTTTTTTTTTTCTTTCGGGATGATTACTCAAAGTCAAAATGATGTGATAGAGACGCAGGGTTTTGACCACAGGCGTCATCATCCTGTAAACGTGTTTTCTTTTAAGTCTAAATTTTGTTTTTGAAACGGTTAAACGTTTAAAAAAAAAATAGCCGTAAACGCACAGGCTTATTTTTGTCCGCATTATAACACGAACTATTTTGTGTTCTCTAGTCATTTTCGGCAAATAAGCGGCCCTTTTTAAACGCCTGGTTATTCTATTCTTGCAAAACTGAAAGCTTTTCAAAACAGTAATTAAATTTCACTTTAATGTGTACGCATTGCGCCTTGCGCCTTGCAATAGACAAAAAAAAAAATCTGCTAAATTGAATGCAGATTTGGCATAGCAAAAAGGAAAAAACAAACAAACAAAAAACTTTTATTAAATAGTATAAGTTTAATTGAAAACAACGCTATATGGCCTACAGATTCGCATGTCTCGAAGTGAAACTGAATGACGGTTTCAACTGAAGAGGTAAAATCGCTTATTACGAATGCGCGGAAATGAAATAGGCTGTTTTTGCAGAAAATGACCGGGAAAGCCTACAATTAACTGTTTGTTCATCCCAACCCACGCATCGAAAATTGACGTTGAAGTTTATCATGTCTAAAATGTGATCGTTCTATTGTTTGGGGAGGAAAATCTTCTTATGGGAGGTGATGGTAATGGTTTTAAGTAAGCAAGGAGGTCACCAAAAGCAATTAGCTGGGTCGCTTCACATTTTAAATGGGCATACACTGCAAACACTGAGGTGTTAAATTGATTCTTTCGGTATCTATAATTATGTAACAACACCGACATGGTGTTAGTTATCCCCATTGCTTTATCATTGGTAAAACTAACACCATGTCGGTGTTGTCACATAAATACCAAGAGAATCAATTCAACACCCCAGTTTTTGCAGTGTAGGTTGCAATTGAAAACAACAACAACAACAACAAAACAAAATATGTATTACAGTTTTTAATTACAATTTTACGGTGAACAACGAAAAATGTCTGGAGCGAGATTTGAACCTAAGTCTACCGGCTTAGCGTACCAACACTCTAACTTCTGAGCTATCTAGCCCTATTTTGATGGTCCTCCCATTTTGTAAATATCCTTGTTCGGGGTGCCAGTCAGAAGCCATTCAACCTGTTACTACTGTGTAGCCAGGGATCACACACACGTCTTTGAATACGGAACGAAAAGTCCAATTATTTTTAGTTGATAAAAGGTCATGCACAATGTGCCCTCATCCATTTTTTTTTTTTTTTTTTTTTTTTTACATTACACGTGGGCAAGGATAGAAATTCGGTAATACAGTTATCTGAAAATGTAATTTGACTCGGCTTTATAGTTTTGTCAGACCCGACGTCAACGGTTCCCAAATGGTCGCCAGTTTAATATAATTTAAGCTAACGCTAGATATTTTTAAAACTCCTAAGGCAATGTTTCCCAGTATATTGTAACATTTTGCAAATATAAAAAGATAACAAGTTGCAAATCTGCTCACAAGTCTTGGAAAAACACATTAGTGGCTGCATTATAATCGCTTATGGACATTCACTTGTGTTACAACCCGTCATATCATTTAAGCACGGCTGTTTGTATTCATAATAATTAATTATGATAATGTTGAGGAACGCATCGAGCAAAAACAAAATCAAGGTGCACTTGTTTTGTGTATTAGGCTGGACTTTGCATTTATTGCGCTATTGTGCAGCTTGACAGCAACTTGTTTAGTTTTTTTATTTATTTTTTTTATTACTGGGTGCTTAAACATAATGACACTTTAACACGGGTGGTTCTTCTAAATCTAATAATAATTTTGCATTGTCGGGTATGAGCAGGCTTACACTAACCAACACGGACCAGGTGCAATATTTACATTCGGCGTGAGGGAAATGCAGTTGCAGTGTTTATAAAATCATTTCATTAACAGCCGTGTGAAAACCTGATTCCCTAATCACTTTCCATTTTTCGCTTATAGAAATGCTGGCCCTTGTGTGTTACTGAAATTATGAGATGCTGTCGTTGATCGGACTACCTTAGATCCAATTTCTTTTCTCGTTGATATGTGTTTAGTGAGAAACCCGTGAATATCGAGCCAGGCTTTCCACCGGTCAAGTAATACTCGCAGTTTCCCTCGCACTTCCCTGACGACGAAAATATTCGTCATGTCTTTTTGCCTTTGGCTAAGTACGGTAATACCAGGAATGTGTACTGTGTGGAGGTACCTTGTACAGGCACACATTTATAATGATACACTGGTTAAATAGTTTAGAACGCCACCCACGAAATGGAAATATAAGGGGACGGAGTTTAAAGGTTGACGAACATGCATTACGGATAATAACAATAAGCGTATTGGAAGCACTCAAGATCTTGATTGTGTATAAATTTTCACCTTGGAAGAGAAATGTGAAGTTCGTGCCTAATGAGACAGGCTTTTCAATTTAGCAAAGCTGGGTCTGTCTGCTCTATTGATGGAATTGATTCAGTGTTGTATGATGTGCAGATCAGCAATGGGTGTTCTTTGTGCGCTATTCTGTAACCCAAATTACACAGTGAGCAACCTGAATTATTACATTGCGATCTAGGTGATGTTAGCTCACAGCTGGATATATCCAGATTTAAAAATGGAAACGATGCAGTAGTGTATATGGTGTACAGAACAGCAATGACTGTACTCTGGATACAATTCTGCAAACCAAAATTACACTATGAGCCCCCCTGAATTATCACTTTGTAATCTAGATGATGTTTTAGCTCGATATGTCCAGAATTGAAAATGGAAACGATGCAGTAATGTTTATATAGTGGCTGTGATCTGTGTACTATTCTGCAAACCAAAATTTCACTATGAGCCCCCTGAACTTTCACTTTGTGATCTAGGTGATATTAGATTGATATGTCCAGAATTGAAAATGGAAACGATGCAGTAATGTATGATATACAGAACAAAAATGGCTGTGATTTGGGTACTGTTCTATAACCAAAACTACACGATGAGCAATCTGAATTATCACTTTTTGATCTAGGCCATGTGAGCTGAATATGTCCAGATTAGAAAATGGAAATGATTCCGTAATGTATGGTATACAGAACAGCAGTGGCTGTGCTCTGGGTACTATTATGTAACCCAAATCACACAATGAGCAAGCTTCGTCATTACGTTGTGATCTAGGTGGTGTGAGCTGGATATATCCAGAATTGAAATTAGAAACGATGCAGTAAGTCATACATAAAAAGCAATGGCTGAGCTCGTGGGTTCTTTTTCTGTAACTTGGATTAAAGTATTAAAAATGTATTTGGATATATTTCAGTATGACTTCTGGCCATTGTATATTTCCCCACTCATACTCATACGATTTTCCTTAACGAGCACTCTCTCTGTCTCTGTCTCTGTCTCTCTCTCTCTGTCTCTCTCTCTCTCTCTCTCTCTCTCTCTCTCTCTCTCTCTCTCTCTCTCTCTCTCTCTCTCTCTCTCTCTCTCTCTCTCTCTCTCTCTCTCTCTCTCTCTCTCTCTCTCTCTCTCTCTCCTTCATTCCATTTGTGATTTCTGGAAAAGTTAGAATCCTTTGGAAATTTGTGGTTTCAATCGTAGACAGACAACCAGGGAATTATTGGGAGAAGAAATCAAACGTTATCATATCTATTTTTCTTTATAAGTTTTTCCCCCTTTCTTTCCCTTTTCTTTTCCTTGTTTGAAGACTTTCGGCTATCGTGTATAAATAGAAACACATACTCCTTGATTACAAAACCATGGTATGTAGTAATGTAGAAATTCTAAAGTGCGTACATAGGGAGCCCGATAATTACGGCTTGTTATAAGCATTGGCCTATACGGAGGGTTTTTTTTTAGTTTTTTTTTCTTTCTTTCTTTCTTTTGGGGGGGGGGTGGAGGTGGCAAGCGGGGAAAGGACATAATTTGTGTTTTTTTCAATGGGGGCGCTACATAATGTATCGAACCATTAATTTTGTGCATTTTTTTCCTATCAATGGGAGGGGGCAAAAGGGGGCGGTGTCCCGCCCCTGCCACCGTCGGTTGCGCCACTTAAGGGTCTTCATCACTGATTCATTCCTCAAAGTCATAATGATTAATGTTTGCAGACAGTCCTCTTCTATCTTATGGACTTATATTTATTTTGGGATCTGCATTTAACGACTGAAGTCATCAACCTTTTTCTGTATAACAAAAACTCGGGGGGGGGGACGTTTATGGGTGATTTTTACCATTATTAACAGGTCCGTTTTTACATTCAAAGTCAACAATTGCCGTTATAATTCAATGTGATCAACCCGCGGCTCGAGGGATGTAGTCTGGCGCGTGTTTTCTCCTATACACGAACAGGGAACAATACAAAGATGGTTTTTACCCCCAAAGAAAAGATGTGTACGAAACTTGAGGAAAGCATTCAGGTACTTTACTCACAAAATATTTTCCTTAGTGGACGGTACATTTCACATATTACTAAGGGAGTGTGGCAGCCCTTGTTTTGTTTTTTTGTTTTTTTAGGTGTTCGGATTCAAGTCCGAAGACCTCTTGTTTTTGTACGTTTTTTTTTTTCTTTTTCGTTTTTTTTTTCTTTTTTTTTACTTCTCTTTCTTCTTCTTATGCCTGTCGAGTTTCCGCTAACAAAGACATACAAGAACTTGAAACTTCACACATAGTAAGATATTCATCAGGACATGAAACCGTTTGATAACCATAAAATCATAACTTTTGATCTACACAAGGGATTTTTACAATCTATACATCATCGGAAAGGTCATCCAAAACTGCGTGTAAACGCCTTACAGACATGACCCCAATTTGACCTTGTCTTCCGGTTCGAACCGGAAGTTGAAAACTTCGTTTGAGGTATGAACATAATTTTTCCGACGAATGTCAAGGTTAGGGAGAGTCTTTCTTTATGACATACTACATGTAGGTGACGTCTGTGACATCTACTTCCGGTCAAACCGGAAGTAGCTCTTTATTTAGAAGTGCTAAGAACTAGGAACATGATTCTTTCACCAACTACCAATGTTTGGTAAGGTCCTTCTCTGTTGCATATTGCGTGACCTGTACTTCCGGTCAAACCGGAAGTAGCTCCTCATTTTTAAAAATGGTAAGAACTAGGAACATGAAGGTCCTTCTCTGCTGCAAATTAAATATATTTCAAAGCACAATTTCACGTTTTTATGTTCATATTTTTAGATACTTAAGTTGATACATTTGATAACAGCTTTAACTACCATATTCCAAACACCTTGTTTTTGTGATGTCACAAAAACTTTTGTCTAGTTTATTTTTTTTTTTTAATGTTTTTATAATAGGGTGAACAGACTACAAATATGTATAAGTTAAAGAGCAAGTTTGTACCAGGTACCAGACGAAACAAAGAGAAATGTCGTCATATACAAGTGTATTAAAACAAAATACAGTTTGTATTTGTTTAAATTTTTAACATTTTGATGTTTTTTTTTTCTTATGTGTAACTTGTGTGTGTTAGTTTTATACTACATGACGCCAAAGAGTTAAAAGTAAATGGAGTTTTTTTAATGAAACTCATAACAAGATTTGTTACTGTTCAAGAACTGAATCTAAGTAACTTTGTACTTATTTAGTATAACTGGTTATAAGTGAAATATAACTTTTGGAAATCTCGCTCACGTTGAACGACAAGGATCTGTTAAAATAACAATAACGTGTTTTACAAACATGTTTATTGTGCCTAATTATTTTGAGGTGAACAAAAACAAAATGACTGGAGCGGGATCTGAACGACCCCTGGATTAACACAATTGTTAAAACGTAATTACCATTATTATAGTTGCTCGTTTTTGTATGTACAGAAAACATAAACAAAGTTTAGTTGATTTTTCAATTGAACCGGTAATCCAGTTATATTAACACAAAAACGACATTTGTAGCTCGATTTTACAAGTCATTGCTTAGGTTCAAATTGGACTCAATACTTTTGGACCGCATAAACATACACCTTTGAAAAATAGATATAAATTTATATATGTTTACAACAATGGAATAAGTTCTAACTTAGGTATTCGTCCCCTTTGACATAGTTTTGTTTTGGAAATAGCAAAAACTATAGAGTACTAAAAATGTCCTGAGCTGGAAACTCATCTGAGTGGTTCGCCCTATTAGAGAGCTCCACTTGATTTCATGTGACTCTCTCCGTTTCTGCAAACCGAGTCTTTATTTATCACCAGAACACTTGGTTAATTTTGCACAGTCCTTTATTTGCACACTATAAAGTTGCTTTGTAGCATCCATCATAGAGGTATGTCCTCGTGTACAAGAATGAAATCTCCAATGACTAATTGAATTTGAGCTCATAACAATAGACGGCCTCGTGAATTATATATATTTTTATCTGAGGTTACATTCCGTCTTTAAAATGTCAAAAGAACGTTTTTGTGAGCTATCTGCCGGGGCTCTGTGCGGCTTGGTGTTGTGAGTTGGCCAAAAGCTTGATCTCGCTGCGTTTGTTTTGTTTCTTTCCATAAAGGTAGCCTATTAATGATAGTTATTTTCTTACCCAAAGAAGTGTACGCCACCATTAAAAAAACAGCCAACATCTGTGAAAACAGGCATAAATCAAGAAATATGAAAAATGTGCAGTTAAGCAAGAAATTAAAGTCCCAGTTTGTCACTTGTACGAAAGGTTTGTTTGTTATATAATTATGGTAACTTGTACGACATTGGTTCCAACCGAATTAACAAAATTACAGACAGCATTATGAAACCTCAGTGAAAACTACATGGCCCGATTTTCGCCGGAAAAAAAGAAAAAGAAGAGTCAAATTTAAAATTACATTTTGGGTCAAATCGGCCAAAAATCAGACTTAGCTCTTCAATAGTTGTAAATTGGAGGTGGGATTGCATCAAATTTTGGCACATCTTCAAAGCTGTAGAAAATTGCTAAACGTATTATATTGCTTGGCAAGAAGTAGTTGCAAAACAATAGTTGTCACAATGCATGTTTTTCCAAGGAAGCTAATACTATGTTAAGCAAGTTTGTGTTCCCAACAGTTGTTCGAGATAATAGCAACGACATTTATGCAAAATTCCACCTTATTAAAAAAACTTTTCTTTTAGAGCTCTCTCTCAAAAATTAACAGGGCAGTTTTTATTATAGAAGCTCACACGACTTAGGGAAAATAATTCAATAAATAAACGATCAATTAATCAAAAACCAATGCTATGTTTTCCTGAACAAAATAACAACTTTAGATGTGTGATTTTAAGTTAGATGTAACAATGATTGGAACTGTTTTACACAAAATTGATTAATTAATTGCTTTGTATTTTTTTTCCTGATATGCTCTAAGCTATAATGTGAAATACTTTGTTGTAAAATGGGAATTATTTGCTATAATAAACACATCATAAAAAACAACAACAAAGTTTAAAAGAGTTGTTTTTTATCTTATTTAAAAGACCTAAATGTGTTTCATGTTTACATAGGCCCAATTTACATGCAAGGAATATCGATTATTTTCCATTTCGGTCCTCCTTGTCGTTGCATATAGGCCTATTTGTTTTCTTTTATGTTAAAAGACTTCCAGACTGATATTTCGTTCACTCACCGATACGGAATTGTATATAATGTGAGTTACGGACCATTATGTCCGACGGGCCACTATGTCCGACGATGACATTTTGAATGATAATGTTTGATCCACCGTGTCCGACAAACCGTTATGTCCGACCCAGTGTCCGACAAGCCGTTATGTTCGACCCATAAGTGTCCGACAAACCGTTATGTCCGACCCATAGTGTCCGACAAACCGTTATGTCCTACCCATAATGTCCGACAAGCCGTTGTGTTCGGCCCATAGTGTCCGACAAACCGTTATGTCCGACCCATAGTGTCCGACAAACCGTCATGTCCGACCCTTAGTGTCCAAGACACAATAGGTCGGACATAATGGTTTGTCGGACATAATGGTTCAAAATAGTCGTCGGACAAAATAGTTCATGTTGGACATAATGGTGGGTAACAAACGTGAATTCTCGCCAGACCTTCCAGGACAGTGCACAACCCTGCAAGCTGATGTCAAAGCAATGGGAGCTATTACAGTGAATGTGAACTTCTCCGAAACCCTCTGTGGTCACGTTTTTGTTTCCTTTACGTCGAAGCGTCTCACCCACAGACTTGCTTTGAAGGTCGCTTCCGATTATGCGTAATTAAAGTCTATGGCCAAGTGTGAATCGGGAACTACTCTGACCGAACGGAAAGATGTACAAATGCCACACACTGCAGCAAGTAATCTGTCGAATGGCGTTTTGTGTAGCCTTGATTGAAAGCTTAGCATGGGGTATTTGAAGTTGTGGATTTCGGGGAAGACACGTTTATATCTTGTTTTGTTTTGTATAAGGAACATACAGGCGGTACCTAAGCGGGGTTCAGTTCACCCAAATTATACCCAAATTGGGATATATCTGTTTGAAACCATGTCTCCCAATATGCGGATACCTTTTTTGTCTCCAGCTGCAAGTTTTGGGTAATTTATAACGGCAACATTTAGGTTAACTTCATACTGCAATTTCACTCTTCGTTACCAATACGCTCGAGTGTGCCCTTACATTGTAACTTTCCCCAAACAAAATATACCCCGATCGAAACACTCATCTCCCAATAAAGATATAAACAAAGTACGTCCTGCCTTGCAGTAAAGACACCCAATCGGTTTTTGCGCTGTCGTTGCACTTATGGGAAACAGAATACGTGCTCACACTGCTGGTCAAACAACCCGATCAATCTTAAAAATAAGGTTCAACTCGTTTTATAATGTCGATGATTGTACTTGCACAACACAGTATTCCCGTTAGGTTGTAAATTTGAGTCTGCTAAAAGGATGTGGCAGGCAAAAACAGCATAAATTCGGAGGAAAAGTGCATTAAAGCAAAACTCGCGTTTAAAAGAAGAATTTACAAACGTGTGATAATTCCATGGCAATTAAAGAACGAGTCGAAAATCTCAGGGGTTAACATAAAAATGAATAAGGAAGTAAAACAACAACAACAACAACAACAGCAGCAGTAGCAGCAGCAGCAACAACAACAGCAACCGCAGCAGCAACACCACAAAACCTTTATTGTGCCTCATATTGCAAGACAATTTGAAGCTAACATAAACTTCTCAAAATTAATATGTATTTTTGTATTCGTTTGGTTGTTTCATCTGTAACTTTAAACAAATAAGTATTAGTAATTTCCTTCCAAAAAGTCACCACCCGTATTTAAAATTTATAAATAGCCCGCTCACATTCAAATTATCGATTTCAACCGGAGCCTAAACGAGTCAAGGAAGAGTCACTTGAGAATTAATATTGTGATATAACTAAATAAACCAAAATGATAATTAATTATAAACCCACGGGAAGTAGATTTCGAATTAATCTCTACAGTCTTGTTTGTTGAAGAGCTTCACAAAGTCATCCATTACAGAAAGCACGCATTTGAGAGGCGGAAGTTGCTCCGCTCAACTTAGCTGATCATGGGCTGATCACGTAAACTTATACCGTACATGACAGACGACAATGCGCATATATTCAGTACGGCTTAATACGTCACACACGCGTGCATCTGCTGCACGCGCAAAGTTGTCACTACTTTCGGCTCATACTTTTGGCGCAATTTCACTTAAGTACATCATTTAAAGGCATTTCGTATGACAGAAACGTATAATTCTGAGTAGACCTTGAAACGTCTCAAAACATACGTAAACGTCTATTTTATCTATTCATACGTTCTTCACGGAAAGTTTCTCACTTTAATGCGGTTTAATGGAAATGAACCTGACCTACAGCGGTGGAATTACGTCACACTTACGAACCGGGGTCTATATGTTTATTATAACAATGGATCGTTGTCGTATAGCAGCTACTCTGTTTGTTTGTTTGTTTTAGGGTTTGTTGGGTTGTTTGTTTGTTTGTTTGTTTGTTTGTTTGTCTGTCTGTCTGTCTGTCTGTCTGTCTGTCTGTCTGTCTGTCTGTCTGTCTGTCTGTCCGTCCGTCCTTCCGTCTGTCTGTCTGTCTGTTTGTTTGTTTGTTTGGTTGTTTGTTTGTTTGTTTGTTGTTTTTCCGTCTGTTCAATTCAACCAATGAACGATTTCGGCAGTAGCTATTCTTCATCGTTGACGCTGAAGCCAATGGTTACAGCTAAGCCAAAGTAGTTTGATTCCGACACGGTCTGCACATTATCCTGACTATAACAGACACCAAAGCAGGAAGGGCAAAATGATCTGAACCCCTTTCTGGAGAGTAACAGTCAATAGTAATATTGCTATTGAAGACAGGGAACGCGATTTAGATAGTGTAAACGTGTGACAAAATTAATGTATATAATTGGAGAAAATTACGACTGACAAGCAGTTACCTTTCACAATAGGCTGTTACGAAACCACGACTTGGGCTTGGGCTTGAGCTTAGGATCAGTCAGTTATTCAGAAAACGTGTGCTTTCTTTAAGGGGCTTCAAACAGGCTGACGGAGCCTAAGCCGGAGCCCGGGGACCAAGCCGTGGTTTCGCAAACGGCCATGGTATTGTATAGTCCGATTGAACAGCTGATTTGGTCTCGTTGAAAACATAATTATCAAATTATGTTAATAATTATAATCTAGACATTATCGTAAAAATGGTTCTTCACATGCCATGCGCAGGTCTTTATTGTCATCATGCGTCATGTATAGATTTTATTTTGAAAAGAATTGTTGTTATAGCTTTTTGGTTCACAAATCACCAGTGGCTAACAGGGATCATGATACGAAACGGGTGCCAGACTATTTCTTCTTCCAGTCCAGGCAATGTCAGAATTAACGGGAGTGGCTACGGCTGCAGGTGTTGCTAAGGGTGTTGTTATGTGGATCGTTTGCTTCGTCCTATGTTTACCTAATGATTAAGCCACAGCCACAGCCACAACCACTAATTTGGACATGGCCTAAATAAAATGTAGGGCACAATAGTTTGAAAAAGTGTCTGTAAATACTTCCACTCTTTTGACAAATCAAGATATATGTAATTAAACTAACGTGAATATTTCAGGTCATTTCGTCGTTTCATCTGCAGGAAAAAAAATGCAGTCAGCATTGTTGTGCGCATTCTAAGGCAGAGATTTGGTCTAACAAGAGACGAACATTATTTTGTTGATCTTATTTCTTTTATTTCTCAAAAACGGTAACACCAATAACACTTCATGCAGAATTATTTCAAGGAAAGTTATCTACCGTCATTTTTTTTTTTTTGTATGCCATGTATGAAGGTGTACTGTGTAACAAAAGGGGGTTCATAACTCTCTGCAATGAACCTGGTGAAACAAATCGATTGTTCTTTTATTACGGCCGTACTGCAAAACAAGTACGTTGTGTGTACCGTCAACAACTGCACAGTCACTGTGTTTGCAGAGGCTGCATGCATGCCCAGACTTTCCCGGACAGTTTTTGTCATAATGAAAAACTGACACTCGAAAAAAAACCTGGATGCTCATTAAGAGAAGTGTTTGACAAACACGGCCAGATATCGATCCAGATATTATTTTTGGCCGTCACTGATTAGTTCGCAGCGAAGTATATCGTGAATAATATCAGACACTGAGAATATCATTAGCGAAGAGCTAGTGACGGATTTATAATGTTTGGTATGTTATGAAACATTGTCAATTTTATACTGCGGTTTCAAATCTCGTTTCTCTCCTCATGCTTGTTGCTAGACGTATAGAATGGTAATCTTCATAGCTTTTGGGAACATGTTTTGCATATGACACGTTTTTAGTTATTGTGCACATGGGAACGTGAATTCATGTGATCTGTCAATCAATCTATAAATACACTGAAAACCAATTACAAAAAAAAATTAAAAAAATTCAAAATGAAATAAAAATCATTACCATTCATTTACATTATTTTAATAAATCAAAATAGAAAAAAAGGTGACCAAATAACGTTATTAAAATATATATATATAAATAAATAAAAAGGAAATCAAACGAAAGCTTTATGATGTTATCATGTATGACACATTGAGAATTATCTAAGAAAAAAGAGAGAAAAAAACACATTTACTCCATTCACATCTTCTTGTCCTAAGAAATAATTTTAATCAAATTGAAACGAATTCACAGACACAACCGAATAAGCGAGCCTGACGACATGTAATTTTAGATTCTGATGAACGGCAATGAGAAACCTGCAATTCTTTTTAAATTTACGGGAGTGTTTTATTTCTGGATTATTTATTCGATTACTTTAGTTAAAATGCATCAAGATACTCACTCAAATGTCAAAAGCGATTCAAGTTTTAGAAGCACTAAAAATACAGAACATGAATCAACTGTATAAGAATCAATTGATTGTGTTTTTAACCGGAACAAAAAAAAACTAACAAACAAACAAACAAGCAAACACAAAACAGCAACAATAAAAACAACAGCAGCAGCAACAACAACTACAATAGCAACAACAAAAATAAAAACAGCAACAATAATGGCAGCACTAGCAGCAACATAAGCAGCAGCAGCAGCAGCAACAACAAAATCAACAAAGCACAACAAACAATAACAAACAAACACCCCGACAAAACAACAAGCTTCAAATGTACGGTTCGTTTGTACGTAGTCCGGTTCACTTTTGTGAATTTCTGTTTGGGTGGTCTGGGAACGACATGGCATGGGCAAGTACCGACGGTGTATTTTAAGTGTTACAGATACAAATGACGGTTGAATTCCATTGTGAGTCTACAGTCCACTCCGATTCGTTTAGCATTGAATATATTTAAGGCCAATGTTAACTGCTAAGATGTAATTAACATTAAGCATGCTCTAATGCAAGGATCTTCAATTCTTCTAGTTCCGTGCTTAATTTTTTTATCCGAAGCATTAAAAATCACCTTGACATTAGGAAATTCCTCAAAAGAAGGTTCGAATGTCTTACAATTTTAAGCATTCTATTTGCATATTTAAAATAAGAACTGAGTAGATTGATAGGTATCGACCCTGTGAATAAAACCCTATTTCGGGAGAAGTGTGGGAACCAAAGCTTTTGGAACCAAAACGTCCCTTAAAATAGATTTGAATTACACGCTTGTTGCCCGGAAACAAACTCACTGCGTAGTTACGCATGAATACGGAAGCTTAAATTGCCATCCTTTTACCGCGTTACTCAGACCACTTATCATCGGGAAAATGCTCCAAATATTACCGATTTCAAAGACGTTTTTCTCAGAAACACTGAATTTCATTATAGTGTCATCTGTGAAAAACGGAATTCAGTGGTAATGAATTTGTATAACAAAGAGTTCCATGAAATTGTATCTGCGGAACATGGAATTCCATGGTGATGTACCTCTGAAACACGGAATTTCATGATAAGATTTGTGAAACAAAGAATTCAACGATAATGTCATGGTAGGCTATACTTCGTTTCACAGATACATTATCAAGAAATTCCGTGTTCCAGAGATACAACATCATTGAAGTCCGTGTTTCACAGGTACATTATATAAAGAATTCCGTGTTTCACAGACACAATATCACTGAATTCCGTTTTTCACAGATAAAACTATCATGAAATTCCTTTTTTTCTGAGAAAAAAAAATGTCATTGAAATCTTAGCATTTTTCCATGTTTCCATAATAAATTATCTAAATAACGTGGTAACATGATGGTCATTTAAGCTTCACGTATTATCTCGAGTGGTGAATTGACTGTACGGCGGTCCTTCTTGGGGCTGCCCTTCATTTTCATCAACAAGACAGATAGTTTCTTGCGTCAAATTACTGATATTATTCCTGGGTAGAAATATTTTGTTTCTGAGGCAATCGGTGTCTGATTTCATCAAGTCGTTAAGGAGAACTGTTCTGCGAGGCAATTGTTCGCGAATTGCATTCAAAAATACATAGATGGTACGCTTTTATTTGCGTGTTTGCGTATTCGAATTAGTACGCTTAATTATGGGCAAAACTTTCTGTATTCTTTTTTGCAGGTCCTTAGGAGTTATCAGGCATGCCCAGAGAGCGAATGATATCCACTCAAAACACTGTGTGTATTGCTACCTAGTGTTACACTATACGCGTACTACTGAAAGTCCCTTGGGTGCAGTTAGCGTACCACTAATGAGCTATATGAGCAAAAACCATGCGAAAATCGCACCATAATCCGGGCCAGAACTACGCAACCGAGTACACGGATCTGAATCGCCGCTTCGACCTGATGCGGAGTACTCTGGGAGAGCCTGTCCTGGCTCGACGGGGTCAACGAAATTTGTTTTAAGCGCGCTGCGCTAAACAAAAAATGCGCTTTCGCTGCAAATAAAAGCGTACCACCCACTAGGTAACGAGTGATGAGTGGGGCACAATCGCAACAATTTGGCCTGTGAGCTATTTCTACATAGCAACATTTTTCTGCAATAACATTTTTTTTTTTTTTTTTTTTTTTTTTTTTTAATTAAGTCCAGGCTTTAGAGAGCTGGGTAAAGTTTCCTTCACTCTAAAAACTCCCGCGTCAGAATTTACCCGGATTCCGAGTCTCGTGGGGCCTGACCCGTTACTGGGTCAGTTTGACCTGGAATAATTGTCAAAATGACTCAGAAATGGGTCAAACTGACAGAGAATCCGAGTTCAAAAACCAACCAGCTTCTGGGTCAGCCTGACCCGGAAATTGGCCAGTCCCCGTGGGACCCGGAATCTGGGTCAATTCTAACCCGGGAGTTTTGAGATGTTTCGCTTTTTGTTATAATTTATTGCATAGCATCAGACATATTATAGGCCGTTCATGTCTTGGGAACGTTCGCAGTCTGATCTCACTCGCTCCGCAGGTGCGCAATCACAACGATATGATTAATGGCTTGTTCTTTTAGGTCCCCAAGGGAATCTATGTTGATGGTACAGACAGAGATCCTGGTCTTATCTGATTTATCTGCAGAACCCTTCAAGTGAACTCATATGCAGTGCATTCCTTATGGTTATCACACGTCCCTTTTACCATTAACTGTATCTGATTAGGTGCTGCTTTTGTTCTGCATAATGAGGTAATATGCTTTTAATTTCCACGCGTGCTGTTGCAGCTGCTGGCAAGGTGAGCTATACACCATGAATACATTTCTTTAAGAGGAATACTTTATGATGATATTTGAAAGGGAACAAAAATGAAAGAAGAAAAAGAACAGAAAAGAAACGGCATCAGAGAAATTATGTAAATTATCACTAATGTCATAACGAAATTGCGCCATAGAAACTAAAGAAAGTTTCAGGTCAATTGGAGGGATCATAAACATCTGTCAAAATGGAGGCAGTGTCTCGTAAGCATCTCACCCAGCCTCCCATAGTCCAATCCCTTCAGGTCCATCTCACTACCCCGGTGTAAGCTTAGCAGGATTAACGTCAAAGGTTGCTTACCCTTTCCAAAAAAAAGGCATAAGACGTTCGCAATAAATCAATAACCATGCAGCAGCTCACGCGCCGGGATTGAGTTCACCCGGAGCAGAGCTCCATTTGGGCCCCCCCCCCCCCCCCCCACTGATGCTTTGGTTAGTACGGAACTGGATAGCATCATCCGCAAAGCAGGAGCACGCTAAGACATGCTAAAACACACACCACTAGAGCAACTTGCCGAAGTGAGGGATTAGATGCTGCGTAGCAATCTGTAGTAGTGTGAGTTGGGCGTTTCATAATTCACTGATCCAATTTGCTATCACTGTTTCAAAGTCGCATGGCCCGATATTTGACGGATAGGTTTTTACTTTTATTATTACCATTACGGACAATGCACGGACAATGCACAAAATACATGCAAAAAATTGTTCGTAAATGGCTGAGGACGTGAGATAATGTCGGGACGCCGACAATAATTCATTTTTAGTTTTTAGTCAACTAGCACTGGTCTATAGACCGATCCTTTAAGCCTCGCCCACTGTGCACGCGCTCCATATGCACTAACGTGTTTGTCGGACTTTTGGTTGCGCAATCACGTCTTGATTGGTCAATATACAGCAAAGGCGGGGCTAAATGGATTAGTCTTTTGGCGGATTTTTTTTTTTTTTTTTTTTTTTTTCGTGTAACGCCTTACATGAATGCTTATAACTTTCTCGAATCTGTACAAATAGCTGTTTATAAAATTGTACTCTATGTTATTGTGATAATATCGCCAAAAAACGGAACTAGCCTCTCCAAAGTCCCAGCTCAACATTGGTTAAAAGAAAAACGTAAATGTTCACAGATTTGCATACACCTTACATGGTATAAAGATAATGATGGTAGGAAAATTTTCTTGAAATATTTCTGCCTAGAGTGATATCTAATAATAAATTATAAATGAAATAAGATCTAAAATAGTTTTCGTCTCAGTGATATATAGGAATGTGTACAGAAATTCTGAATGCATTTTTACCGTTTTCTCGCAAATAAAACAACGAGATGAGCTGACATTTTCACAGGTTGGTTTTATTACACATATCTTGATTTGTGCAAAGAATGGAAGCGTTTCCAGTTAATTTACCACTGTTGAGCTAGGGATTTAACCAAGGATTTGATTACATTTCCCCGGGATACCCACCTCACCCCATGGATAGGACCTCCTCGGACCCTGGAGCAAGAAATTTACGGCAGACAATCTAAACAATCTCGGGTCAGAATTGACCCGAGTTCGGGGTCCCTGGGGCCTGGCCCATTTCTGGGTCAGTATGACCCGGGATCAGTTTCCGGGTCATCCTGACCCAGAAATGGGCCAGGCCCTCATGGCACCCGAAATCCGGGTCAACTCTGACCCGGGAGTCTTTAGGGTGCGTTTAGAAGCGACGATGAATACTGATTAATGACCCGCGCGGGTATCAAGCAGGTGCCCATCTCCTCAACCCTATAAGCATTCAGGGAACAAATAATATTAACAATAACAAGCTAAATAAATAAATAAATGAATAAAATAAAATTATAAACAAGAAAATATCCTCAGCATTGTAAACGAAAGTTGTCTGTTTTCCCCCACGGCACACTGACTGTGTTTTAATTTATTATTCAAGGACCGTTGGCTTACGATGTGCGCTAATATTTGTTTTGACCCCGTCCAGTTAACACGAAATTAAACAGGCGAATCTTTACTCAGGAAGACAAACAGTCAAATCGTGTCTGGTCTAAACCGAGCAACATCGATATATCATGCACTGTAATACGTAGACATGGCACACACTCTTTCTAATGATATGTTGCTTAAACTTTGTACAAGGTTGATATTGGTGCAGCCGACGATGATTTAAATTCAGATTAAAAACACACACACACACACACACACACACGCAGAAAACTGATTTACTCAGTCTTTTTTGTCACAAAGATACATATTCTATGTTTACACTGTTTACTTAGTGTTGGTACGGGCCTCATAAAGACCAAACAATTATAAAAGAGGAGTTTCATTCACGTCGTTGGTAGCACCCTTCAAATGGCTCCCTGCTATTGGCCCAGGTAATTTGACTACAATGATATTCGTTTACCAGTGTAAAATACCGGGCGCGATCATGACGTAACACAACGGAATGATATACCAAGACTAAAGGGGCTGTGTCGCCATGATTATCACTGGCCTGTGGCTGTGCATGCGCAGATGACCTCTCAACCAGATACTGCGGTCAAATCAAAGGGTACCGTCTTTGCCAAACTGTGATGTGACCGCAGGCTATAATCTTGACCAAACAGCACCCTTTAAGAAACCCTTGGTGAAAAGAGCAGGGACATCATGGACTGGGCTATTTAAAGAGTGTGGATGACACTGGTAACCGTAAATTGGGCTACTCAAAGCACCTGGAGAACACAGGTATCCGTCAATTGGGCTACTTAAAGCACGTAGAGAACACTGGTAGCCGTCAATTGGGCTACTTAAAGCACGTAGAGAACACTGGTAACCGTCAATTGGGCTACAGCAAGTGGAGAACACTGGTAACCGTCAATTGGGCTACAGCAAGTGGAGAACACTGGTAACCGTCATAGACCGGTATCGGCACTTTGTGTGACCCAACAGACAACTGATAATTAAGCTTAATCTGTCATCGGACTCACGAGAAAACGGTGTAAAAAAGTATAAAATAAACACCTTATATATGTTTTCACTGTTTTCAAAACTATTTGGTTTACTTATTTCTCAAAAGCTTGAGCATTTCAAGCAATTGTTTTTCAAAGGAAGTTTTCCACCATTACCCTTGTTATAGCTACCAATATTGTACAAACCCTATAATAGGATGATCCAAAGACGCAAGTTGTGCGTTGCGTCATGTCGTCGCGTCGCTTGTGCCTTCGCCCGTCGCGTCGTGCTTCTTGTCGTGTCGACGTCCGTCGCGTAGCCCGTCGCGTCGTGTCTGTGGCACATTTGGCTTCTTTGGAACACTATACTTTAGTGTTCACATTTTATCGATTAATCCACGCAAAATATCTTTTTCAGTTTATTTTCTTGCTTAGTCACACGACTTCATCACAATTTTAATGCTTCTGAAAGTCGAATTCAGTGATCCACTAATCACTTTCATGCGGTCTTTCTTCTAGCATGCTTCATTTGTTTTGTATTTATTATTACCTTTTTTTTATTCCTTGGATACTCAAAGGTGTGTCCTAATAATCGTAACACACTGCTTAAAGAAAATATTTTCAGAAAAAATCCACAAACCACTGCTCTCATTTTCGTTCATGCCAAGATTGACTTAGGAACGGGTCAAGGTTACCTATATAACTTACGTTTTATTATTACTTTATTTTTAGGAAAATGACTGGCCGTTCGTGTTTTAGTTTGTAGCGCTTATAGAGAACAAGGAGCTGCTACCGTTTTCGATGGAATTAATCTTGAAAAGGGAACCAGAAATAGGGAGGCAAGCTTGTAGAGAACAATGCTTGTATTGATGTTCAACCACCCCTTCTCCAAAATGGAGGAGCTTGGAATTCGTTCACACCGTGAAACCTTGAACATCACCCTACTGGCTTTGACAACGAATGCTGGACAACACGATATTGTTGCCGAAATAGATTGGAAATTATTTGCAAGACCGAGCGCATTAAACGAAACGAACAGACCTCGACTTATTTAAATTGGATTACATGGGCCTACTATTTTAAGCAGACCTTTCTGCATGAAAACAAGAAGACTATAATCGGATGGGAAAATTTGTGACTTTTGTCAGTGGAATTATTATCAAATGAAATAATAACAAATGGTATTACAACAAACATTGCGATCAGATGATTGAAGATAGACTCGAGTGGTTAAGATATTGGTTTCATTCATAGTATGAATTCGTCTTTGTAAAAATGAAAGACATAACGTAATTGAGTCAATATATGAAGGCCTAAGTCTTCAAACCACTTCTTTTTTTTCATCCGGGTTAATGGAGCACAGACTCAAGAGACTGCCACTTTGCTTTATGCTGACAAACACATTCTGTTTTGAACATCTATACAGAAAACTAGATGACATTTCGAAAATATGACATTTTCCTCAGTGTGATTTGCCGCTCAAACGTTTGACAAAGAGTTACAGTGTTGTGTCAAATTACCGAATGGTAGGTACTATACGCTTACGAAGTGGAATTAAGTTAATTTTGAAATGCATTTCTCTTATACTGTTTACATATATTTTGCATCTGGTTGGTGGAGCACCGAATACTATTTGTGTTATTCCTTAGTTGTTGGTCCTTCAGTAACTTATGTGATAATTAGACTGGTTCCAGGTCCCTACATCTTTCTCGTTTTCGTTCTGACTGTACACGGACAGGTAGCGGGTAATGAAAGTTAGTATATACCTGACAGATTTCTGCCAGGTACCGGTATATGCTAATTAGAATTAGCATATTGGTCCAGGTTATCCCATATTGCAATGCGGCATTTGTATAAAACATTGCAGACACATAATCTTAGAATCTTCCACCGTGCATATACGTTTAGTTCTTCTCACCTTAGCTTGAATTTGGATGTGAAGGTTGGTTAAATATGTCGTGGTGAAAGGTAACGATACACACGAGTGCTAGTGTCAAACAGCAACATGCACACGTCACGAGCATGGCCAACGTCATCTCTAAAACAAAAAAAAAGGGAAATCATTACTGCCCCCGCGCAATCGAGGGCCAATCAAAAGCGCCATCGATAGTAACTACCGGTCCCTACAAAAAAATAATAATATTAAAAATAAAAAATAAACAGTCAAAACGAGAGTGGTGTAGGGACTTGGAACCAGTTTATGTATCCCTGCATTTATTTTTTTATTTGTATTATTATTATTATTATTATTATTATTATTATTACTATTATTATTTTTTTCTTTCACTGATTGATTATGTATTTATGTATTTATACTTTTAAAAAGCTCGTAACGCCATACTGAATTTCAATGTATGTTTTTATATACAAATGACAATAAAGCATTATATTCTATTCTAGTCTATGTGATAAATCGTTGACCGCTTTTAGATGTAGAGCCTTTGGAGCCATGTGATCAATTTAACAACGCGGTGTATGACAAAGGTACCTTTTGTACAGAACAATTAGCAATCTTGTTCAACCCGAGAAAGGGTATGAACCAAAATACCATATAATGTATAGTGGTTGAGTCAGACTTGTTTTTTGTTAAAGACTTGTTTTTTTTTTTTATCGCTCTGAAGAATTGGACTATGAAATCACGTTGTGATGCACATGCGATTCGCCTCTGTGACGTCTGAATGTGTCTGTAATTGTGTCATCATGTTCATTATGAAACCAACACTAAATCCATCTTCCCCGAAAATGTGCAACTTCATTACTACGAAAAATCTAGAAAGAACAAATGAATTCGGTTTAACTATCTATTTGCCAACAGGTTAACGTCAAGTTAAACTATTGTGCATCAAGCCATCAGCAGAGAGTAGACAGACTCATTTATTACATGGCTGCAAGACATGTCGATCACAAAGCAAACCATCCATTAATAATAATCATGTTGGCCGGAGGGACACAGAAAAAGCTCTTCAATATCAGCAGCTGTACTTCAATCCAGCAGCTTGTCAAAAATTAAAATGGCGAACCCTTTCCAACAATCTCATGCTAAACACGTGTCCAGTTGCGGTCCTTAAAAGCTGAACAGGCCTGAATGGGAAAATAACTCCTGAATTGTTTAGTCAAGGCTACTATTATGCAGATCCAGGGTCTGTTTAATAGGAATATAGAGGTTGCACGTGACGTCACCCGAGACCTTTTTATAAAGCTGCGTGCACAAAATAGACGCTGGAAATCATTCAGCAGGCGACGCGCCAGCCATTGAGTTTGTACATGGCTGTACCCAACATGGCTGCGAAATGAACTTTTTTCTGGGGTCACGCAACTTCTATGGGTGCGTTCGATTAGCTTACACGACTGAGTAAAACTCACACGAGAGCGTTCGATTAGCCTTCATGTGATATTCGTGTCTGCCCCCCCCCCCCCCCCCGGTGTATGCCAATAAAGCCCCAGCTCGCGAGCAAGTCTCTGGTGGCTGCCCGGTGTAATGACGTACGGCTGCAGGCTCCACAGCGGGGAACAACCTTTAACTTTATCCCCCTCCCCCAAAGAATGTCAAGTGAATACACCGCAGCGTTCGATTAACCGCATGCCGTGGCTACCACGAGTGTAACGCCCCGGGCCCAATTTCATGGCGCTGGTTACCAAAGAATTCTGCGCTAACGGCGCCCTGTTAAGCGTGTACTCCTATGGGCCGTGGAAGGGCGTAAGCGCAGAATTCAGCGGTAAGCAGAGCCATGAAATTGGGCCCAGGGCCCAATTTCATAGAGCAGCGTAACAGCCGATTTTGTGCTTACTGTGCGATGTCCATAGCGCTGCTAACCTTAAGCACAGGAAAAGGCAAGGTAACCTTCCTGTGCTTACTGTATGAAAATGAATGACGTAACAATGCAAATCCATGGTGAACGCGTAAGACGGCCGCCTAATTTTCTTGCTAACCTGTGAAATACGCTTACGCTGAAGCAATTCTGTTTCTGCTATAGTTAGCACGAAAATTTGCTTACCGTAAGCTGTGCTATGAAATTGGGCCCAGGTATACACGCGAAGCTAATCAAATGCACTCTACGCACATGACGTCATTTGAGTTGGGCGCCCTCGGCTTGAGGTCAAAAGAAGGTTGCTCATTGGCCCATCCTCTGCGCCGCGCGTACATACACGCATTGTTGCGTCATGATTTTACCTCTAAGCTGGCGGCATGATGACGTCAATGCATAAGGTCTATTGACGAATTTAAATCTGAAAGCTGTCTCTCTACCAGGTTGCTATTGCTACCAATCATCCTGGAGAAGTTCCCAGTCGGTAAATGTGTAGCTCCGATGACGTCATATTTGAATCAGATCTCATTATGTTCTCTTAATAGTGGTTTTTCTTCGGGAAAATAAAATAATAATTAAAAAAAAAAAAAAAAAAAAAAAAATAAATAAAACAAATTATGCCACCTAAATGCATTATCGTTTTTTCACAATCTTTTTTTGTAAATTAGTTATTGTGGCTATAATAAAAGTGGTGTCTGATATTTTGGAGCATGAAATAAATGGAGTCCTATAACTCCACACACACACACAAAATAATAATAATAATAACAATAATACAGAACACATGTTCCTATCAATATTACCAAGCACACTGTTATAACAAGGCCTGTATCTATGGTACATGCGTTCCATTAGTATTACATAACGGAACGCAGACGTTCCTTTAGTATTACATAACGGAACGTAGAACGGAACGAATAGGTTTCCCTGCCATTTTCGTATAAAAAGGAACGTTCTGTTGTATTAACAATCAGCAGTCAAAGGGGTATATTCAATTTCAACAGTTTACTTTTTACTGGTCAAATAAGATAATTAAAACTTATAAGCTCTTAAAGATCATTCAATTTCGAAAAAAAAAAACATACAGCAAGAGGCTGGACAACCATTCAGTGTCATCATTAGGTAGTAGAAATTCAACTGAAGAATGGTAAGAGTGTAGTCTGGCATGTCTATAACATGAAATAGAATGATTGAAACGAGCTTGAATGAGAAGTACGAAATCATGGTGCACGAACACGAAATTGAATGCAATAGTAACGTAAAAGAAACCCCATAGTTTGAATGGATATAGGGAAACATGCGTGAATTTGTATGTGTGTTATCGAAACTGAATTGTTTTGTTAAAATTATGTTTTGTTAATCGAACTAAATGACAAATAAAAAAAGTAAAAGGTTGAGTTGAATTATCAAAACTGACTAGGTATACCTCGCCCGTACACACTAAAATTACTTTTTTTCTTTCTTTACATTCTCATGTGTGAAATTATTATGTCACGAAAATGGAGTGGTCGGTTTTAGGCAACTGCTTTGCCCATCAACCATACAAAAAGTATGATACCAGTCCAATTGCCTTCTCCGGATGCCTTCTGCATGCATCGACGCTTGTTGCCATGACAACAACAAGCTGCTGGTTTTCTTCTCTGTGCCATTGCCACATAATTAGTCAATTTATAATTCGAACAAAGGTTGGACATAATATAAAAAGCCACAATAAAAGTTAATAAAATTATTGTATTGTAATATACATTAACTTTGCCTTCGTTGGGGCAATAAATGTATACCACTTGTTTATCATTATCAAATAGGCTTAACAAAATGTGGTATTTGAATAGCGAGTCATACTTAAATAGTTTCACTCACCTCAAATAGTGAAATGAAAAGAAGTTCAGTTAATTACTCTTCGCTTGAAGCATGATAATATCCTTAAAAAAACTGTAAAAAATAAATGAATAGAATAAAATACAAATACAAAAATAAGAAATAAAATAAACAACAGGCCTTACCCTCAACCTGAAGAAGAAACAAAACGCCAAAAACATCATCAACAACAACAGCAACAACTAGCAAAAAAAAAAAAAAAAAAAATTAAAAAAAAAAAACAGAGAACCAGTCACAAATAGTACACGCGACATAATGCTTTGGCTGGTAACTAATTTGTGGTAAGGAAACAATGGTTTTTGCTCAGCTGATTTATATATATACATATACATATATGTAGTTATAAGGTGCCTTGCATTTAGATTTTTATGGTAATTAATGAATGGTAATTTGAGCATATTCAGCGATATACTGCATGCTAGTGTCTGCAGGCGTCAAAGCATAATTCCATCCTCATATCTAGGGAATATGATCACATCTAATGTTCAAGCTGATGAGGCGTTCTGGTGCCGCCCCTTTCCAGTCCTCAGTCAACTAAAGTTGATCATGAACATTCGAATCTGCACAATAAAAATGTCATCGTGAGTAGTGTTTAGGTCTGAGACTACTTGGCTTTTGTTTGAACGCATTGGTTTGTGCATACAGCGACTGCAGTGACGTATCCAGAATTTGTTTGCAAGGGGCAAAGGGTGGTACACATATTTGTAGAGGGGGAAATTTCAGTTTAAAATGCCTGATTATAGAACATTTCACAGTGTCCAGAGGTTGACAGGGATGCAAGATCCCCCCCCCCCCCCCGCTATTCCCCACCCTGGGTATTTTCGCTTAAGAGGGAAATGGTGTCCGCCAGTGCTTTATAGTAGCACACTGATTAGCCAGTATATCTTCTTTTTGTCCCCCTCAAATGATGTATAATTACTAATAGCTCTTTCACCGTTGACTGCCCATAGGTTACCAATTACTAATGGTGACAAAAAATTGGCAGTGAAAATAGAAATATAAAAATAATAATAATAATAATAATAATAATAATAATAATAGTAATAACTATGAAGAAAAAAAAAGGAATTTTGCAGGAGAAACAGACTGGTTTCATGCTGGTATTAAAAACCACATCTACAAATGCTTTTGTATCAGGGAATACGACAAGCATGGTGCCAGCATTACAGTGTTTGATGATTTTTTTTCTTCTTTGTAAGTCTATCTCCGTTGTGGGTTTGAATTCGTCATTTTAAGCAACAGGTGACAATAAACGGTTTTTCCCCCCGGTTTTCCCTTTGGCAAAAAAAAATAAATAAATAAAAAAATAAATAAAAAAATAAAAAATAATAATAAAAATAAAATAACAATAATGATAATTATAGTAATTAAATAAGAATAATAAAAAATAATAAGAATAAAATAAAACAAATAAATAAAATAAAATAAAAATCAAACAAAAGAGAAAAAATAAACCATTAAGTCAATAATTTTAAGGTGCAGATTACCTTGTTTGTATCAATATGTCTTGTGAAATTGTGTCATAATAATCGTACGTTGAATGAGGGACTTTGCATTTGAATCGCTCGAACGTCTTTTATGCTACACAATCCACTTGCTTTGAAAAGTAGTATACCCATGAAGTCGATTACGTTTGACGTAATACTTGCGTCATGTTGATTTTTTTTTTTTTTTT
The DNA here is from genome assembly GCA_911728455.2 of Marthasterias glacialis. Lineage (NCBI taxonomy): Eukaryota > Metazoa > Echinodermata > Asteroidea > Forcipulatida > Asteriidae > Marthasterias > Marthasterias glacialis. The sequence continues at coordinate 24,285,876 of OU452226.1, forward strand.
TTTTTTAACGGCAGCCATTAAACCCTACATACAATGTTTTTGTTTTTTTATAATAATTGTTACAAATAAACACCTCGTGCCATGGGAAACAGGTACACGATATATTTCAAACACGGACACGCTGTACTTTGCATTGTGTAAAGAAGCATCAGCTTGGGAAGAAACATCACTTCAATTTATCAAACAGTCTGTGTCTACTGCGGATGTTGATTACGGACATGAGATGGGGCCATGAAACCGAGTCCCCGGCTTTTGTACATACAATTCATTACACGCTAAGTAAACCTTACTAATAATGCTTTGAGAGCTACGAAGGAAGCCCATGAACGTAGCCAACCCCCCCCCCCCCCCCCACACCCTCACCGCTCTTGGACGGATCAATCATGTGATTTGCCCTCAGCAAACCAGCTAGCGTCGTTGTCATGGCGACATATCTACACAATGCGGTTTCATCGTGCGCGGGGAATTGTAAGCTAAAGTGGTGTGTTCGTAGTTGAATGGCGTACTATACAATAACTCGCTTTTTATATAGGCAACATGAGGAAAATTCGAGCATTCATTTTTTGTACTATTTTTCACATCAATCAAATTATTATTCATTCCTCATACCAATCGCGAAAAACAATTACATCCGTTTATCTTTCATAACTGTAATGCAAAGGTTCATCAGTCAGATTTTTTTTTCGTCGGTAAAAATGAATCTTTATCAATTTTAATGTCTTCATCATCCGATGACATCATCTGTCGCATTGAATGTAACGTGACGTACAGTTAAACAAAAATGTCAGAAATAGAACAGATAATCAGTAAGGTTCGTAAATGTGGCTTAACTTTATGGATGCCGCCATCGTTACAATATCTGTTATTAAAACCTTGCGAGTTAACTTTACTGCAACAAACAGCGCGAAAACACATTTTAGTTAATTAACTATTCATTATTACTAATCAATTAACCCCTTTATGACACCTTTGCCCACCCCCCCTCCCTCCCCGACTACGCCACTGGTCGTTCTTCTTTTGTTTTCATTTGTATAAATATTTCAAATATTATAAACATCATGTTATAGTACCTGTACACGTAATGTTGCTTAAAGTTAAATAAACAATATACCAATTTGGGGTCTTATATACAATATCAGTCATTCTGAAAAATGAATTTAAGTGGAAAGATCGAGGTGACTAAAAAAAAAGTAACTTACAAAAATAATATGGCGCCACGATAAGCACCGATCATTAACTAAACCCACACAGCTAAATAATAAATTGCATTTGAAATTAGACCTTGGTCCTGCCTTGACACCAAAGTCAACACTTTGACTTGTCGTTATTTAGCATGTCAATTAACAATTCCGCAGTTATGCAAGATATCTAATGCTGAATACCTAATCGGGATTCATGACAAACCCATTTTTTGTGTGGCATTCGCCTATCTCGCCACATCCTTCAGCGTTTTGAGTGCTGCCATTATTGGCCTCTATAGCTAGCGTCATTTCGACACAACTTGTTGATCTCTCCCTGTCTATTATTTTTCTGTCCATCTAAAGAACATAAATAATTGGTCCTGGGTTTGAATCAACGGCTGTTCTATGTGTAAGTCAGTGGAATTCCACGTAATAATGTACTCACATGAGTGCTTTCTCACAAGGATGAACTCTGCTGATTATAAAAGAAAAGAAGAAAAAAAAAAAAAACCTCTTGTGTCGCAATCAAAATAGGAAGTTAAATTGCACAGACAATCGTTCCGGTACATGGGAATGGTCATTTTGAAAATAAATTTTACGTTTGAGACCTGCAAAGAGTTGCACAACCTTATTAATCCAGTTTCTTCGAGAACGTGCGCACTTCAGTTGTTATTGGACTGAATTTGACAATTGAACAGAAAAAGAGAAGTGTGTATACGGAATGTGGGAGTTTCGCTTTGCACGACGATAAAAAGATTGCTGTGTTTTATTTGCTAAGATATGATTAATTTAATTTTTATTTACAACAAGAAGGTTCTCAAAACGTTTATTCATAAGTCTCAATTTCCCCCTATTTTTCCTTGAACTCACACATGAATATTATGCAAATATAAACTTTATAAACATACCTGATTGACTTGATTTTAAATGACCAACCTATGACTGATTGGCTAATATTTCTGTAAACAGCAATTTACAAAACAAATTTCAGTTCATAATTAAAGAATATGCATACGCTGAACGAAGATAAATAGTTTAGCTTATATCATCGGGAATAAATGACTTGAATAGCATTTGATGTAGTCAAAAGGCAAACACCAGGCTATAATCAGAGAGTAAAATAAAAAAAAATAATAATAATTAGACTTTGTTTTAGAGAAGCTGGAAAGTAAAATAAAATATACAGTATTATTACAATAGTTCTTTTGTTTCCTACACGTAGAACTTAAAACCGTTGTGATTTACCCAGTTTTTCTCTCAGTCTGAGCCGTTTCATCTTCTACGAATTGATTTCCTTAAAAAAAAAAAAAAAAAAAAAATACATGAAAAGGTTAAATGCTGCATCGACCTGTTACCGAGCATCCAGCTAAAAACATCAATTAACATCTTTCGCTTTTAATGAGTATGTTTTTTTGTCAAAATGCCCACTCACTACACTTGCACAACAGTCATATTCTATGCTGTAATGGTAAGTGCACTCTGATCTTCCGTTTTTGTCCTTAATTGCTATCCTTCTGAGTGGTCGGGTATTTTGAATAATAATTATTGACAGTTTCAATTCGGGCATTGATATTAATGTGCATGGAACATCACACAGTATACTGAAAATTTAATGGATGTAAAGTATAGCATCACTTAGGACAATGTGAAGATAGTTACACACAACATTTTCCCCCTTCTCTTATAATAATAAATACTAGTTTATTCTCACACGTCATGATTTCTAATAATATAGTTACATTTAAAACGCTGAAGTATTTATTTATTGCTTTGTTTATGCTTAGTTTATTTGCTTGTTTGTGTATTTTGTTTTATTTGTATACATTAGTAAGTATTTGTTTGTTTTTAGTCTGTTGTTCTTGTAACCAGATATGGGGCAGCGGGTCTGAGGATCACAGTAATTGAACTTCTTTGTTGGTCCAAGCACATCTGGAAGTATTGTTTCATATTGTTGTTTTTGTGTGTGATGGCTGAACTTAGATAATCACGATGATAATAATTAAGTTGAGGACATGAAAAGACTAGAAAAAAGGAAAGAAAGGGGGGAATAATAACAACTAGACATTAAGATTTTGTCTCTAGGACAAAATCAAAGCTGTTCCGTTTATTGTTTCTTAAGGTACTTGATTTGTAGTTCTTGAGATATCGTCAAGCTTCCGGTTGACCCTAAATTTAAGACCAACATGCGGTCACAGTGTCCCGAGGGTAATGTTGAATTTCAAGGACTATATAATTGAAAAAGATTTTTAAAATTGGCTGTGTACTTCTTAAGTCATGGTTCAACTTCCGGTTTACCCGGATGTTAAGGTCAACCCGAGGTCACGTCAACTCGAAGCTCATCTTTAATGCCCAATGACTATTATGACCGAAACAAGTTTGAAAATCGGTTGTGCCCTTCTTCAGATATAGCGATATGAAGAGTTGCTTATTAAATATTCACGCAACAGTCACGTGATTAATTAGTTTCTTAAGATAGTGAGGCCAAAAGATGCACCAGCAAAGCTAAAGTGATCATTGCCACCATTACGCTTATGAAGTATCATAAGCTTACATGGTTATTATCTAATCGCGGTAAATTTCGATCTAGTGCAGTACATAAGCACTAATAGCTATGGTGTTGACTGAGTTACCAATTAACAGTTAATTACTGAAGAAACACACTGCACCAAGATTAATGTCAGTCTGAAATGACTTGTATTGTTCTCTCTGTTTTCAAATTGATTTGAGCTAAAGAGGGAACCTAAAATTGCATTCATTTTGAAAAATGTGTTCAAAAATGTCCAAATCTGGACACTTTTAAAACCTATGCCTTTTGTACATAGATTAAAAGCCCCGTTAAAATGATGTCATAATGACGTGCGGTAAATGTTAAACCTGAAATCACATGTACAATATAGGACAAGTCTATAACTGTAAAAGTTTGAGGATCGGTTGTGCCCTTCTTCAGATATAGCGATATGAAGGGTTGCTCATTAAATATTCACGAGACAATCACGTGAGTAATTAGTTTCTTAAGCTAGTGAGGCCAAAAGATGCACCAGCAAAGCTAAAGTAATCATTGCCACCATTAAGCCCATGAAGTATTATGAGCCTATGATATTATCAATGTCGCGGTAAATTTCGATCTAGTGCAGTACATACGCACTTATAGCTATGGTGTTGACTGAGTTACCAATTAACAGTTAATTACTGAAGAAACACACTGCACCAAGATTAATGTCAGTCTGAAATGACTTGTATTGTTCTCTCTGTTTTCAAATTGATTTGAGCTAAATAGGGAACCTAAAATTGCATTTATTTTGAAAAATGTGTTCAAAAATGTCCAAATCTGGACACTTTTAAAACCTATGCCTTTTGTACATAGATTAAAAGCCCCGTTAAAATGATGTCATAATGACGTGACGGTAAATGTTAGACCAGAAATCACATCTACAATATAGGACAAGTCTATAACTGAAAAAGTTTGAGGATCGGACGTATACTTTTTGAGATATGACGGACACAAACTTGACTAATTAAATATTCACGCGACGATAACGGTCATCCCTGATGACGTCACGACGAAAAAAATGTGTTTTTCATACTAACAAATTTTATAAGCTACAAGATGGTATGTAACTTATGACCATCCAATGCCTTTTAAAGAAAACCCTATCAAAACGCACGTTGCATGTATCGTTCGTACACATACAGAATGGGCTATACACTAACTATAGGTACTCTCTCGGTTACGATTCAAATATCAAGGAAATCTCCAATGCATTGCCGTGATTGCGCAATCAAAACAGCTAGCCATGGTGCCCGATTTGTCACTTAATCGTTAAATTATCCTGGATATTGTACTTTTATTAGTTTTTAATGACCTGGAACATCTCTTATAACAAGCGTTTAACTTTTCAAAACATCTTATGTAATTTAGGAAACTAACAATTAACTTATTTAGAAAATATTGTTAAAAACTTTCCAAATCTGGCCACTTTTTGAGCCATGCATTTTGTACATAGATTAAAACCCGCATTATAAATGATGTCATGATGACGTGACGGGAAATGTTAGACCAGAAATCACATCTACAATATAGGACAAGTCTATAACTGAAAAAAGTTTGAGGATCGGATGTATACTTCTTGAGATATGGTAGTTACAAGATTGCCTAATTAAATATTCACGTCATTATAACTCGGCTAATTAATTAAAAATTTCAACCAAATTTATTTTATGATAACTTCATGTCCTAAGCTTCAATTTAGTATAGGATTTGAGTTTGTCATACTTACACATTCTAAGATTAGGGAAGAACAAAAACATGTACAAATGCTATGGGATTTTGAGACGGAAACAAAGTATAATAATAATAATAATAATAATAATAATAAAAACAATAAAAATCTTGACGAAAACAAAACCTGTTCCGACTGCTATGTCGGAACAGCTAATAACAAAACCAGGCAGGCTACTAGTGGAGGCGTCTTTGGAATGGAGCAATTGGTTTGTGTGTTTAGGACAATTAGTGGGACGTGGCAAGGGCGTCGAACGCTACCGGAAATTGAGGGGGGGGGGGGGGGGGGACGTGCGCGTGCAAGCCTTGGAAGATAGGAAATAGCCTGGCCGGATGTAGGCCTAAATAGCATTCCGCGCATGGTCTATCTTTGTATGCGCCGCCGACAGGGCAATGTTTAATAAACACAAAATCCTTTCACCCATAGCCATTCGAACGTTATCAGTTCTTTGAAGAAAAATGTGTTTTGTTGTGTTTTTTTCTGGGGGGGCGGGTCAAAAAGTGGGGGACATTTGATATGCTACCCTACTATAAAAAGTGTGTGTGTGTGGGGGGGGGGGAGGCATGTCACCCCGCCCCCCACCAATTGACGCCCTTGGGACGTGGTATGGAATTAGCATTTGAATGATGCCGGTCAAGTCGAAATGACGCATATCCGTTGACTTCTAGAGGAATTCTTACAGTTGTGCCCGTTTGTGTCCGTTTACGTCTGTATCTTGACAAACTTTGGATACCTAGGTGGTATTTGGTCTTCATTCGAGTCGTCTGCCATGGGAGGGAGTCCAAGGCACCAGGCTGCTGACAGCAAGCCCCACAAATCTCAGTCTCCTGACCCTGATGTTGTCACTGATGTTGTCACATGTTTCCTGTGCCTGCACCACCTCATCTGAGATGAGTGCATTATCTCCCACAACTTCCAGATCTGTAATCTCATTGGGTGCAATACGCCTGCATGCTTCTTCTCTTGTTGATGGTAAGCCCAAACCCTACTTCATGACAGTACGGAGCAAGAGTGGTAGTAGCAAAATTCACCTGTTTGTTTTATCAATCCCAATGCACACACAAAGAGATAACACACAGCACGAACAACTGAATAGGACTGGCAAATCCCCTACCAATCCAAACGAATTATGAAATAAAGCACAAGCAAAGTTTAAACTAACACCAAAGACGATGAGATGTTTGTCTTGATTGTAGCTGATCTAAGTTGTCTTAATCCACGGCCGTCGGTAGAGCTTAAAAAACAATGCCTATTGTCGTCTCACAATAACCCCCTAATAATGTACAGAATAAGCGCCGTTATTGCAAGCGAGGAGCCGCTAGAAAAAAAAAATGTTGTTTGTTCTTCTCTTGTACAAACTTACCTCGCCCACTCACAACTCTGACAAAGTTTAAAACAAAATTGCATGTTGACACCAGTTACATTTTTTATTTTATTTTTATTTTTATTTCCCCCACTTCCATATAAGGACTCTATATAATAATTGCAAAATAAGTGCACAACAAAGCTGAATTTGACCTTAAAGTCACTCTTTTTATGATTTATTATTCTGGATTATTAAAAAAAAAAAAAAAAAAAAACACGGTTGGCAGTCACTTGAGAGCAACTGAAATAACCCTGCTTACAAATATTAAAATCACAGTTAAGCATCTTTAAGTAGAATAGATCACCGGAGTTTGCAGAAATTCACTTCACATTTCAAATAATGGGTCTGTACATTGATGTACTGTGATTTTTTAGTCCATTCCCAAATTTCCACGATATACAACCACAGAGGCGTTGATTTCAACCGTTTGGCTACCAACAGACCTGTGTGGAATTTACAGACCCATTTATCGTGGACATTCATTAACGTCATCTTTAAAATTTTGCTCTGAAAGAGTTTTAAACGAAATCACATGTTTACACTATTTACACTGGATGTTAGAGACTAGTAATATTGTTTTTCCACTTCCACAAGAGCTCCCTTCCAGCCTCGGTTCGAAAACGTTGGTTTGAATGGAAGAACAACAAGATGGCTTTACCATGATAAAGGTCTAGTTGTGTATCAATCCAAAGTTACAACGGGATCTATCATGTCGAGAACACCACAGTGTGCAGCATTTCTTATGTATTTTTTTTTTCAAGTTTCATTTTTCATAATCGAATTATCGTTGTACATATCCAAGAGCACCGACGTCGAAGAGGATTGTAGAGAGTTGGGATTGTGAATTTGATCTTATTATTAACAATCCGCCATAAATATTCTGTTTTTTACCGAGAAATAAGTCGTCCCCCCCCAAAAAAAAAAAAAAAAAAAAAAAAAAAAGGGAGGCAATGTTTTCAAGATGTTCATGGATGCTACGATGCAGTTGCTCGGCGACGAGATCTCTAAAAATACGGACATGATTAATGCACGGCCGGCCGATTGTTCATTGATTTGACGAACCCAATTTCTTTAGAGTCACTTCAGACACAGGAATGAAGTGGAATACAAGGATCCCCTGATCTCTAGACCTACCTCCGTCAGCTAAATGTGTTGTGAAGCCAGTCTTAGAGTCCAACGTCCTTCGAAGAATACATTATGCGCCAATTATATACGAGTAGGGTCTGAAGTGCAATTTTATTTAGCCAGGCAAATCTTTACCGCATCCAGTGGCGTAGCCCGTATCTTTTTTCGCAGGGGGCAATTGGAGGGGGAGGTGGGGGTGGGGCACATATACATTTGTACAGGGTGTAGTTTCAGTTATATTTCCTGGTTATAGCAACATTTAAGGTGTCCAGAGGCTAATGACTGGGGGAGCGGGGGCAGCTGCCTCTCTTTGCCCCCACCCCCCGGCTACGCCGCTGACAGTATTTAGCTTACAAAAAAAAGACAACACTACTAGGGGCATCGGTTGACGGGAGCCATTGTCAAACCATTTGGAATTTATTTTAAATGTTTGTTTAATGATTCTTTGTCTCGCTCACCGTGCAAGAGCTGACGATGACTACAGGAAATGTATCACTCCGACCGCCAGGAATACTTCACATTATTATAGCTCTGATAGTGATCAGGCCAAGGTGGTAAAAAGCAGCTCACAATTCGGGAAAATAAATTCCACATGGCAGATGAAGTAATAATTGTAACGTCATGCATTATAATGATGTTAAGGTTTTTTGTGTTTTCTTTCTTACTTGTTACACAAGGTAAATGGTTCTAAGCAACATTGAGGCTAACAGCACGACGTGTAACGGGAGAAGCTCGGTAGCACAATACATGTGCTTTTTCCCTGCCAGTTGTTAATCTTAAAACAAAATTAGGTGGATTGGGAGGGCGTTTTCGTCTTCGATATCACCTGGAATTATTATTTTTTTAACTGTAAATTGTTCGTGTAACATGGTTCATATACAACACTAAATAACTAAAAAACTAACTAACTAAAAAATGATGTGACAAGTTCGTAGCTGTTAATGCTAGAAATAACATTATTTTGTTCTATTAAAATGGGAAATTAACTAGAATTCACCTATTACACCATGCTCGCATACTCTGCAATGTTTTTATATTAATTTCATGCCAGGGAATTGATCCACTGTTTGTAAATAACCTGCGATGGGTTTGTTAGTTGCATGTGTAATGTCTTTGTTGGAGTAAAAGATAAATGGAGTCGTGTAACCTCACTCAAAGGAAGACGAAAAATATTGATATTTAAACAAAAATGAAAACCGAAACTGAATAACAGCATTTATTTATTTATTTATTGTTTTTTGTTTTGCAATGTATTATGTTGACATAGCTTCAAGTTGTATGACCCGATATTCGCCGAAATAATTGTTTGATGAAATTATAAGTATGAATTCCACGGGTTAAGTGTGTAAAAAAAAAAAACAAACAAACAAACAATAACCTTAAGACTATCATCTAAACTTCAATTACTTTTCAACTTAATAGATTACAATCGGAATCACTTTTACTGTTAAACTGAGATCACAATCTGGGGGGACCTTTAAGTTTGAATCATTTAATACTTCACATCCTGCGGTACGTAACGTCGCTATAAATAACTTGACACCGAAACTCAACCTTATCAAAACAGCAGGCAATAGGAGGTTTTCATATTGAAGGTTGGTACAAAATGGTGTCACGGTACACACAAAGATGAGATTGTCATCTGGACAGACTGGGTTTATGCCACAAGTAGGTTTATACGTCATTGTTCACAATTAAAATTAAAACTCAGTGTCAACACAACCAAGGTCGTAAACATTCTTGTACACAGGTGTGGGAAGAAACGATTTGCCCTGCCATGTTGTTTGATTTTAGTGCTTGGTACGAAACATATCGATCATTGCCAGCTGTTTTGTAAGCGTAATCGGTGGGCTAATAAGAAGAAGAAGAATGAGAAGAACAGAAATCATTGAATGATAAAAATGGTCTATAGATTTATGAGCTAATTCTGAAGGTTGGAGGTTTGATTATGTAAAAAAAAAAATGGTACAGGAACTAAATGAAAATAATCCAATTCAAATTTGTGAAAAATGTCATTCCATCGAGTCCCTTTCAATGCTCGAGAGTCACATTCAAATCCTTTAAAATCGTCAAAACATCTTAGTCTTTTATAACAAGACAAGACACAAATATTTAAAGTAGCCACGTGTCTTCTTACTATTGTTAAAGTAAACGCTCAGCTGTTATAATGTTCCCTGCTAAATTTATCATGTAAATTTTCCAACATTTTAACTTTAATAATTTACTGTAAATGTTGTGTTTCATTTTCATCCTTAAAAAGCCTCAGCTCACCATTGGTAAGAAGAAAAGCATAAATGTTCACAGATTTACATATATCTTACATGGTATAGAGATGATGATGGTAGAAAACTTTCATCGGGATATTTCTGCCTGAAGTGTTATCGTTTCTAAACAATAAATGAAATAAGATCCAAAATTAGTTTTCGTCTCAGTGAGACGAAAACTCTGCCTAAAGTAATCCTTATAAAAATGCTGAATGCATTTTTACCGTTTTCTCGCAAATGAAACAACGACATGAGCTGACATTTTCACAGGTTGGTTTTATTACAAATATCCTGATTTATGCAAAGAAAGGAAGTATTGACTCTTTGTCAATGTCGAGCCGGGGCCTTATCTTAACCCATTTCAAATCTAATGGCTCTTAGATTTAGCCTTCAGGGTGTGCCATGTTTAATAAAGTTCAAATTTTAAAAACGCAATAAACAACTCTTGAAAATGATGCAGAAGCTTCGAGAAAACCATATATTTCAATGCTCATCTGTTATGCATACCCTGTTTGTCCCAAAGAAAAGAAGAAAAAACATTCAAGTGCACGTTATTATAGCTGCATATGAATACTTACTAATGCTATTTATTTATTTGTTTATTTACCTACCTTTAAATATTTGTAACCGAACGTATGGGTAAATAATAGAGGATTGCTTTAATTAACTGTCATTGTGACCTGAAGCAATTTTGCCAAATTGGCGTCAGGAAGCTCATCACCCCACCCCCACCCAGAACGTCATATAATGACCACTTTCACAGAGTTGTCCCTCGTCATCAGAGATAGTTGTTTTAAAAACAAACAGTTCGCTCAAGTTGAAGTGTACGGTACTGCAAAACGTTCGCTGCGAATAAAGAATTGTGACGTCAACATTCGCTTAATATTAGCATTCGCGGCCTGAACATTAACTTTGTTGACACAGAATCCTGCGTAGAGGAACATATAAACAAATTATGCATAAAAAAATGGATGGATGCATGTGTACAAGGACTTCTACCAAGAACTTAACAAAAGGGACCCGGATGTTGGCAGAGTGTGGACATCTTCGCTTCGTTTTTCGCGTACTAAACGTACCAAAAGGGGACGTCGCTAAAAAAATCGAAACAAGACAAATCGATGAGAGAACGAAGAGATTTTAATAAACAAAATAATGTGCGTATGTGTGTCTGTTTAAACGGTCGCTCCGATAGAAATACACTTAAATGGGTCCTTCTGAGAACGAGGAAGTGCTTTTATAAGGAAAGAGGTTGTAGGCCTACAGTCTTGAGGACTACAGTATTGATTTTCATTTCTTGAAGTCCTACAATATATGTCACTTTAAAAAGAAAATGTTTTGTTTTGTAGTTTTGTCACCAACTTTCAGTGTTAACACCTTAAGAACACAACTTCGGTGAACTGATAACATCGCCACTTTGATGTCACATGGTCATGTGTATGGTAAATCATCATCATTTTATCAAAGAGACCAGGGATAAATGATATTAGGCCTACATATTATTTTACAAGTCTAAATATTTAGGTGTAATGATCGCCCAAATTAAAACGAATTCAACTAGCGGGTCTCCAGCTGGTTTTATTATAATATTTAATATTAGCGAATATTTTCCCGAAGTTTTGTCATCACAGAGCACCGAACTTAGGAAAAATGATGTCCAAAATTAAGCCTGGGGATGAACAAGTGAAAAACCGCCTTTTTTTTCTCCGATCTTGTCTGATCATCTGAAATGTGGTTCCTCAATGGTTCGTGCGTTGTCTGTTCCGTTCCCCAGGGCTCTATGCTTGGCACGTTGAGTTGTTCGCCCACGGTGGGTAGTTATACACGTCGAACATGGGTATGGCCAGAGTATTTATCAAGACATTAACCATGACGATACCTATGAGGTTCATCATGACCCCAGCTTTTGCCTGGAAGAGGGTTACAGAAAATACAATTTGCTGTTAATTTAAACGAAACCATATTCTTATATTTATATTAATTTTATTAGGGACATAGTAATCTAACTTACATTGATGGGTGTTCTTGAAACGAAAATAGACAGTTGATTAATGATGCATTTCCACTTACATCGAAGAAAAGGAATTCGATTTAGATTCATGCACTCAACTGTAAAGTTTATATGCTGCATGATGATTAGTTTTACCCGGGGAAATTTTATCAAAATTGGTGTTCGTGTTTTGTAAAAACAGCAAATAAATGCCGAGCGTACTTTTTCCACTGCCCGTGCGGCCCTTCAGGAATAGATCTATTAAAATGTAACCACAAACTTGGAACGCCCATTGTAAAGTGAACATTCATGGTAACAATGTGATAAGACATCTGCTCTGGGGTAGGTTCAAATCCCACCTGAGTAGTATCATGTGGATAATGTTTTATCGCAGGACTCGGAAAGGTACTGAGTATACATCACTTATCACAAATCGCTGCCAGGGTAAAACCAACATAATATTGATAAAAAAGGTGTCTAGTACAGTAATTTTCCACAATTCACCAACCGATATTCAAAATTAAACATGTGTTATAATCTGGTGGCAAGCAATTTCCACGTTTTTCTGCCCTCGAAAGTTTTGTTTTATTATTATTATTTATTTTTCATCAATGGTTATTGTTATAATTTATTCGACCATAACAAAAACAAAATACACAGCAAACAGGGAAATGACGAGCAGGAGACTGAAATAAAGCTTTGCTGATTTGAAAAGGAGTCGACTTATCAAACTGTAATGAAATGTCGTTTTAGTAAAAACAATCTTGATCGCATATTTGTTATCTTTTGCACAATATTGGTGAAATTGAATCGAACGGGTTATGAATTATTCATGTACTAGCAACTAAAATTTGATGTCGTCATTGTCCCCGATTAACCTGTATCATGATGCAGACATTAATGTCATTCCTCAACAGCATTGTAACGGAACCGAGGTAGAACGGGTAAAATAGTGTGGCGCTTTATCGATATTCAGTACTCATTGTTGCTAGTGCACTCAGGGTACATGACAAAGATGCTGAGTGCATCATGATAAAGGCAGCGTGTGGTAATCTACCAGTGCAAAGCAGCTTGTCCTTAATTTGATTATTGTCAACAACCTACAGCTAAAGTTATCAGAGACTACCAGAACAAAACGATAACAAATGATGATTGAATTAGTGGTGACGTCCAACCTCAGAAGCTGAAATAAAGGTAATAACATTGCAAAATTGATGGGGACAATATGTCTAACAATTAAAGTAACCAGACGTTTTGGAGTGGCGTAACTATGTAACTGCGTATGTTACGTAGTGCATTATTGCCTCGCTCAGCATCAACCTAATTGGTTATTTGTACAATAAATTACCCAATCTAACATGCCTACTCAGTTTTCCTGCACTGCCCACAAAGAGCAGACACCCATTGCTATTGTACCGCCATCCACATGAAATTAGTTGTGTTTGTTTTAAGCAAAATGCACTTAAAATAAAATGTCATGGTGGATCTTTCTCAGTTTGTACTTTCTCAGAGTTTTTTTTTTTTTCTTATACAAAACCTAGATTAAAGATTGTTCCATTGTTTTCTGCGTGGGAACACACACATACAAAAGTTTGGCATTTAACTTATATTTACACTAGAATCTCATCCAGAGGCTACTCTGCTGTCAATACTCTTTCAAAAACAAAATGTTTTAAAAGGGGGCAGACAATGAGCAGCCATCCTGTTCTGCTCCCATTCAAACCAATGAAACTAAACCGAGGCTGGAAGGTTAAATAGTCGGACCCTTGGTCTAGCGAGAATCAGCATCCATTCTACTGCCATCGCACATGGGGAACACGACAGAGCAGCAGCAGCATAACACAAATTATATAAAGACACGACTGTGATAATATGCTGTACACTGTAATCCTTTTATTAAAAACCAAAATAAAAAAATATATAACATATAGCTGGCAGTCGTTTTAAATATTAACCAATATTAGCAGTTGCTTCATCTATTGGGTTTTCTAATTAAGTTCACTGAGACAGAGGTCTGACTTTGCCCTCGGCTGCTAGCATCACCCTAATGTTCGACTGTAAAAATGAATAAATTATGTCATTTTAAAGATCATTCCTAACACTTGTTTGTTTGTTTAATGCACGCTAAAGGACACATTATTCAACCCAGGTAACGGTGCTTCCTGGTGACGATCCAATAGATGTGTGTACAGACGCCAAATCCTAATCCTACCCCCTCCACAAACTAGATAGTCGAGGGCTCCTCGTCCCAAGTTTTCGGTTGAAAGGCAGTTTGAGATTGCACATTTTATACATAATAAAAAAAGAGAGTTGAGACATCTCCTGATTTGAATTTGAGTCAGCATTTTTTCCGATTTTTTTTTTTTAGATACAGAGTGTAACAAAATACACTACTAAAAATAAAATGGAACAAGAATAAACAAATCGAAACCTAGATTGGTAGTCTGATAGACTGGTGACGTCTCACTTACCATGTCAAGTACATTGATTGTACCGTAGGAGAACACGATGGCATTCGGCGGAGTTGCGACCGGTAGCATGAAGGCGTACGAGCAGGACAATGCCGCAGGGATCATCACATACAATGGGTTGATACAAATACTCTCTGCCTGTCAACAATTAGTATCGACAATACCAAGGTCGTAAATATTCTTGTAAAAAAAAAATGAATAAATAAAAAATACGAACAAAATACAAAAAAATAAAATTGAGAAAACGATCTGCTCTGCCAAATGTTTGATTTTAGCGCTTGGTACAAAGTATATCGACTACTGCTGGCTTGTTTAAATGAGCGTGAACGGTGGGTTAATAAGAGGAAGGAGAAAAAGAAGAAACAGTCCAGTGTTGAATGATAAAAGGGAATATAAATTTATGAGCTAACTCTGAAGGTTGGTTAAAGTAAATTTGGTATGGGAACTAAATGAAAACATTC
Source organism: Marthasterias glacialis (assembly GCA_911728455.2). NCBI lineage: Eukaryota > Metazoa > Echinodermata > Asteroidea > Forcipulatida > Asteriidae > Marthasterias > Marthasterias glacialis. Next base: position 24,301,011 of record OU452226.1, read on the forward strand.
CAGTCTGTCGTCTTTTTGAGGTACCCATTCGCTATTATTGTCACTTTACCATTGCGTTGGTGTTTAATAGTAAGTGTTGGTGTAGGTGTTGTTGTTGGTGTTGATGCTATTGTTGTAGGTGTTGATGTTTGTATCGGTGTTACTGTTACCAACACCTACACCAACGTCGCGATTTGTTTTGCACATAAATTATCTTTTTTCTGGAGTATTACAGTTACGACCAGTGCCCCTAGTTCTATTTGAAAGGAAAGGGGAAAAATGCAACAGAAACAAATAAATAGTATTAATAATAATAGAAAAGAAATACATGCAGAAAAAAAAATAAAACACCGTTAACTTTTGCTTTGAAGTAACAGAACAGTTTGTGTATTTATAACGCGGTTTTCCTGTGTTCTGGTTTTAATGCCCACTATTTGGCTCAATGCAATGAAAAAATATTTACCTTTACTTGTAAACGAATTTGACTTTAAACAAATTCAAAAAATGAAATAACAACGGGGGCGGGAAATCTGTTGACGCAGGAAAAAGGGTCTTAACTTAAGTCCCTAATATAGATGATAAACAGCTTCGTGAAAAAAAATGATCTGGAGAGAGATTAGCCTTTGGGGTATATTCTTTTTTAAGTTTTTCAGGGAACACGAGAAATACAATTCGCAAAAATTGTATCGAACCATTCCTTTGTTTATTTTTGATCTCGTGGAGAGAGGGGGCGGGGCAAATATTCTGAGCGGGAGGAGCCCCCCTCCCCCCCCCCCCAGCCCTCTGGTTATGTTTTTTGTTCCCACACTAGTGCAATCATTTTCCAATTTTCTACATTAGAATTGCTTTACAGCTATCCCCGTGTACCTTCAATTCCAAACGCATGTATGCTGACAACAGATTATAACGAAGGTGGCCAACCTTGTCAGAAAAATAAAAGCAAATAACGAGAGGACAACAATCAGTAAAACATTATTGGACATCGATCGGAACACGAGCGGACATTGCTTTTTGCTTTAAAGCCCTCTAATGCAGTGTTTTAGTAAAACCGTAATTGACGGGGGGAAAAAATAACAATAAAAATGTAAGCTCACCAATGCGGCAAGGACGGGTAGGAAAATGGTTGCCGTGGCAACGTTGCTGGTGAACTCGGTAAAAATACAGATGACAATGGTGATAGTGAGTATGAGGATCGGTGCCGGTACACCCTGGAAGATTTTAAACTGGTCTGCAAGCCACTGCGACAGACCCGATACCTGCGGGATAAACGAAAAACATTTCGAGAGAAACAACAGGTTTATTTATCATAACGCAAAATAATCCCACTATGGGTTGGTAGTAGCCTTTCGCCAAGGCTTTCGTGGCTTAGACAGCTGTGTAGCTGCGAACCTTGTAGCGAAGACCACGTCAGCGCGCACGAGTGGCGAAGCCACCATCAGGCCTTTACCGCTCGATTTTGCGATGTTTTGTTCTTGAGTTATTCATTCAGTTTCAAACAAAAATTATTTATAATTTGTATATGAAAATAAGTAAAGTGATGAAAGGTTAACTAATTAAAATGCGGACTAAAGGTTAATGTTTGCTGACCCCATCGCTTATGATTGGGTCCGGAATTTTGCTACCCCGTCAGGGTAGAAAAACTCGAGAAATTCCCGACAAGTTGGAAAAGGGCCTCATGGCTTCGCCAATCGTCGTGCCCGCCGACTTAGTCGTCGCTCCAGTCGACTTCGCGGTCACACAGCCAATTAAGCCAAGAAGGCCTTGACGGAAGGCTAGCGAGCTATAGCCGCTCAACCCACCGTGCAAGCTCAATGGTCTGGCGGTATAGTGTTCACCGAGAGTGTCCATAAGTATCATTTCATGATAAGTTGTCCCTTTTTTCACCGCAGGACACAATAAGTACTGAGAACACAGCACTTTATCATATATTGGTTTGCATCTTAAGAACTATACTAAAATCAACTCTTTTAATGTAAAAGAATGAAAAACCACTCTTTTTGTCCGCCATACCACTCTTGCAAGGAGCCATATGGCGGACAACTCCTTGTAGAATGAAAAACATGTATTTTAACTAGATTCAGAGTAAAATTCACTCCGCTTTCACTCAAAAAGAGTGGTGAAGAGTGAGTTTCACTCTCAAAAAAGCCAAACTGACACCACTCTGGCAAGCGAGTGAAATCTTCACTCTTTTACATTTAGAGAGTTTACGGCTCATGTTTAACATACATTGAGACATTACAATGACTTTGTTTCAGGGAGCGAGATTATGTAAGTAATTATAAAGAGCAATTAAAGAAACATTTTGATCAAAGTGATGGGAAAAGTATTCTTTCAAATGTGACCTTATCTCCCAATATGCATCTTAGCTTCTTCAAATTCTTTCACATTCGCTTCTTAATCCTTCTAACTTGTTTCCTATCGCTTTTGCTGGAACTGTTTTTGCCATCGTTTTGTTGAATTATGAATTTGTTGTGTTGTGTATCTTGTGTCAGTGTAGTTATTGTCATGCCCCATATTTGTCTGTCCTTTTCTTTTGTATGTTTGTTTGATTGTTTGTTTGTTGTTGTTGTTGTTGTTTGTTTGTTTTTTTAAAGTTTTTTTTTAGGGGGGTGTTTGTTTGTCTGTTTTCTACAAGTTTCTGCTGATCAAAGCTCCCAAATATACTCCTTTTTATGTTTTCCTGCTTATTGATATGGTACTTTTTGTGTATTCTGGCTTTACTACATAATTACATGTATTTGTCGTTATTTTCCATAGTGTTTCAAGTATGGAAATATCTGAACTGAATGGGAGCGTAGTTGTCAATAAATAGTGGGAAGTTCCCCCAGTTTCTCCATTTTTAGCCATTCCCACTTGCAAGTAAGATCAGCTACAGTAGAGTGCAATTATTTAGGTCTAAGTGAAAACTGTAAAAAAAATAAAAATAAATAAATAAAATAAAAAAAATGTATCTATTAAATGCACTTGATCTAAACATTACCATGGTTAAAGATTTCAGATATTAACGGTCAACTCAAGTTGTTGGAAATACCCCGTGCTAAAATGTCAATCCATAAATGGAACTCTGCTTTCCAACAGCAACATTTCGATCAAGAGCTTGTACATTTTTTAAAGACAATATTACAGGCTATATTAATAGCTTCAATAGCTAGAATTGGCTGTTGAATGATTCATTCGTTGTTTTTTCCCATTACCACTGGGTTAACTGGACCAGAGGGCAGAGGCATCCAAAAGCTTATTCAGGGTTTTGCCGTCGAAGTGCTGATGCAAACCTCGGACGACAATCAGACATAAATATCGACATATTGTTTGTGCTCAGTATTCTGTTTCTTAGGAGTCTTTTATTTCCAACCAAAGGTTTCCACGATCATTTTCGGAAAAGGAGAAAACAAAGCCCTATTTGACCCATTATGTCCCCGTTTTCAAGCAATTTTGCCTCTCTTCCCTTGCAACCGTCATTCAATTTTTGAGGCATGCGAATTTATATTCAATTAAACTTATACGGCTTAACTGTTCAACCATGCGAAATAACCATTCAATTTAGAAAAATAAATAAATAAATAAAGTAAACAATACTGCCATTTTTATAAATGCTCTACATGGTTTGAACGATGATGGCCTTACGACAACCAAAGCTGTATCACCACTCCCGAAGGAAATTCGATTAACATTCATATGAATTACTGGTTTTTATGATTTCCCATGAGAGCATTAAGCCGGAGTTTATTTCATGAAGCTATACTTAATTAAAACACAAAATTTAGGGAGAGTTGAACTGGAAGTCTTTTATGTTTGGACTCGTACTGTTCTGTGAGATGTGGTTGATTGGGAGAGACGTATTGACCCATTTCCCCCTAAAAGCTTTATGTCAAGTTGGTGTGGGCATAACAATCGATCAGGAAGATCCGTCAGAATCAAAAATTATACAGCGCCGAAGGCACAAGATTGGGAACTGGAGCTTTACCTTATGTTGGAGTGTGAAATACACATGGGCGCCATTTTGGCAGCGAATGTCTTGTTTTACATTGATAGCAATGACCATTAATGACCCTTGCAATGATCCACACTGATCTATTGTTGTATCAATAGAGTTACTGGCTGAAATGGCGTCCAGTGGGATTTCACATTTCAGCCAGAGTTCCCCATCTTGCGCCTTCGGCGCTCTTTAAACTTTTCGGAGCTTTATAATCTTTGGTCAGAAGTCCTTGCATACCGGAGCTATGGGTCTGAATCATTATCCGAATGCTTTCCTTAGGCTTAAACACAAGATATAATAACCATAGGCGTATAGGGACTATTTTGGTTACGGGGGGGAGGGGGTTGACCGAAACTTTACTGGGATAAAAACACAAGCCAGTACCAATTTCTAAATAAAAAGTCCCCTTTCCCCCATGCTTTTTGCTTTTGCTTCTTTTGCCCGAATTTGGGAGGCAACTGCCCCCCCCCCCCCCACCCGCCCCCTGGCTTGTACGCCTTTTACAATAACGTTCAATTTTAAAGGGGTATTATATCAAGTAAATCTATTTGAGTGAGCCTACATCAGCTTTATAGTAATTTCATTCGAAATTATCTTATCTGTTACCTTTCAAATTCCCACTGGCCACGATGTGTCTTACCTTGCATCCATCGGCGAGAGCGAAACCCCCACCCAGGAGAAACACCACGTTCCACGGTAGCTTCTTCTGAACCATTGACCAGGATAACAATGGCACTCGGGGACCAACAGGCGTACCATCTAGTCAAATGTAGTGAGATAACCCCAAACGGTTGTCAGTTCATTACTGTTTTGTCAGGGAACTTACCATCCGATTTATGTATAGTTTCTTTCTTTTTCTTCAGAAAAGACTACAATGTTAAATAGTTGCACCATTGTCACCGACTAGATTGAAGTAAAAGGGACAATAAACTGAATTTTGACCACACTGGCTGTGACCAACTGCGATTATGCTAGTATATTATTACATATAATGCCTACTAGTGTTAATTAACCGTTAGATCAAGTTTTTCCTATTATTATTGGTACAATATCTTATCTCTTTTGGGGTTTGACCTATTTCCAGGTCAGGCTGCAAAATACTAAGAAACCTTTATGGTTTGGCGAAAATAAGAGTTTCGATCATTGCTTTTTCATGTGGGGAACATGAACAAAAAATGTGGAATCAAATAATTGTATGTTGCGAACTGTAACTCAGTATGACCCTGGATCTGTGTCCAAATGACACAGAAATGGGTCAAAACTGCACTGACGCAGAATCCGAGTTAAAATTGTATTTTTTTTAAACCAGTTTCCGGCCCCCTGCGACCCGGAATCCGGGTCAAATCTGGCCTGGATGTTTTTAGAGGTTATTCAAATCGTTACACGAGTGGAATAAAAAAAATCAATGCATCACACATAATAGCTATACAGAGAAATTTAACTTAAAGGGGCTGTGTCGTCATAATCGTAGTATGCCTGTTAATGGGCCCAGAAACATGAACTCTCACCCAGTTACTGCACACGCCCGCGTTGACCATCATATCACAAATGGCGTCGTTTTTATTATTCTGTGATGTGACCGCTGCTCGCACGCGTGTGCGTGTAATAACAGGTTGAGCGGTCATAAGTCAGTCTAGCCACAGACTCGCTGTGATCATGACGACACAGCACCTTAAAGGGATTTACAGATTTAATTTAAGGGATAACATTCATCTTGTATGGCCTGAACTGTCGCCATGGTATCAGCAGTAAATGGCGTAACCCGGTTACTACGTTCGCGTGCGCGCTGGCGGTCACAACGCAGTTTGACAAAGACGGCAACCCTTTGTGATATGACCGCATGGCGCGCGTTTGTGCAGTATCTGGGTGAGAGTTCATACTTCACTGTACATCCACAGGCCTGCTAAAATCATGACGACACAACCCCTTCAAATGAACTTCATATCCAAATGAGTGAATGGGAAACATAATTTTTATTTTGGATTTGATGAATGAGGTACCACCATATGAACTCACCTCTAAAGCACAGAAAATTTGGTGGTTTTGAAGGGAAAATAAATAACAGAAAGCATATGAAGACGACTGCAGTGGCATCGGTTACATATCTAAAAAGACAATAAGATGAATATAAATGTTAGTAACACGAATCCACAAATGAAAATAAAATAAAGTATAAGTAGATACAAATATATGTATTGACACCTAGTACGACGCAGAACGCACTTGTGCACAATGCGTGTCTACCATTTCCGCCATTTTATAAGCCAAATCTTTTGCGTATATTTTAACACTCAAAAATGGCGGACAGGATGCGTGAAAATGCGCTGAGAGTTCTGAAATGGGACAATAAGTTTACAAAATAATGAATAAAACGCCCAAACAAGGGCTAGATAGCTCAGTTGGTAGGTCCCGTTCACAGTAATCCGGAGCTAATATCAATTGAAGTTTTCTAACCATGACCACCTTTCCATTATGTGAATTATGTGGAAATTATTGAACATTATTTATACTACCCTTTGTCTTACCAAAAAATGTAAACACAATGGTGTTTTTTTTTCTGAGTTGTTGATTTCATGCGCAAACTCAATGCCGCATTCACGTCCATCAATATTTTTGTAACCGTACTGAAATTTATACATAGTCAATTAAGAAAAATTCAATATGGAAAAAAACTCGAACCTCTGGGGACTTTCTCTCAAAACATGAACTAAAATGTTCAATTATAATGAAAAGGAAATATATAAACAAATAATAAGTCAATAAAAAATACGGTATACTTTTCTCGTCTTTTTTTGAAGAAAAGCAAACAAAAGGCCTAGAACAACAACGTTCTTTCCAGTAAATATAAATTACAACGGTGGATGAGTAAATTGAATAAAGGGATAATTATATAAAAAAAAATTATATGCTCATGGCAACTTGGTAATTATAAAAACTTCGTGATAGCACTTAATTACTAACTAATAGTAAAGAACTGCATGAGCTTTCGAAGCAACAACTACTTCATCGGACTTGGTAATTGAAAGAGAAAATAAACTGCCTTGGACCCAAACGTTTATTATTATTTTTATTATTATTAATATTTTTAAACGGGAGGGAGGGAAAAACAAAAATTGTTTTCTTCAGATTTGCATGCCTAAAATGGGCCATTTTGTTATACTTACTCGGTAACTGGAAAAAGCCCCGCCCATCCCATTGCGTCAGGGATAAATGACAGCTCCTTTGTTAACCAGAGAAGTGCTAGAGCTACGAAATACACCAATACCCATGACTCCGCCCACCTGTTGGTAGGATACAAAGAACTTGTTCATTTAGCCTATTATTTAGCCCTGCCTTGCATCCAATGGGAGACTTTTGGAGGGACATTTTTCACAGTTCTCACCAGTAGTGCGCATGCTCAGAACTACGCGTCCAATAATGAGCATGTGTGGTTAAAGAGAGGTTGCGTGACCCCGGGAAAAGTTCGTTTCGCAGCCATGTTGGTACAGCAATGTACAAAATCAATGGCTGGCGCGTCTCCTGCTGAATGAGCTCCAGCGTCTGTTCGTGCACACCGCATTAGAAAAAGGTTTCGGGTGACGTCACGTGAAACCTCTCTATACACAGAACTGTCAAAAAGGCCCATTGTGTCTGCTGCCGCCAGCATCCCAAAGTCTCCTATTTGACTAGAATGTGCATAAAAGTAAAGATATTAAATAATACAACAAAACAAAACTAGATCCATAACTCAAAGCAGGGTTTTGTTTTTGTTGTTCGTTTTTGTTTAATCATTATACAGTTTCTTGGTCAAAACAATAGAGAAAAAAATGGGAAGTCCTGGGTTTACACCAATACGAATATGCGCCCATACACACGCCATCATACTGGGTACTTTACACAATGAACCAATGTCTTTCTGTGTTCTATAGCTACCCTGCAGAGGAATTCTTCAGAAAAGGGAATAATGGAACAACAATAAGAGGAGCCCGTAACCGCGTTTGTAAGAGCGTGTGTGGACGAGCTCACACACCATTGTGGGAACATTATTTTATACGATGGAATAAAAGGTCCCCAGATCGTTTTTCTGTCCAACCCTGTCCCCACAAGGTAATTCAATAGAAAAGGGGATAGAACAACAATAGCAAGGTCCCCACAATTAGGAGTTAACAAGACACATTGTATGTGTGTGTACTTACACTCACCAACTTACTGGGTACTTTACACAACGGAACGATGCTCCCAAACAAGGATTTCTAAGTTAAAGTGCTACCCAACAGGAATTTTTCAGAAAAGGGAATAAACAAAAGGATACCCCATAAGTCTACGTTTGTGAGGGTGGGTAGGCACACACACCGTTATGGGGACATTTATACAATGGAACAAAGGTCCCCACAACGTTTTTCTTTGTCAAACCCTGTCCCCATGAGGTAATTCAATAGAAAAGGGAATAATAGAACAACAATAGAGAGTCCCCACAACTCGGTGTTAAAAAGAATGTGTGTGTGAGTTTGTTTAGGCATTCAAACCGGGGACCTATAACAAAAGAGGACAATAGGGTCCCCGGTTGGAAAAGGTTCCCAGTTGGAAATCGTGTTCAAAACCAATGGGAGCTGTTGCTAAAAAGTTAGTACAAACAAAAGAGGAACAATAGGAGGTCCCCGATTGGAGGTAAATACACACTGTGTGTGTGTGTGTGTGACTTGTGTATATGTCAAGTAAAGCCAAGTCAAGCCACTAAGGCACTCATGCCACTCAATGAATGATGTCACATCCTTGCAAATTGTAGTGACCACCACCCAGATAAGAATTTAGGCACTTATCGTGTACAATTGGAAACTAAAAACTAAACATCTTTTAATTCAGACAGTATGGCGAAGAGTTTTCACAACTTCTTAACTTCTTGCCTGTAAACTACCACGTTTTCTTGACGAGTTAGGAAATTCGTGAATGGTCATCGTCAAAGAGTCTAACGTCACGGCATTCTTTCATTTGCAAGATTTTTTTACTTACGACATTCCACCGAGAGCATCGTACTGGGCCCGGATGACTGCCTGGATTTTCTGTCCTTTGTTGTTTTGTCCTTCACTGCATGAGAAACATGAGCTGCAATCACGACAGCATCCGAATATCCTTCAAAAGGTAATCAACAAGCCAATAGTTCACATCCTTCAAAGTTAGATAATAATAATAATAATAATCTACAATAATCTATAATGGTATCTACAACACAACCTATAAACCAGCGTACATTAAACACACATAAATAATTATAATAGTCTGTAAGACGGGGTCAGATGAGCAAGTGCCAAATGGCAAAAGGGTAAACAGCATGTCCATCCTCAAGCCACAGTCGAAAGCTTCCTCGAACAAATATGTCTTCAACTGAGTCTTGAAAACAGACATGCTATTTGATGTCCTCATAATAATGGTTAAAGAGTTCCACAGTTTGGGCCCTGAATTCATGAATGTTCTGTCTCCTCATTGAGTGTTGGCAATCCGTTCCTTGAGAAGGCCTCTGTGTGATGATCTCAATCCACCGCGAGTGGGGCGATAATGTTCTACCAAAAAAAGTGCAAGATTGTCTATATAGATATGATGATGCTTGACCATTGAGAATTTTGAACAAGATCAAACACAATCTGTATTTGATCCGTTTCTCAATTGGCAGCCAATGTAGATCCGCCAATACAGGTGATGTTCAGATTGCTTTGTGAAAGTGACCACAGGTAGCGATGTTTTGTAGTCGTTGTAGACGGTGAAGATGTGTATTTTTTTAACTGCGCAGAAGGGAATTATAGATGACTCGCAAGTGATTTAAAACCCACCTTGCAAGTTGTGAATAAAGCATAACATGTTCAAGACAGACTCATGAGTTTAAATCTAGTTTCACCTTTTTGAACCTTACGTGCTTAGAGACGAAATGATGGAACGGTAACAAACACGACATAAAAGGCCCAGAATAGTTCCTCTTTCCAATTTGCCTTCCATACTTTTATAGTTTTACCAACAAATTAATGGTTGAGCTGGACGTTTCGCACGAAGCATTTCGGTAAAAGAAGTATACCTTCTGTCAAGGAAGAAGAACTGCAACCATAACCATCCGATCAAGACGCATAGAATCATCGCTGGTAGTGCGAAGACAAGCCAAGAAGCAAAGTTAAGACCGGCTTCCTCCCCGTACAAACTGTGAAAAAAAATAAACAACTCAAAACATATCTGCGACTTCAGTATAAACCCCTAACTCTTTCTTGGCTTGGCAGAAAGTTTCTATGAGGAATCGGACACTATCAGAACAGAAGCAGAGGTGCACATTTCTATGTTTTTACTACAAGAAAAGGACAACACAGAAAACGTGAGAAGATGTCCGTATTCGTGTTTTTTTTTACCAAGACTCGGATGGCTATAGATATGGATCGTGACTATAGGATCCAGATCTTGGTCGGTATAAACACATGTTCGAGGGACAGATCTCTAAAGTTGTTTTCTTTTCTTTTCTTTTCCCTTACGAAGCTCCCCAAAAAGCGAGAGGAAATTTCTATTCGCTCAATAGAAGATTCAAGTCTTAGGATTTTAACATTTTCGTTTTTAAAGTGAATTTGAGCAGCTTTGGTGTTATCCTATAAGAATACCGAGGACGGCCCTAGACCTGGTATTGAAGCCCAAGCTCAACATTAGTAAGAAAGAAAAACATAATGCTCAAGATACATTTATTATACCTTACATGGTGTACAAATAATGATGGTTGAAAACTTTACCCAAAACATTTCTGCCTGTTTTTTTTTTTTGTTTTTTTTTATTTATTTATTATTATTTTTTTTTTTACCGTTTTTGAATAATAAAATAGTGAAATGAACGTAAACAGAGTTTTCGTCTCATGTGAGCCCAACATTCTGCCAAAGAATGCGTACACAAATGTTGAATGCATTTTTTACCGTTTTCTCGCAAATGAAACAACGAAATGAGCTAAATTGTCAAACGTTGGTTTTATTACATATATCTTGATTTGTGCAAAGAATGGAAAATGTACAGACACTTGACCAATGTTGAGCTGGGGTTTTAAGCCTGTTTTACATATATTATTAATTCAATTGTTATTTTGTGCCCCTTTCTGCCAAAGTTTTGTGTCATTTGTATTTCATCTATTATGTATTTTGTTTTATATTATGGATTATGGTTTGAATGAAATACTAAAGACGGTTTTTTTTACAACTTGTGCGACAACTATATGTAGCCCAAGACCTAAATGTGGCTCGGTAAAAGTAGCCCCTTCACCCCAAATGTAGATTAATCCTAAATGCAAATCAGGCTTAAATGTAGATCGGGCCTAATCATAGATCGGCCCTAAAATGTAGATTGGGGCTTAATGTAGATAGGGCCTAAATGTAGATAGGGCCTAAATGTAGATCGGGCCGAAATGTGGATTGGGCCTAAATGTAGATCAGGCCTAAATGTGGGTTGGGCGTAATTGTAGATTGGCCTAAATATAGCCCTTACCATGTAACCTACATGTAGTCCCGAACATGTACCTGATTGTAGCCCGGGCTATATTTAAGGACATGATTGGTAATACATTTAGGTCCCAGTAGACATTCAGGTCTCGGGCTCCATTTAGGTGCCGCACACACATTTCCACAAGTCATTATCGAATTCACTCTGCCAAATCTGTAAATTATTCATACGAATGGCTGGTACATAATGTTAGTGTAGTTCAAGCTCAACTGAACTCAACATCCTCGTCAGAATTTAAACGCCCGGATGTCAACTGGGCCTCATAAATTGTTAATAAAACCTTGTTTTTAACTGTTAGTATCAATTACGTACTCGCCCACCACTTCGCTGAGTACGAGGTTCGTACCCGTTCCCGTAAGTGTCGCCGTACCGCCAAACGATGCTGAGCATGCCACGCACAACATCATGCCTTTACACATGGAGCTCTCTGCCGGTGATAAGGTAGTGAAGTCGATATAATATGCTTTGTCTTCTTCGGTTGAGCTATTTACAACTTTGACATCGACTTCAACCCCGTTCTTCTCGCGCTCTAGTTTACTGCGTAATAAATATTAAAAAAAAACAAAATAATTAACAAAATAATAGTAATAGTAATATTAAAAATGAAATGATATCGTATAGTGATGACGTGTGTAATGATACCCGCCACAGACGGGCGATCATGACACGGATTTGGTTTATACGAGATGCAAAGTTATGAATTGAATATGAAACCTATTCTATGTAGCACCTTTTTTTTACGGAGTGCTGTGGGTGCAATCTGCCCGCCAACCATGCAAGAAAACACCGGGGCAAACCCCTTCGTTAACGATAAGTGCACTGGTTTATTTATCGACGAGAAAAATGTAAACCATTATGTCCGACCTATTGTGTCCGACAAACGATTACGTCCGTCGGGCACAATGGGTGGGACATAATCGTTCGTCGGACCCAATGGGTCGGACATAATGGTTCAAAACTGTCGTTGGACGTAACAGTCCATGTCGGACCTAATGCTGGGCAACATACGTGCATTACACAACGCACGGGACCAACCTCTTAATACGCCCCATCTGAAGGACCAATCAATAACGGATTTAAGTGTCTTGCTTGAGGACACAGATGTCATGACCAGCACTTGAACCCACACTCTGCCCATCAGAAACACCAGAGTTTGAGTTCAGTGCGCTTGGCCTCTCGGCCACGAAAAACCGTAGTTTTTTGCTTTTCAACAAGTATTTGTGGAACTTAATGGCGATGTTTTGGTACAAGTTGTAAATAAGTGACGTCATGATTATGACGCATGTTATCTACACTTTAGCACATGAGCATAAAAATACCACCGCTTTAACCTTAATTTCTGTTCCTCGTCTTTGGTTGATCGGCATTCAAGATTTGTCGAGGTTTCCTTTTGTTGTTCCATGGGGATTTCGATGTCACCTGTCACCTGAATGTTGTCGTAGCTTGATTCAATGATGCCGTTTTCGTCTGGTGTGTCATTGACCTTCGACTCAACCTTCCAAAAACAAGTGGCATAATCATAGATTTGTTTAACAACTACTAATATTGACAAAAGTTTTACGAAACGATTGTTGTAATTTAACGAAACTTCATTGACAAACATCACAACTTTCGGCCATAAATTTTTTACATGTAACGTTGATCAGTGGCGTAACAAGACACGTTCATTTGGGGGTGGAGGTGGGGCAATGTATCGAACCATTATTTTGTGCATTTTACGGTCTCATTTGGTGGGCAAGAGGGTTGGGGAAGGTTCTGAGCTGTGGCACCAGCCCCTCCCCCGTTCCATCCGGTTACGCCACTGCAGATTACCAGCCAAAATGGTATACAGCTTTACATTAAATAAAAATGCTTTTACTACCGTTCTTCTAAGCAAAAGGCACAGTCACGAACAACAATCAAAAGTTATTAAATCTGGTAACATGTTTCTGCTCATCCAAAACACTACAATGCTAAGTGTATAGTTTTGGAAGAAGTTCTAAACCGATCTGTTACCTTGGTATATGCCAAAGATACTAGAAACACAAGAAAGGATACTCTATGTAGAAACATGAGACGCAAATTGGGTGCGCCCGCGCTTGGTAGGTAAAAACCAAAGATAGTTTTGCGCGATAAGAGGGGCCTACTAAATAGACAATCATACGTCAAACGATCCCACCAACTGAAAAAAAGGATGAAGGCAGATCGAAAATTTTGTGTTCGGCAATAAATCGTGCCAATAATTCTAGCAAAACTTACACATTTGGAAGGGCGCCATCACGCGATTGGTAGGTAAAAAGGCGTTACATTCTGCTACCGTGCAAAACGGCACAAGTGTCCTATCCTGTGTTTCTAGTATCTTTGTCTATGCACGCAATATATATGCCGAATGATGATGATGATATTATTTTATTTTCCCGTGCCCCCCCCCCCAAAAAAAAAAAAAATAAATAAATAAATAAAATAAAAATAAAAATATCCCAGTCTCATTAAAAATGGGTATTTGTTCTAAGTTCATTGTACTCTATTTTCTACTTGATTGAGGGTAACTCTTTCCATGGCAATGGTTTTAAAAACGGGATTAAAAGACACGGTTCGCTGAACATTTATAATACAGAATTATGGCCCTTGCAACAAACCCATTAGCCTTTTTGAGGTATGGTGGACACTGTAGGAGTGCACTGTTTGGTTTGGATGTATACAGACAAATTTGCCCTAGTTATGTGTTTACCATCTCAAAATTAATGTGTCCACCATTTTGTGATATGGTGGACACGTTGCTATAGGGTAATAATTGGTTTGGGTAAATGTGTCTGTATACACCAAACCCAAACAGTGAACTCCTATTTTTATCGTGTCCGCCATAGTCCAGTAGTTAAGTTGAAACTTCGTGCACTTTGTGTAAAAAGCATTAAACTTGGTACTGGTGAATTTGATACCAAAACTTTAAAGGGAAACATTGCATTCAAATCTTTTCAAAATGTTCTATTTGGAATGGCGCCTTGACCCTTTTTAAAGAGTTGTTTATGAAACATTACACCCAAAATGTGTTGTAATTAGTGAATGTAGTGATAAAAAAAAACACATACATTTGCTTCCGGAACTAAAAACCAACAGAACCACACTCTACATAGAACCACCAAAACATACGGTCCGCCATTTAGTAGAGTCAAAAATTTGGTTTCACAAAATGGCGGACTGTGTTCTGTCACGAGATTAAACAAAATGTATGTGAATTATTATATTCTACTTTTAAAATACCTTTCCAGCCACATTCATTTAATAACGCCTTTTATAGTCCAAAAGCACCCAAACCGAAGGCAATGTTTTTCTTTACAAATTAGATATTATCTAAAATGGCCTGTACTGTCCTTGGCGGCCATCATATGAAAAGAAAGAGGTCTAAATGACACATTTCGGTGTCTATATGTAAATTTGAAGGGTCTGAGAGCCAAGAGAAATAGAGAATAAAAAAATCCAATATTTTTTTTTTTTTTTTTTTTTTTTTTTAATGGCAGCCATTTTGTACAAAATTGAGGTCAATTGGCATAATAATAATATAACAAATAGGTTTGGAAAGTGCAACAGTTCAAAAGAAGCTTTTCGAGTATTTCAGACTGTGCCCATATGACTGAGGACTGGTGGTACTCACTGAGTCGTCTTTCCCAACGATCTGCGACAGGACTGAATTAACAATTGGCACCATCATGGCAGTGGTGGCGGTATTGCTGATCCACATTGACAAAAATGCAGTGACTGACATAAAACCAAGCATCAACCTGTGAGGGTGTAGAAAAAAGCAGAAAAAAAAATTAACCTTCCATACTTTGTTTTGTTTTCCTATCAGGGGTACCGGTACTATCAACAAGTGAAATGCCTGATATCTGTTACAGTTTTCAATATGTGGGCCATAGCGACCGATTCCTGCCGAATCTTACAAAATAATTCAAAACCAATGGTTTTTTTTGTTTGTTTGTTTGTTTGTTTGTTTGTTTGTTTGTTGGGTTGTTTGTTTGTTTGTTTGTTTGTTTGTTGGGTTGTTTATTTGTTTGTTTTGTTTTGTTTTGTTTTTTGCTGCTGTTGCTGCTGTTGCTGCTGTTGTTGTTTTCGTTGTTGGCAAGTATAAGTAAACCATTGGCAGGTTCAAGGGGGAGTCTGAGGGGGCTGTAACACCCCCCCCCCATCGCAAACAAAATATAACAATAATATATTTTTTTTAAGTGAAAGAAAGAGAGAAAGAGAGAGGGGGGTGTAAGATCAAAATCAGACACAAAAAGTAAGAGTAACTTAACTAATAAGTAGAATTCAAATTCATAGTCCCTCAAAAAAAAAAGTCATGGGGAAAGTGGCTTGGTACCATCTTAGATTGCATCAGGAAGCATGTAGAATCAAAACAATTTACGGGCTTCGCAATTTGCGTATCGTAGTACTGAAAAATCGCTAGTAATGCTCAGCCCCCTTAAAAAACATTCTGCGTCCACCCCGTGTAAATAGTTCACCTTTTGTAAACTGAACACCATATTAGGCTTCGCCTAGAATGATTACACTTTCTAATTATCGTGCCAGTCTAAATTGTAGACGCTGGAGTTGATACAGGTGAACAAACCGTCCTGAACAAATTGGTTATATTAAAATGTTAACACAGTATTAATAACAGTGTTTCTTAATTTTTATGAGACGTGAGTTTCTGGTTGGAGCAATATAATTGAAAACGGGACTTTGTGCTGCAGGCCAATTCAATAGGGCTGTTTAAAGCCCCAGCTCAACGTTTGTAGACTGACTGTAAATGCTTCCATTCTTCGAACAAATCAAGGTGTGTCTAATAAACCAACCTGTGAAAATGTCAGCTCATGTCGTTGTTGCATATGAGAGAAAACGGTAAAACAAAATGCATTCAGCAATTTTGTACGCATTCCTAAAGGCAGAGATTTCATCTCACATGAGACGAAAGCTAATTTTAAATCTTATTTCATTTATTATTTAAAAACAATAACACTTCAGCCAGAAAGATTTCAAGGACATTTTTATACAATCTTTATCTTTACATCGTGTGAAGTAATGTAAATCTGTGAATATGTATGTTTTTCTTCTTACCAATGTTGAGCTGGGGCTGAGCACAACAATTTGCTACGCACAAAACAATTCTGCTTACCAGAATAAGACAACCAACCGAATTACCATCCACATGTGTACAGTTTGTGATTGGTTTCCTGCTAAATTTTGCTCAGCAGAAAATTGTTAAGCATTATTGTCTGCTGCTTATTAAGCAGCTCTATGAAATTGGGTCCACTGTTTTACCTTTTTGGTTGAGCTCCGCATAGTAACAGCACCCTCAGAGCAATACGTCGGTGTAGATTCCAGTGTTGTATTGCCACAGCTACCATCAACCCTCCCATGCACAGGAAGTTTGTATCCTTCAGGTAGTTACGGCAGACGTCGTCTGAATCTTGAAGACCGAGCAGAGGGAAGAGGATGACCGGCAGGAGAGCGGTGACGGCCAGGGGAACAACCTCGCAGGTCCAGTAACCCGCCATGACAATCACCACCCAGCCACATTTTGCTGGCTGGAAAAAGGGGAAACACCTTTAGTTTTAAAACACGCTGTATATTTCATCTCCGTGTGACAAAACCCAAATGTAGGCTTACTGTACTTTTTGATACTGTTATAATCTGACCACTGTGTAAGAGTTTTTTAGAGAATATAGGCAACATTTATAAACCAGTTTATTGAGCTGTTCGGAAGGCAAAACTTTCGGGAAAAAATCACATAAACCGATGCCTGATTTTATTATTATTATTATTATTTTTTAGTAGGCCGAGTCGTCTGTTTTATGTCGGTAGAAGTCGTTTAATGAAGATGATTTAACGACTTGTTTTACTTGGTTTAAGTTGAAGGTTGTTAAATGATACCATAAATAAAAGCTCGCCCAATTATTTATGTTTTTTGTTAGAATGGTGATGGAGAGTAGATGACATGTAATAAGTTCTTGGCTTTTGCTTTTTTCTAATTAAGCGTCAGGGTTGCTTGTTTTGATTTGGGAACTTCTTGCAAAAAAATGCACAAAAACAGCACAAAGTTATAATGCGCAGAGTACCATGCCATGAGCCGTGCAGCCTGGTCTATGGCGGTAGTCTGGTTTCCAGACCCAAAAATCTCCAACTATTCTAACCGATTTTTTAGGGTCCGGTATCACCCAAATGTCACGTGACAAAAAAGGAGGAATTCCTCCTTTTTCGAAAATATCCGAAATGCTCCGAACTCGTTGTCGTCAACATTCGGACAGTGTCGTTTATGGTCAGATATTTCTTTTGTTGATAAAAATTCAAAAAGTTTGCAGACTATTTATCAGTTTTCTGTTCTTTTTTCCCCCAACAAATTCAACACTATATTTGAATGTATTTGCAACATTTTTACAAACTGATTATCCCAAGATTTTTGAAAGTGAACCGTTTTTTATCCAATGACATCGTCCACCGCTGGTGACAAGTAATGAATATTTACATATGTTATGTCATAATCTATGTTTAGCTTTTGATGATGACTGACCTAAGATTTTTAACAAGAGTTGTTAGGGAATCTTTGGTCAAGGAACCAGACTACTGTGGCATTTGTACTTTCCCTGGAAGATGTTGAATTAAAATTCGCCGGCTTTAGTGGAGCCCAAAGAATATAGAGCGCCGAAGCCGCAAGATGGGGAACTCTGGCTAAAATGTGAAATCACACTGGACGCCATTTCAGCAAGTAACTCTATTGATACAACAATAGTTCAGTGCAGATCAGTGCAGACAATGACCATTGCTATCAATGGGAAACAAAACGTTCACATGCTGGAATGGCGCCCATGTGTATTTTACCTTCCAACAATGATAGATTTAGCTCCAGTAACCCTCATCTTGCGCCTTTGGCGCTCTATAATCTTTGGCAGAGCCTCGGCCACAAGTCCATTCAGTCATATTGTTGTATGTCTGCGCATTGCTATAAGCTTCAATGTACGAGGCTGAAAAACCACATCGACCCCCTCATGGTACTGTACTAAATAATTATAATAGTGTCGCTGTTAGAATGACCTCGGTGTCAATGTCGGAATGACCTCAGTAGCTTCTGCGATCATCCACAGTGCGTCCTTTATACATGTACAGTATTATGTGTACTAATCATCAATCAAGCTTATTTTACCCCTCTCTTAGATAAGAATGCCTACTCCTGGTGGACTAATTATTATTCCCAAATTCTTAGAACTCCAGGTTAACCAATGCATTTTATTTTGTGCGTTTACGCAGTGGTTTCACGGGTCGTTAGTTAATACCCGTTTTAGTATTACATAATCAGGCATTACGACGAACGGGTGAGTGGGTGATATGTGTAACTTGTGGGGTTTGAAATGGAACAGAAGCTTTGAGACGCCGGCCAGCACTTTATATTGCTGTATGTTCGGAGGGTTTGATTTTGCCCAAGTTTTTTTCTGTCGGTAGCTTCAGCGATCATCCACGGATGAGAAACCGTAAGTTGATTTTGTTCTTTAGAAAAACTGTTTTACTATTGTAAACTAAAGTTGTGTTTACTTGTGTTTATTGTACTTATGTACTACAGTGTATTTCTTTGTGTTTTTACTGTGTATTCATTCATTTCTTTATTTGTTTATGTTTCTCTATTTGCCACATTGTTGTGCCCCGTTTTATGTTTAATCTGTTATACTTCTAGTAATTCATTTAATTTTGTTTGTTGATGTATGTATATGAATATTTATTTCACAGTACATATATATATTTTTTTTTTTCATCCATTCCTGTAATTGGTGGCTTGTCCGCTGTTGGTTTGGTCAATAAATAAAAAAATAAAAAAATAAATAAATAAATAAATAAATAAATAAATAAATAAATAAATAAATAAATAAATAAATAAATAAAAAAGTTTATAGAGAATTCATAGAATGTGTACTCGGTATTTTATATCTTAACCGAGTGTTACATTTATTTGCAAGGAAGATTTGAAGTTGTGTTTATCCTAAATGACTTTAGTAACTATTTTATAAAGCTAGGGTCATATAATCGGGTTGTGTTCTCTTTTTCTTAGACGGCTTTTAGTGGGAATATGTGTAAGGGTTACCAGGAGAGGACACCCCTGTCAGCCACTACCGCTGAGGGCGCTAGATGCGACGAAGTAGTCGGGATACCCTGGAAAGTGCAGCTGTGTGCTGCATTTTGTGACAGACACCGGTAAAATAGGTGACTTAGTAGTTCTGGAGTGTAAAGCTGACAGATTCAAGAGGAATCGTTTTGACGAGGGTTTAATCCTGACTAAATTTACTGACAGCTGAACTTTGCTGGGCCAAGGATTTTAGTGTCGAACATAACCTGAAATTTGGTGGAGATGGAACACTCGCATCAATGTTGACAGTCATAGTTTTATGACGAGCAGTGTGCCTCAAACATACAACAGGGATAAATCCTAACGTTTGTTGTTTGATACTCGGTTGTAAAAAAAAAAGATAAGTGAATATAAAGATTTACTGGAATAATCATTCCAGCCCTGTATTGCCAAGCCTTGTACTGAATATACTGGGTGCGGCAAACAAACGGGTCTGTCGGCCCATTTACATAAAGATTGAGGGTTGTAATTTTTGGTATATAACTCATTCATTGTTTAGATTTGTTTGTTTGCAGAATGTTTGTTTGTTTGTAGAATGCAGGAATTTTGCCAATAAAGACCGAAGTCTGATTGGGGCCCAACCTCATAAAAGGTACACTATTTTGGCTTAATCTATTTAAATTGATTCAGATCCCTAAAACAGGGTTCATCATTTTTACTGTTTAATTGAATTTTCTTTGGTGTTGTTTATGTAAGGAACCTAAGTGCGCCCTCAGTGTTCAAGGGTGTGATCAAACTTCATGATTTGCATATTAACAATAACAAGTTAAAGTTTGTGTTTGCGACCTTTTGAATCGCTCTCTTTTCTGTTGGATTTCAGCAGGCTAAGAGCACTTTTGATTTCTGTTGGTAATTCTCTCTATTTTGTAAGGAGCGTGGCTCTGGCCATGCTCCTAGTGTTATGTATGTGGGAGGGTTAGCTACAAGGAAACTCCCTGTGAATAGATTGTCTTGTTACTGATCATTTCATCAGAGAAATCTTGTATTTGTTGGAGACTATAGTACATGTACGGTAGCGTGTAGAAAGCCACGTTTTGACCCTTGACCTTCACATTGTACTTGTACTTCGTTGTATAGAATTGACTGTGAGTTGTGACTGTGCTGTGCTATTGTGCACTGCTACTACGTTATTGTGAACATTATTTAAACTTGTTCCAGGAAATTTATCTCTTTTACATTTGAGAAGTCATTGTGCATTTTTTTTTGTAAGTGTTTGGCGAATGCTCGTCCTTTTTAATTAGAGGACCAGCCTCTTTCCCGTGTCTCTACATTTATTTATTAAAACTTTTTTTTTTTCTAAATTCTATTTTTCCATTTTATTGTGTGAGTTTGTCAGTCATCATATTGGGTAATAGGCAAACGGCCCACAACTAAAACATAAGAATAATTTTGTTGCTGCGCTTCAGGGGTACCTTGTGACAGTCCCCAGAGTTCGTGCACGTGACACCTGCCTGACTTGTAGTGGTGTCGTGTAAAGATCATTGGACAAGGCCGTGTGATTCAGCATTACCGGAATACACTCAAATTAAAGCTGGACGTGTATTATCTGAAACCAGCCCCGATCGGCTGATCTTGTGAGACTTCCATCAATCTTTGTAGTTTGTTCGTCAAATGTTGAGATTTTACCACTTGCAACTGCCTCTCTAAACGCACTAAAAAAACTTCATTCACGTGAAACATCACATAAAAACAACGTGTCAAAGTATTCTGAAAGTTTTAATTAAGTTTAGGGGTGATCAAACAATTTTGACTGAAACGGGATTTGAACCTCCGGAATAACGTGTCGGCGCTCTAACAACTGAGTTATAGCCCGTTGGCGTCTTCCTTAGTTTTCTTGATATTTAAAATAAAATGTCGTGTTCCCTTCAGGTAATCCCTGTACTGCCGCTTCCATGGTTGTGTCGTAGACTTGGGTGTTATTCCCTGGTTATACGGCAGTATAGTTAAATGGCTTCGACTGGCAACACCAATAATGACAAAAAAAAAAAAAAAAAAACAGGGAGAGCGCCAACATTGGGGCTAAAAACAACAGGAACAGAAATGATTTACAAGTTAGTATTGGTATGTGTGCAAACATTTACTTGAGAGATCAAACTCTTAGAACCTTGCCTGGACGTGGTTTTACCTTAAAAGCCAAGTTGCCCAATCTAATGATCAGGCTTGGAGCGGTCGGTGTTGGGTGAAAATGAAGGAGGGGATGAAGGGTATAGATAGTTGGGGTATAAAGTTGCTAGTCTAATCCGACACAATCGTGCCATCATAACCGGCAACATCTCCATCGTAGTTTAGGTGATTTTAAAGTATATTGTTGAGGTCTTTCATGGACTGTTGAGCAGTTTTTTGTTACTCTCCTGTTTTTAAAATTTGCATTTTGTAAGGCATTACACAGCTACCAACACACCCATGAGTGTTCACTCGGTCGGATCATAGAGCAAGGTCGGAGCCTATATTATACTCCAGATATTGTCCAGTGTTGATTAATAAAAGCGTAGTTGGGTCCAGAGTAAACTTTGGGACTGTGATGGGCTGTCACAATGGTATAGGCCAACATTGATCGTCGTGGCTATAGAACAATGGGGATCATGCGCCCAGTAGACTCTGAGCAAACGACTTCGTCCCGATAAACGACTCTGTGGGGGTTCGCAAACAAACTAAACGGCTGCTGTATGCACGATTTGAGAAACACCACGAAAGCGTGGCCGTTGCGGTAATTAAGCGCACGGGTCAAGAATAATACAGCGCCTAAGGGAAAACAGAGGGAGTGCGTGCGAAAGACTGAATGGTCCCGAACGACGGCCGCTGCATGACAGAAAGCACGGAATAATGCCGAAAAAGCGGCGATTTACCCGTGACGCGAAAATGACATCTTCGGCGGAGCCGGAAGGGCGACGACGACACCCTCTGGATTTGTCCCGATACGTAGGTACCCCTCCCGAGCCGCGGGACCCAGCCGTTCCAGACGCTATGTGCGACAAACATTTGAGGTTTTCGGTCTTATTATACTAGAATCATGACCTGCGGCGTAGCCAGTATTTTTGGGGGGGTGGGGGGAGGGGGCTGGCACGGGCGGACGGGGCATTTTTCAAGGTAGCCCAGCAACCATTTTTGTCCTATTTTCTTTACTGAATTAGTAGATGAATTTGTTTTCGTGTGTG
The DNA here is from genome assembly GCA_911728455.2 of Marthasterias glacialis. Taxonomy (NCBI): domain Eukaryota; kingdom Metazoa; phylum Echinodermata; class Asteroidea; order Forcipulatida; family Asteriidae; genus Marthasterias; species Marthasterias glacialis. The sequence goes on from OU452226.1 coordinate 24,323,737, forward strand.
TGTGTATGTGAGTTTGTATATTCAAACTGGGGACCTATAACAAAAGGGACAATAGGGTCCCCAGTTGGGTGAAGGTCCCCAGTTGGGTGAAGGTCCCCAGTTGGAAAGTCATGTACAAAACCAATGGGAGCTGTTGCCAAAAAGTTCGGAGTACAAACAAAAGATGGATAATAGGAGGCCCCCGATTGCAGGTGTTTACACACTTGGGTGTGTGTGTGTGGGAGGGGGCACCTGGAAGACTGGAACATTTTTATTTATTTATTTGTTTATTTCTTTACTGATTTATTTATTTATTCATTTATTTATCTATTATTTTGTTTTTATATATTTATTCATTTATTTATTTATTTTTTTTATTTTTTTTATTTTTTTATTTATTATTATTATTATTATTATTTTGTTGGGGGGGGGCGGCACATGCTCCTCCAGCCCCCCCCCCCCCCCGTGGCTACTTCTTTGTTCGCCCCGACATCAAAAGCAATGTACTTACATTATCTCCAATGACAATCAGCAGAGGCGAAGCAATCAAAGGAAACACCACCAGAAGGAGTGTCTTCTTGAATGCCCATAAACAATCAAGGGCTGCTCTACAGGGACCCATCGGTGTGAGATTGAGGTGGGGAGTGTCACTACCTCAGGTCCAACATAAACTACAGTGACTGCCGTGTCCAATTCCCCCTCTCTGTGGACAATTCTTTCCTACCACAGCCGTTAGGGGACTATACAAGTCGAATGCTTCTATTGAAACCTACCGAATCAGTCAAACCTGGTTATAGGGCTCAAAACAAATTGAACCCAACCACACTGAACTCAGCTTGCTTGAAGAAGGATTCAAAAACAACAGGAACAGAAATGATTTACAAGTTAGTATTGGTATGTGCGCAAACATTTACTCGAGAGATCAAAATCTAAGACCGTTGCCTCGACGTGGTATACCTTATCATGAACTGACCTTAAGGGTAACGGGGTAAACTGCGGGTTTGGGGCTATTAAACCTATCTGTGTGTAAAAGTAAACATTAATATTACCCACATACGGGCGAGATAAGAATCCTCATTCAAACAGCTGCTGACTATATTTCTATATAGACATATATACGGTTGGTATGAAGTTTTGTTAAACTAAGAGCTTTTTCGTCAGTTTTCGTAGACTTTTATTAAAACAGATAAAGCTGGTGTTTTTGTGTTTTCACAGTGGTTTGTGTCGCGTGGTTAGATCGAATCATTCGGCGTGTATATCACATTTGTTTCTCAACTAGAGATGTGTGGCGATGTGTAGCTTTTAGTGTACATAAAACTGTCCCCTCTATTGCTATAGAAGTAATTGTTGCTACGAAAGCTAATGCATTTTTTGTTTTGTATTTTGACAGTCTTCAAGAACTAATGGTTAATTTTAAGAGATTGTAGTCACCGGGCTGCCTTTATCTTCGCCCTTTTCCCTGTGTCATAGTATTTAACTATTTGGGCCTCGGTTTGGTTCTTACAATGGTTTAAAGGTGAGAGGAAGACGAAACCCAAATCTAAAAACAGAAGAAAAAATACTATTGCGTCGTGGAGGGAGACGAGGGAGTTAACTTGCCATACCTCAACTTCAAGGACGGTTTGAAACTATTGTGAGCACATCCTTGTGTGATAAGCAATTCTACACACGACCCGGCCTTACTCCAACAAAACTGTATGTAGAGGTATGACTTTCACGGCAACATCGCCCCCCCCCCCCCCGCCCCAAAGAAGAAGAAAAAAATCTTCTTTCAAGACCCGTTGTGTGGAGTTTCCTTTTTGACATATCTTTGAGAGAATAAAAGAGAAAGGAAGAAAGAAAGAAAAAAAAAAAAAAAAAAAAAAACGCAGGAAATGCTTCTCTTCTCATCTCTTTTCAACAGCCTAGACCCTCTTATTGCTTTAAAAGTTTTACGAATACATAGCCCTGACTTTTCCAGGGAGGGTCGAGGAAACTTAATTATAGACACTTTGAACTCAAACTGGCTTTTTGGAACTACCTTGAAGAACTGCAACGTTCCACACTGAAATATTCATTGTACATTGTGATGTAGTCACCAGCTGGTTCTAACTGTCATCATACATTGTCGTGCCCCCTGTTTTCATCGCAATAACGAGTACTGATTCGCTATGCCAAATAGAGCCAGACTGTTTCCCATACACTAACCTTAGACTGGCTCCCGGACCCTACGTCGTTCTCTTTTGACTGTGTAGGGACCGGTAGTTACTACCGATATGGCGCTTTTGATTGACCCTCGATTGCGCAGGCGCAGTAATAATGGTCTAGTTTTAGAGATGACGTTGGCTATGCTCGTGACGTGTGCATGTTGTTGTTTGACACTAGCACACTAATGTGCATCGTAACCCTTCACCCGGACATAGTGAACCAACCTTCAACATCAAAATTCAAGCTTACTTCAGAAGAACATCTTAGTTAACTAACGTTAGTCTGCACGATGGGAGATTCTGAGAACCTGTGCCCTTCACGTTTTGTGTAAAGGCCGCATTGCATTTTCGGGTTTACGTAGACCTATTAGGCCAATTCTAATTAGCATATACCTGGCAGGTAAATACTAATTTTCATTACCCGCTACCGGTCCACCCATACAGTCAGGACGAAAACTATGTAAGGACTTGGAACCAGCCCACACCAACCTCAGTTTGCTTATGGCATCTTAGTTACACTGACGTGAGCTTCAGGGACACACAAAATAAATGTAGCGTCTGTTTTGCGTGATCTGTGGCTTATGGATGGTTAAAAAATAGTCCAATATTGTGCCCATGGGAATTTGGGTAGACTATCCCTCAACAAATTGCCCTGTTTTGTTGAACAGTGTAAGGGTCTTCCCCCCCCCCCCCAATAATGTAGTCCGGGCAGTTTACTCGTGTAGTGGATGAGCTTGCCCCAAAATTATATGGCTAGCCTACTAAAAGTTTTTATTCCAAGAGGCTGTGAGACTTTTAAATAATTTTTGAGTATTTTTAAATATTTAGCAATTAGCATTGATTTAAAACTGGGAGCTTATTTAGTGTGGTGCACTCAACTCTATAGGTGCACTCTACTAGGCGAAGTGGTTACAGGTAATGTCGCCCTCTATTTAGAAAATCGAAAACGATTTAACACCGCACAGTTAAATTTGGATTTTGGGAACAACGCAGAGTTTTGGAAATCCATTCCATGTCATATCTAGTAGGAAGGAGGAAAATTACTAACCTTTTTGTTGTTACACAAAATCACTCTCTATATTCAAACGTTTTCTTAAAACTCACCGGCTTTGACTTTTAAAGGGGCTGTGTCGTCATAATTATTATCAGGCCTATATGGCTGTCAGCCTCGCTACCATGGGCAGCGCGCCGTATCGGTACATTTCGTCACTAACCCTTGGGCGGGGATGTACTAATGATAACAGTGTACATTTATAATGCGCCATGTCTGTCATAAATGACACTCCTGGCACCGAATTTTATCAAATCTGGTGGAGACTGTTACGAATGATTCTGAGAGACGAAGCAACCAATACAATACATAATACAAAGCACGACATTCAGCTTGGTCCTTTATCACACGGCTTCGACACTGCCGGATTTATGAAACAGTCGACACTTGTTCATAAAATGTCTTCCCTCGTTCATAAAACACCCCCTGAAAGTTTGGGACAATTTGGGCATTCCTTCTGGTTAAAAGGCGGTCATAATTATGTAAGATCGGTTTTAAACGGAGCACAAAGATAGGGCCGGCTGGTATGGAGCTATGAACACGCATATTGACGTACAAGCTTACGCGAGCGCTAGCTTACGCGTAGCGTAATCAGTACATCGATGAGTACATCGATGAGCGTCGCATGCACTTTGACCCTTCGCGAAGTGTGAAGCCTGAAGACGTGGCAGGAATTGAAAAATAACTTTCGAAAAAAAGGAAAAGTTTCACGGATTTTCCTTCATTGTTACGCTTTTTAACAAAAAGGTCAATTATGAATGGGAATAAAAGAGTAGTGACTCAGTCTTACGGCCGATTTAAACATTACAGGGTCGTGGCCATATGATATAAGACTTCGGCTTCGACTAGGTCCTTTAGGCCTAAACAGAAATGTTGAATTGCCCTCCACTTGACCTACCCAAAAGTGTTGAAATTTCGAGTTGGTCGGATTTTTTATTTATTTATTTTTTAGGTCATTTTTTTTATGAAACTTACAAATTGTCTGTGCATAGTATCCCTTAAAACCAAGTATTTATCACAAATAAACGTTTTTTAAAAAAATGTCCAAAACAGAGTTATGTAGGAGGTCGAAATTGTACGTGTGTTTGTGAGCTAACGCGTATGCAGTATGCCCGTACGGGCAGATGTACGGGCTGTTTAGGATCAATTCCCTGCAAAATGTTTGTGAACTGCAGAATGTTCAAGTGTTGCAACCATGGTCCGTACTGCATGCAATATACAGCCCAAATTTACACGGGCGTTTGTGTAAGCCAGCAAGTGGATTCACTGGTACCCAACACCTAATTTGAGTACAGGCAATGACGACTGGCAGCTTACATCAAACGGTCGTTTTTAGAACAAGATACTTCGGTGAACGGTAAAATTAATAGAACAGATATTTCGAACAAATCACTATTAATATACAAATATGATGGTTTTTTTTGTTTTTTTTATAATTTGCGTAAATAAAATAACATATAAAAACATAAGCCTAATACGTTTGGATGTGACATTTCCCGCTTCCCATTTACCCATGGCTCAATCTATACATTTTCGACTCGAATGGCCCCTCACATGTTGTGCATTGGTTTCGCTGAGTGTCAATGATTGTGATTCAATCTACACGTTTTAAAATCGCATGTCCCATAACATGTCGAGCATTGCATTCAAAATGAATGAATTCACCGTGTCAATGAACAGTGATAGGTTTATCACACTTTTCAGCAAGTATTCCGAATCAGTCTGAACGGATCTTTCCAATGTTTATTTCCAATACGTTTCAATCTGAAAATGACAATCAAGGAAAAGAAAAAAAAATCCTGACATACCGACCCCTTCGGTTATTTTTACTGGAGGGCAACTCAACATTTGTTTTAGGCCTCCTCACACGGCCACGACCCTGTCGGTTTTAACCGGCCGTTTAAAACCTCGGTCATCACTCTTTTAATCCCTATCAAATTAATCTCCACCAAATGTAATCATTAATGTATTCATGTCCACGTAGTATTAACTTTTGAATATAATTTATAATCAATGGTATATAGCTGCATCTATGTATTTTTTTATTTTAATTATGATGCAAAAATGAAATTATCTTATCGTATCATTGTTGCACTCCGTCGACGACGACAGCATTGCATTTGCACCCTCGTCGCCACCCACAGAAACATCTCTATGGGCCTATATCATTATGTCCTTCATGGGCTGATGAAGGAAATTGTTTGGCTTTTTGTGCATGCTACACTACATGTACATGTACATGTCCATAAGCGTTAGCCATTCTTTGCCACACGTAGTTTACGGTCATTCATAGCTGTAACAACAACTGCTTCAAAACCAGATGGTATTCAACAGTGACCTTGCCTGCACGATTGTTTGTATTCTGGTTGACCTGATGGGGAAAAATACAGGCTTGTAGTAGGTTACTGCATGCTGTATACGGATTACAAACAAGAATGGCGTTTGACTGCATTGAAAAGGTTTTGAAGTCTTTTTTCTTCAACTATGGCGGTTTCATCGCCAGGCACCCGTTCCCGTTTCTACTCTTGCCGCTGATCCTGACCGCAGCACTCGGCGCTGGTATGGTGTTCCTTACGGAGGAGCAGAGCGTCGAACATTTATACACACCGGAAAATGGGCAGGCGAAAACAGATCGGAAAACAGTGGAAGGACTGTTTGCTGACCATGGCGACAGCGATACCTTAGCGACTCGTCTGACGAGGCTTGGTCGATCAGGGAAAGTAATCATACAAAGGAATGATGGTGGAAACATTCTAACGAAGACTGTCATGGATGACATTCTCAATCTTCATGAGACAATCAAGAACATCAGCATACTACACAATGATCAGGAGTATATATTTAATGATCTTTGTGTCAAATGGAATGGTGTTTGTAACGAGAATGCCATTCTGTCAGTCTACAACTACAACTTATCCATGTTCGAGACGATCACTCTGACTTATCCTCTCTACAACTCAAATGATAAGATGTTATTTCTTGGTGGAGAGCTAGGAGGAGTGGAATTCAAATCGGGTTCATCAGACGAAGTACTTTCAGCAGAAGCCATGCAGTTATCTTATATCTTACGCTATCAAGACAACATGGACGACCAAAGAAGCGCTCTGTGGGAGGACAAGTTTCTTCAAGTTGTTGAAACCTTCAATACAACTGAGCTCAGAGTCACTCGTCAGGTATCCAGCACACTTGAGACAGAGCTAGATAAAGCCAGCTCCAATGTCATCATAGACTTTAGCATAACGTTTACATTACTGATTACGTTCAGCATTTGTTCCTGTGTGATGTTGGACTGGGTGAGAAGCAAGCCTTGGTTGGCCGGTTGTGGCGTGATATCAGCCGGCCTAGCTGTGGTCTCATCGTTCGGTCTCATGAGTTACGTCGGAGTACCTTACATTAATGTGGTAGGATCTGCACCATTTCTTATTCTTGGTAAGTAAGCCTGGAAATGTCATTACCCGTAATCACTTTGTATGTTTCATTAAATTATCAGTACAAATGTTTGATAATTTAATTGATGTAAATTCCTAACAACAGTAAATCTGGGGTTTTCGTCCTTACCTACTCTCTTAATGTAAAAGAGTGAAAACATTACTCTCTTGCCCGAGTGGTAGTGTAATTTTCACTCTTTTTAGAGTGCAATTCATTCTAGTTTGCTCTTTTAGAGTGAAATTTGAGTGAAGTTCACTCTGAATCGAGTGAAAAAGAAAATATTTCCACTCTAAAAAGAGTTGTCCCCCATACCACTCTTTTAAAAGAGCCATATGGCGGACAAGTCTTTTTGGAGTGGAAACATTTTCTTTTTCACTCGATTCAGAGTGAAGTTTACTCAAATGTCACTCTAAAAGATCAAATAGAGATAATTGCACTCTAAAAAGAGTGAAAATTACACCACCACTCGGGCAAGAGAGTGATGTTTTCACTCGTTTACATTAAGAGAGTAGGTCTGCACGCTTTAGTATAACAAAGGACAGATAAAACATACATTTTTGGAAGGGTGCTCAGTTATGAAAAAATAACATTCAGTTCTTATATTTTGAATCAGTTCTTTTTTTTTTCTTTTCTTTTTTGAGAAAAAGAAAAGTATTCTGTAAATGATACTATAATGGATATGATTTTCAGAACTGTTTTGTGTCTGTTTATTGCCGCAATATTCATGTAAAATAATCAGTTGTCATCATTGTACATTTTTATAAACATTTCCTCGTTGAGTTGATCCCTGGGTTCTGGCTTTTTGCCAACGAGGATATGGTGCAGTTATTATTTATTAATCAAGCATTCAACCATAGGAGCGGAAATAAAAGCATGTTTTGCCCAATGTGCGCATTGTTTGAAGCACTTGCATCACGTCTACTTTGTCACGTATCAAAAGTGAAACTAAGTACTGTTTTGAATTTGAATTCAAAGGCATCTATTCACTGTAGGCATATATGAAGAACAACTTTATCAAGTCACTACAAGGCCTTGTGACTTCATAAAGTTGGAAGGGTCTATTTACGATGTCGTATACATAACTGGTGACAAGTAGCAGAAAAAAACCCATTTAAATTCTTCCCAGAATAATACGACATAATGACATCATGATAAACTTCTTTTTTTCTTCTTCCTCTTCTTTTGTTTGTACAGAAGAAGCTTAATATTTGTTCTTGTTCAACTCGCATGCTGTTTCAAAAATCTGCCATAAAAACATTATTATTATTATTATTATTATTATTATTATTATTATTATTATTATTATTATTATTGTTGTTATTATTGTTATGTATTTATTTATTCGGCCAAGATTCAATGATAATAAAGTAAACAGAATCGAGCAAAATAATAAATAATCCATGTAAAAATAAATCAACATTATTAAACAAATAGATGTACCCGTACATAAGACTATAATGACTAAACGAAGTTGGAAGGAAAAGGGTGGGAAAGGGAGGGGTGGTTAAGCAACCAAGCAAGAAGACGAGGGGGGGAAAATAATAACATGAAACAAACAAAGAACAGCACAAGATGAATAAATAATAACAAGATTCATGACAAAAACAACATAATTTGAAAAACAATAATCAAGAAACATCACAACCAATTTAAGCTGGCCAGGATAGACAAAGTGTACCAAAACACTGTGACCCGAAGGCCTGTCTACCCAAGCTTAAATGGTGACATCTAGGCAATACATTTAAGCAAGGAATACTATATATCTAAAATATCTAAAAGCAAAAAAGTATAAAATGTAATGAGTAGACTGAATGAACTATGATATTAAGTAAATTATATATAATGCACAATGTATGAGGACAGGCAAGGAAAAATTAAATAAATAAATGAATAAATAAATAAAAATGTAAAAAAAAAAAATTAACCAATTAAAAAAAAAAATGCTTTATACAAAATGACAAGTGGGTAGGAATCAAAGTAAGCGTTAGCGCCTGTGGGTTGCACACAAGTTCTAGCTCTCCATTCTCAAACTGTTTTCTCCAGATTTTGTTGGGAATACACATTATTTTTGCTACCAAAGTGGTTGTGTAGCTTCCTCGATCAAGCTGGACTTTTCGGAGAATTGATGGAGTGTTGCAGTGAGCAGAGACTTCTCATCTTTACTTGATGGGTTAATAAATCACCGTGTTGTCAGCAAAAAGCAAAAACTTTGTTTTAAGATTATGAGAAATGTCTTTGAGCCGGGGGCCGAGAACACTACCCTGGGGGACTCCGGATGTAACTGGCTTCCACTAAAAAAAAAAAGAACACAAAAAAAAACCCGATACATAACACGCTGCTTTCGGCCAATTAAGAAAGCTTTAAGCCACGGCTATACTTTAGGTTTGGCCGCGAATGTTGTAATAACAATAACAAGCAATATTAACCACAAGAGAAACTGACTTGGTAAATTGTAGTTCTGTTTTGGAATGTATTACTACATGCATAATACATGTGCCTGGTTTGCACAAGGGCTGCAAAAAATTGTTAAGATTAAAAGTATAAATGTTCAAATATTTACACATAACTTACACGGTGTTAAGATGTATTAAGATATACAAGGTGGGGACAAAATTCCCTGGACATGTTGCTTGAAATTCTATAGTTTTTGAAAAAAAAATAGTAAACGACTGTTTGTTTGTTTGTTTGTTTGTTTGTTTGTTTTTGTTTTTTTTTATAAAAACTCGATGTTTGAAATAGAGAAAACATATAATTGGGTTTTCACTATTTTTCTCATCCCCTCCTTAGACTGATTGGGGTTAAACTTTCACAGGCTTGTTATTTTAAGTGTAATTGGCTCACATGAAGAGCTGATGTTGGTCTTTGACAATTACCAATGCTGTCCTTGTGCTTTACGAGTGATATTTAGTGGCTTCGAGGATGATTCATTTTGGATAAATACAAATCTGGGCAGATCGTTCATGGTGGTTTACACCACCGCAGCTATGGCCGCCGCACGCTTGCGCAATCCGAAAATAGCGCGTCAGCCGCACGTATGTACCAATCAATATGAATTATTCGCAGTGCGTGTGCGTTGACGCGCGCGTGCGGCGGACATGGTGGGGCAAACCACCGCAGACGAGCTGATCGGATTAGTGCATAAATCCGACCATAAGCCTCTTATTGAGATCATTGCTTGTTTCCTCATTCTTTCAACAGGTATTGGAGTGGACGACATGTTTATTATGGTTGCCGCCTGGCGACAGACTGACGTCAGGTTGCCTGTGGAACAGCGCATGCGCCGTGCCTTCTCAGAGGCCGCCATGTCTATTACCATTACGTCCGTCACTGATGCCTTGGCTTTCGGTATTGGCGCCATTACATATTTCAGATCTGTGCGTATTTTCTGCATGTATACTGGCGTGGCTGTCATTTTCGACTACGCTTATCAGATTACATTCTTCGGCGCCTGCATGGTGCTAACTGGTCGGCGGGAGGCAGCTAACAGACACTGCATGTCATGTCTTAAAGTCAAATCCAAGGAGGAGTCAGGGTCTAAGGCTTACACCATATTCTGCGCAGGTGGTTCGCAACCATCAACCAACCAAGATGGCGATACCAATGATCATGCCTTGATGATATTCTTCAAGAAGTATTACGGACCCTTCATCACAAGATGGTGGATGATAATACTCATTGTAGTATTATATGCTGGCTACTTGGGTACCGCCATCTATGGCTGTACTCAAGTACAAGAAGGTCTCAGTCTTCGCAATCTCGCACGGGATAATTCGTATGCAGCAGACTTTTTAGATACAGAAAGTGTCTACTTTAAGAAGTATGGTCCGCAGGTTGCCTTGGTGTTTACCGAGAGAAGGGATGTCTGGAATCCCTTAGTACAAGATTACATGGAACAGACATTAGCAAAGATGGAAGCCAGCGAATACACGTTCAGTAAAGACCAGAATCTGTCTGCTTCCTGGCTTCGAGACTATCTTGATTTTTTGAACTTAATCAATCTTAAAGAACCAACTCAGCCCCAGTTTATCGACACACTCCGAGATACTTTCCTTAAACAACCAGCCTTTGAACAGTACTCACTTGATATTGTTTTCAGCGATGATGGCATGAATATTGAGGCCTCGAGATTCTTTGTTGGAACGAAAGACTTGGACACAACCGATAAAGAAAGATTCATGATGACCGATCTGAGGCAAATTGCAAAGGATACAGAGCTACCTGCAATAGTCTACCATCCAGCCTTCATCTTTTTTGATCAGTACATAGCAATCTTGCCCAACACGCTACAAAACATGGGTATCGCTGTCGGTGCTATGTTGATTATAGCTTTGTTAATGATCCCAAACCCCATCTGCTCTATCCTCGTTACTCTATCTCTGGCCTCCATCGTAACGGGGGTGATCGGGTACATGACCTTTTGGCAAGTCAACCTCGATTCCATCTCCATGACCAACCTTATTCTCTGCATAGGTTTCAGTGTGGATTTCTCGGCACACATCAGCTACGCCTACATCGCAGCAGGCAAAGGTTCACGTCAGGCCAACGTCATCCATGCGCTGTACTCCCTCGGTATGCCCATCGTGCAGGGGTCCCTCTCTACCATACTCGGTGTCTTAGTTCTTGCCTTCACAGACTCCTACATCTTCAGAACCTTCTTCAAGACAATGTTTCTTGTCATCTCCCTCGGTGCTTTCCATGGACTCCTCTTCCTCCCCGTTTTCCTCAAGCTCACTATTCCCGTGAAATCTCGCGTGAGCGATTCCACGTCCGTCATTGCACCGGATGAACGGATGAGTTCCAGAAAACACGGTGAGATCAACACTGGGATGTACCCAACTCCAGCTGACCATCCACCGAGGTCGGCCCATGGTTCCTCTCAGGTTGCACACTATTCCAGCAGCAGGAGCATGGCCAACTCGTTGCCCCCAAGATCCCCATCACCCGACCAAGGTTACTTGCGAGACCTGGCTCTTTACAAACCCTTCCAAATCCCTAGAGCTAAAACCACTTCACCGCAAAGCATGAGACAAGGTGTCTTTTAACAAACCTCTTAAAACTTCTCACAACCAAACTCATTTTAAACATAGCATTTTTTTCACAATATATGCATTTTTTTCCATAAACTTAATATTACATTCCCAAGTTCCATTTTCTGCATTGTTTTCACTTGTTTAAGGTTATTATTTAACGTATTGTAATAGACATATTGCGCGACCCGCGTCACGTGACCTATTGTTGGTATTAAATGTAAACAGTGACGACGTCCTCCATAGGAAAGTGCGGTACGGTACATGATAATATTGTTGCATTTGTTTATTCGACTGGGGCTTTTTTATCGAAATCTGTAAAAAATATTCCAGAGTTTGTACCAGAGACCTTTAATGTAGTTTTTAAATTGTTATATGGTTATTGTTTTCTGTGTACAGCGTTTTGAGATTTTAATGTAAAACACTATGTTGAAAATAAACTATTGTTATTATATTATTATTTTCTGCATTTGAACACTGTTTTTGTTATCAACAAATGCCTAAAATCAAACCAAAACCGTCTTAATTAACAGTTCATCTAGAGAAAAGCTGAATTTAATCTTTAACTGAGAATTCCTGAGTAAGGGATAACTCAAATATTTTTATTTTTTTATTTATGTTTTTTTTTTTTTTTTTTTTTTATCATTTTTATTATTACTATTGTTTTTAACCTCGGCCTAAGCATGTAGTTCAGTGGTTTGGGATTGACCTGTCCAAGTCAACTGAATAGGTATGCAAGAGTTTTTGGAGATGCTTTATGTGGCGCTTACAGATTATGAATTTACATTGGATAAGTTTATGAGTTCAGTTAGTTTTGAACGTACTACTCTATGTAGTTTGCATTGGCTTTTATGGATGAGACGTAGAGATTTCAAGAGTCTTTTCAAATGATTAGCAATGCTTGTCTTCACTGTTGCAGGGAAAACAGCGTTTAAAGACTGATTTCGCATAATTTGTTTTGCATAATTTGTAACGCATAATTTGTTTTGAAGAGAGAGTTATTAATATTTCATCCTACATTTTTCAATGGATACATCCCCCCCCCATCATAAAATTGGATTATCCCGTTTGGTTTACACAACGATAAACAAAACTCGGAGTTGTTTAATAACCGCCGGTTCTTTAATGTCAGAACTACCACAACTCATGAGAAAGAATTATGTACACTCTGTGGGTGTTGCCGGCGGCCACAAACCGTACTAAAGACAAAAGAGGTTCTTTGATTGTTTCCTTTCCTCGACTTTGGCAGTGTTTCAGACGAAATTCTTGCCCCCACCTCCCCCTCAGTGGAGAGGGAGGGGGGATATCCGGACAAGATGGGACAGATTTGTTTTGACGAGTGTGCCCGTAAAGCGCTCGCCTCTCACCAAAGTGTCCCTGGTTCAATTCCCGGCTAGGGCAATGTGAGTAGAGTTGTGTGCTGGTTCTCTCCTCTGCCACGAGGGTTTTTCACCAGGCCCTTCGGAAAAACCAAACACTTGCGATCTCAGACTGTGCTCCGTGGTCATGGTCGATGTGGCTGGCTGCCGAAGGCGCTCTTGAATACGTGTAGCCGCGTCCTTCGCAATTCAGCCTCTCAGCAGCTGCCACTGAGGATGATTAGCCTCCCAAATTCTTAAAATTGTTGTTATTGTATTTACGTGTGTTTTATTACTATTATTATCCCACATGTGTTATGTGGGCTTATACTTTAAACTTGGATTAAAAATGTTTATTGTTTTTCCTCGATAATTTCCAATCATGTTTTCAAATGCGGTTAAAGGAATACACTTTTACAGTTTTAAAACTAAAGAGTGGTATTTCATTGCCGATTGCCACTGAATGTATTACAACTAGATGATCTATTTGTACATAGTGTCACAGAAACTGAAATAATTTTTTTTTTTAAAGTGTCATGTGGCAAACCAGTTTGTCCACGGATAGCTTTATTCCATCCGCTTGACTGAGCTCAGGGGCTTAATTTGAAGAAAGAAAAAGAAAACAAAAAGAAAAAAGAACTACACTTCAAACAATGCAATAGCATAACAACACTTTTCTTGCGATTTTATTTTATTTTTTTTAACAAATAAATTATGGTCGAAGAGCTATACTTCAGTACATTATAAGTATAAAAAGAAACCATTTCAAAAGTTAAGTATTTGTTAAAATTACCGTCAAGTTAATGTGGGTTTTCCTCTTTTTTTGCATCACCCTTTATCGAAGAGGATCCCGACTAATAGCACGATATGACAGCGATGTTATACAGAATTACATAGAGTTATATTATATAAGAACCAGAGGGAGCACTCGCGATGCGACGCACGGAACTCCACTGATTCACCATGGGCGAAATCCCTAAGGGTCAATTGCATACAAATGTCCACTTAGAAAATGGTTGCTGTGTGAACGGATGAGTAACCAGTGTAAATAAATGGTCCTCGCCATTTTCTCAATGGTCAAAAATGCTCCATGTCGGGCCGTGTCGCATGGTTTGTACGCCCTCTAGTTCTTATATATAACTCTATGACAGAAATATTATAATTATGTTTGACAATGAATACGTTTAAATTACTTACAGTGGGAAGTTATTTTTGTATCTTATTGTTTAATTTTATTTACAAAGACTGTATCATATGAATTTATATAAATTTATATAAAACTTTTGGTGATAGATATATAACTATTATTTTAATATTATGTTGACCCCCCCCCCCCCCCCCGCCCCACCATCCCTAGGATAAATGAACTACTGGCGTTTACGTTTGGAAGTGAACACGTCTCAATTAATTATTTGTTGAGGGAAATTATTTTTGTATTTAATTGTATATACACAGACTATCATTTAATGAATAAAACAAATTATATTTGGTGATGAATATATAACAATTATTTTACTGTGTTGTTGACCCCCCCCCCCCCCCCCCCATCCCCAAGAAAAAATGAATAAATGACGTTTATGTGTGACAGTGAACACGTGTAAATTATTTGTAGTGTAAAGTTATTTTTGTATATTTTATTTAGTCGGAGTCGCGGAGAAGAACGTACTGGTCCTCAGTCGTTATCCATTGGGATAAAGACAGGCACTGGCCTTACAAACCAATGGTTTCACTGGATAGAAACTTGCAATGACACACTGTGTAGTGCTAGTAGACTGATAGTATACATGTGTGTACACACAAAACGTCATCATGGAATGTAAAAATTAAGTGGGTCGAAGGTACATCTGACAGGCAACGGGAAGTTTCTAAATGGAACCAGTATGTTGGTTATTAACGCGCCTCAAAGTGTGACGTCAGATGTTGGGGCTATGAACAGACCCACTGCATGAGGGCGGGATTTAGTGGCGGCGGATTTATGCCAAACGTTGGAGGCGTACTGCATCATGTACCTCTAGGTTAATCCTAGCCAGGTATCACAACACTGCCCAGCACTGCCTTATATTAGCGCATGTATGCTAAGCTAGAGTTTTCATGAAGAGATAACATATCAACTAGGCCAGTGTCATAACTAGGGGGGGGCAGACAAACATGCACACACCCACACACACACACACACACACACACCCTTACACATGGCCAGTTGCGGGGTCCTTCATTGTTCAACTTATTGTCCCTTTTCTAAAGAATTCCCTTGTGGGGTAGCACTAGAACAAAGAAAACCTTGTGGGGTAGCATTGTTCCATTGTGTAAAGTGCCCCGTAAGTTGGTGAGTGTAAGGGCACCCACACACACACACACACACACACACAAAACACAACAAACAAAATACAACAAACAAACACACAAACAAACAAACAAACAAACAGACAACAACAACAAAACAAAAAACACCATCAACAATAACAAGACAAAAAAATCGAAAGCATGGGTGATTGGGTTGGCGTAGTGGTATCTTTCCTCACCTTCCACCTCAAGGACCCCGGTTCGTATCCAGCCGGGGCACTATGTGGAGATGGTTTTCAGACGATGCCTGGTTGCGTTGGTTTTCCCTTGAATAAATCTCTCGGGTTTTCTTCTACAGCATCTAAAATTGAAACTTCCCTCCTTGTCTTTTCTCAATGTGGTTTTTGGCTAGTGTAGTGATTGATTTCGCTTTTCTGAGAATCCTTGCAGAATAAATTAAACAAAATAAAAATAATAAAAAAACGAATACACTACCCCCAAAGAAATAATAATTTAAAAAAAATAAAATAAAAAAAAATGAAACTGCATAGATACGCCACTGAACGAGGGGTAAAAGACTATTCAACCAAATCAATTAATCGTCCCTTGCTCCATGGTCAGACTCGGGAGTTGAGAGTTGGTGTCGCTATACGTGTGGGGCAGTAATTCAATCTAAACGGGCTTGCATTCCTTGGGTTACAGATCCGCAAGCCAGGGGGTTCATCCGGGTTAAAGCCACAGCTCAACATTGGTAAACTGACTGTAAATGTTTTTTTTTTGCACAAATCAAGATACTTGTAATAAAACCAACCTGTGATAATGTCAGCTTATTTCGATGTTTCATTTGCGACAAAACTGTAAAAATGCATTCAACATTTGTGTACACATTCTTACAGGCAGAATTTTCGTCTCACTGAGACGAAAACTAATTTCGGATCTTATTTCATTTATTACAACGAAAACACTTCAGGCAGAAATATTTTTTCTACCATCATTACCTTTTCGTCGTACTTACGTTGAGCAGGAGCTTTAAAGATTCTGCATATCATTGGTAACATTTAAATATAAAATGTTCACTTGTGGTAGAAAGATGGTCATCACGGTGGAGAACTTCCCATGAAATAATATTAAGTTTGCCCGAAATGATTTTAGTTTTCGAGAAACGAGTAAAACAGTTATGATCTCGTCCGAAATCCGATGTTCGAAAAAAGTGAAACAGTGATTTTTTTTTTGATTTTTTTTTATATTTTTTTTTACTATTAATCTTGTGACTCCGACGACCGATTGGGGATTAAACTTTCACTGGTTTGATGTTTCATGTAACTAGATCTGTTGAGTCACTTAAAGTGTGGATACTGTTGTGAATTCCACAAACCGCTGGGACTGGTCTTATCTCGAGTTAGGACGAGTAGCTATATTCCTAACTTATAGGACTTGTCATAAGTTAGGATTAGTCCTAAGTTAGGACTAGTTTTGTGAAGTCCACCCCTGGTCTTTGACAATTACCAACATTATTCGCGTGCTTCAAGGGACCACAGATCGAGTAATGCTCTCAACAACATAATAACAAACCTTATTTTTATAGTACATTTCCCGCTTTCATGCTTCACCGAGTTGATCCTCCTCCACAGTACACAGCCAGCAATGAGCAGCTTCAGAGTTCAGTTGTCCCCTGAAGACAATCAGAGCGTATTGATCGAAACGTCGGGTTGTTACACGGACACTGCGCCATAATAGAGACATGGGCCCAATTTCATAGAGGTGCTTAAAAGCAGAAAATATTGCTTAATAAATTTCTGCTAAGCAAAAATGAGCAGGAAACCAGTCACAAATGGTACACATGACATGGTGTTTTGGCTAGTAACCTAAATCTGGTAAGCATAATTAATTTTGAGCTTAGCTACTTTTTGTGCTTAAGAGTGGGTCCGCGTTAATACTTCATATTTGTTTGTTTTTTTAAATGAAAGGACTAGGTGAGCAAGTAACAAAAAAATATTTAAAATTTTTTCCAAAGGCCCGTTGCCGTGGTAACAGGCTATTTCGTCTTTTGGGCATTTTGGGCCAATCTGGGGGTCTCAAAAACTGGTTTTTAGCTTATTTTTAAAGCGCAAATTATATCAGGACAAAGTATTATCCTTGCCCTTACTTCAGATTAAAAAAAATATATTTTTAATGTCATCCTTATGCTGTTTTTAGAACATGCCTTAAAGCATGTTTTTAGAAATTGTAAAAATTGTTATTTTTACCTCTCTATTTTTGTCTCTCAAAAAGTCAACTTTCCAGGGGTCTCAGAATATTTTCCTTTTGGAATTAATTAGAGCTAAGATTGGTCTTTCCATATCTGGTGAGAAAAGCTTTGGGATTCTATCCTTTTTAGGCAGTACTGCATCAAAACAATTATTTTTTCCCCCAAAATGGAAAAGTAAAATTTGAGGTTTTCCTTCAGTTTGAAGTAATAACACACAAACAATAATATGTTTATGAGTCTGGGCCTTTTTTTATATTTTAAGAGTGAGTTACTGGCCTATGATTTACTTCTAACGAATAAGCAGCATTTTTGTTTGCAAGATTTCGATTTTTTAACCCCCTCCCCAACTTTTCTAGTTTTCTATCTTCTGAATTTATTTAAGTGGCATGAAAACAAATGAAACAGTACTTGTCAATAATTTATACAGACTCCAACTAAAGCATTATTTTCACATAACAAACAGCCCCTGTAAGCATGTCGCCCTTCAAAAACACAACTTTACTGCTTGCATTGGTATATGAAATTGTTTTGTTGTGATGCCTTCTTTTGTTAAAAGTGAAATGTAAAGGTTTTACTTCAGTTCGAAGTGATAATATACCCAAAAGGAACACTTGTCAAGAATCTGGTGCCTTTTTCAAATCATAAGAGTGAGTTGTAAGCCTGTGAGTTAATCCTTATGCACAGCATTGACTAGCCCCCTACACCCCCCCCCCCCCCACCTACACCCAACCCCTATGCCCACTCCAGCATGTTTCACGCTCCATTTTCTGGTGTAAACAATACTTGTTGTGAACTAAAGCATTTTTTATACTGACTCCAACTAAAACATTTTTTTCTACAGAACCTAAAGTCCCCCTTTGATTAAGGATGCACCCCTAAAAAATACAGCGTTATTGCTTGCTTGCTTTGGTATTCACAGTGTTGCTTTATAGCGGCCCCTTTTGATAAATCTCTCTCTCAAAAAAGAAAAAGAAAAAAAGAAACTTAAACAATATTGTTTGAAACAGCAATAAATTGGCCCAAAACTATCCTGGTTTGTAAATGTGAGCCAAAATGAATATATGTAATTGGCCATACACATAGTTTTGTGGCATTGATCCCGCAACACATCTTTGTCAAAATATTTGTAAACTATTATCAGTGTTCTACAGCCTACAGTCGTGAAATAAAGGGAGGCACCATCTACCAGTATAGGTACCACAGGAAAAAGAAGAAAAAAGGAAGGGAAAGCCCCAGATTAAAAAAAACAAAAAACTCACCAGTAACTAAATAGTTAGTAAACGGATTTCTTAATTTTTATTTAGACACATATATAATTTGTTTTAATAATATTTGTTTTGTTGTTATTATTTATGTATAGTGTAGACTGCACTGTAGTGTGACAGATTTTGTACAGCCGACAAAAAAATCGTTCCTTTGCTCGAATCTTGTTGGGACAAGGGACTTTAGAAAACTCATCTGTTGTACATAAACTTAAGTTGCAACCATTTTGTTGTTGCCTAAAACTTAAAAGTCCTTCTATAGCTATTGGTATCCCCTTCTAGTGGGGAAAATTTCATACTTGTATTTTAAAAAATGCACCATTTACCCATATCTTTCACTATTTTGTTATACATCTCCAATATACTAAAGATATCGGCTGAAGCCTAAAGACTACAAAGGGGGGAAAAGTCACGTCTAGGTTCGTTTCAACAGTCTCAAGTAACAAATAAATGTTCTTAGAAGTTCAAATCTAATCCTTGAAAATTTCCCGGGACGTCCCCAAACGTCTCCCACTAAGTTGTCATCGAACCACGTATAGAGCCTTCACCCACCTGTTGTGAACTTTTACGGGGGTGAGGGATCAGAGCTCACCAAGTTTCATGTTCCTTGCTCTGTCGTTGTTCAGAGATTTTCATTTTCTGAAATTATGTATGCGCTTCTGCACTTTATGTGACCCAACATTTACATGGAATAATAAAAACCTGTGAAAGTTTAAGCTCAATCGGGCATCTGAGTCAAGAGAAAATAAAGGAAAAACTGCCATTATGCGTTACGTTTTCAAACATCGGGTTTTTGGACTCGCAAGATCAAACAAAATTGTTTTGCTCATTTCTCAAAAACTTGAGCATTTCGAGCAAAACTGTTTCAATGGAAGTTCGCCCCCATGACCATTTTTATACCATTTCATTTATGTGCGCAACCTTTAATGTAATCTGTGTTTAACCCATACGTGTGTTCAAAAGCACAGTATACTCAGTACTTTCACCGAGTCCAATGGAAAAACTCACAGTAGGCCTACTCGGGGAAAGTAGGTCTACTGAGTATACAGTACTTATACACATCGGTGTATGGGCAAGGCACAGATATTAGTATTTACCACTGATGCAAGTTTAACACCTGTTCAAATCACACACTTTTAAGTTTACACCTATGAATTAAAAAAAAAATATTATTAAAGGCTAAAATGCACGTTATCTCTATAATATTATTACGTGAAACAAAAGGTATGCAATTTAGCTAATAACTGTTGTTACTATTGTTGGTGTTACTGCTGCGTCTGATTTTGGCTGAAGAAATTAAAACAATAATAATAACGAAAGAATGAATATAGGTATGTTAATCGGTTGTATTTCTGTGCTTCTTGTTCTTCTTAATGTTATGCATCGTTGGGGTTCACAGTACGATTGCTGTTGTTAACGTTTTTAATAATTGTATGTATATACATTTTTTTTCTCTACATATCAAGCAATAAACCACCTGGAAAACTGATTAGGTAAATTTTGAGTGAATTTTGGGGTGAACAAAGAAAATTGACTGGAGAGGGATTTGAACCTGCGACCACCAGCCTACAGTACCAACGCTCTACCAACTGAGCTATCCAGCCAACTATAATAATATTATATAATATATTTTCATACATATTTTTAATTGATTCTTAATGTATGATTTCCTAAAAAGTCGCGCTTTTTTCCCTTGACAATTTTTTTTTTACTTTGTAAAACGTTTACTCTGTACTAATATGTTCGTAACAATGACATCGCCACTGAAATTCACGCCCACTTCACAACTGACTTTAGCTCTAGAGCAATTCATTGTGCTTTAGTTGTCTTGTTGATTATTTTAAGAAACAACATATTTTGATTATCTTTTGAGGTATGTGCTTTTCATAAGAAGTCAAATTTATTGAACCTTGGCATACTAAAAAAATTCCATCATCGGCATTGCGGTATGGAACCTTGCCCCCCCCCCCCCCTCCCAAACACACACACACACACACCGCATTGACGTCACATGCACTGTCAGAAAAACGCACTACACACTAAATCTAATTCCCAAAAGTTGCGAAACCAAGATTTATCGCTGGTGGCTTCACGGGGAGATGTTTGGAGTAAACAATACATTCAGTACACTTTTGTTGTAAGATCATCACGGTCGTACTAAGTTCCCACGTCATTACTGCATTGAGTTCACCAACCCTTGTTGGTTTTCTTTAGCACCATCCTTCGTAGTCACCTGAGCAAAATGGTATTTGACTGCATCGAAAGAGCAATGAGGTTGGGGTTCCTCAACTATGGAGGTTTCATCGCCAGGCATCCGTTTCCATTCCTCATATTGCCTGTGTTAATGACTGGAGTTCTTGGGGCTGGCGTTATCTTTCTAAAGGAAGAACAGAATGTAGAGACACTGTACACTCCGGTAAATGGGCGGGCGAAAACGGATCGAGGTACGGTGGAGGAGCTGTTTGCGCAAAACGGGAAAAGCGATCCGTTAGTGGCACGGTTTACCAGGTACGGGAAGGCTCTTATACGGATGGGAGACGGCGGTAATATCCTCGAGCAAAGTGTCATACAGGAAGTCTTGAATCTCCATGAGACGATTATGAACATTAGCATTCTTCGAGACAATCAGGAATACGGCTTCTTCGATCTCTGCTCCAAGGTTCATGGTGTTTGCAACGAAAATGCCTTGTTGGCTCTGTATAGTTATGACTCCTCCATGGTGTCGGAGATTGCTCTGACGTACCCACTGCACAGGAAAGATGATAACTCGGTCGTCTTTCTGGGAGGAGAACTTGGGGGAGTGAAATTCAAGTCAAGTTCATCTGAAGAGGTACAATCAGCAGAAGCTTTGTTACTGACTTACATCTTACTGTACGCAGACAGACCGGATGACATACGGGCTGCAATGTGGGAAGAAGTGTTCGGCAAAGTCGTCTCGACGTTTAACTCGTCCAGAATCCGTGTGTCGCGCCTTGTCTCTACAACACTTGAAGATGAGCTAAATGACGCAAGCTCTGACATCATCAGAGATTTTTCCATAACATTGGGTGTATTTGTTACTTTTACTGTCTTATCGTGTATGATGTTGGACCAGGTGAGGAGCAAGCCATGGCTGGCCGCTTGTGGCGTCATATCTGCGTGTTTGGCGCTGGTCTCGTCGTTCGGTCTCATGAGCTACATCGGTGTGCCTTATGCAAATGTTGTGGGTGCTGCACCATTCCTTATACTTGGTAAGTTTAACGCTCAAAAATCACAAATGCCTTTAAATCAGATTTTACATTAGTATCATCGGTTTTTGTATACCAATCCTAATGACGGTTTGTTGTCTATCAGACAAAGAAGTAGACAGAGACCTATTCTTCGGGTTGCGCCATTTTGCAACCCCTCCCCCGCTTGTAACTCTTGTAACAATCTACAACAAAATGGTTCGACATATCAAAAGCCGCTGTATCAATTGGTTCGATATAGCAAATATTAGTATATGCCCTCGATTGCCCCCCCCCCCCCAAAAAAAAAAACAACAACAACAACAACAACAACAACAACAAACAAACAAACAAACAAACAAACAAACAAACAAACAAACAAACAAACAAACAAACAAACAAACAAAAACGTAATAGTAATGGTTAAAATAATAGATAAAATAGATGGACAAATAGATAGATAGTGAGATAGATAGGCAGGCAGGCGGGCAGGCAGGCAGGTAGTCAGGCAGTTATAACTATTGTTTTTTTTTTTGTCCTTATTTCATTAGGCATTGGAGTTGATGATACGTTCATTATGATAGCTGCTTGGAGGAAGACAAATACCACAGTAACTGTTGAACAACGCATGCGCGAAGCCTTCTCAGAGGCCGCCATGTCTATTACCATCACGTCCGTGACTGATGCATTGGCCTTTGGCATTGGAACCATCACAGTTTTTAAGTCTGTGCGACTATTTTGCTTGTATTTGGGCACTGCCGTGATCGTGGACTACCTGTTTCAGATAACATTCTTCGGAGCCTGTATGGTGCTGACCGGTCGACGGGAGGCAGCTAACAGACATTGTATATGTTGCCATGTGGTAAAATCTAAGAAGGAACCAAGGTCCAAGATCTTCGCCATCTCTCGTGCGGGTGTTGCGCCAATTCAACGTGACGTCCACGTCACCACTGGCCATGCCTCCTTATGTGATAACACCCAGCAATCACCTCACATCAGGGATACCAATGAGCATGCCGTGATGATATTCTTCAGGAAGTATTACGGGCCTGTTCTCACAAGCTGGTGGATGGTACTGATCATTGTAGTCCTGTATGCTGGTTACTTAGCCATAGCTATCTATGGATGTACACAGGTGGAAATGGGACTGAGCCTCAGAAACTTAGCACGTGATAACTCGTATGGAGCTCATTACTTGGATGATGCACGTGCCTATTTCTCGTCGTATGGCCCTCAGATCGCCTTAGTATTTACAGAGCCGAGAGATGTCTGGCATCCTCTAATTCAAGAGCACATGGAGCAAACGCTCGTGAAGGTGGAGGAGAGTGAGTTTGTTTGCGACAAGAAACAAAATCTATCCGTATCCTGGCTTCGTGACTACCTCGCGTTTCTGGAACTGAACCAGTTAAAGGAACCAACTCAGGCCCAGTTTATAGACAATCTGCAAAATGTTTTCCTCAAACTCCCAGCCTTCCAACATTACTCAATGGATATTGTTTTTGACGATGATAACACAAGTATTGGATCTTCAAGATTCTTTGTTACCACAAAGGACTTGGATTCCACAAATAAGGAGAGCTCTATGATGACAGTGTTGAGGGAAATAGCCCAGGGTGCTGAGATCCCGGCCATTGTCTACCATCCAACTTTCATCTACTTTGACCAGTTTATTGCAATCTTACCGAATACTATGCAAAATATTGGTATTGCTGTTGGCGCCATGTTTGTTGTGTCTCTGTTGATGATCCCCAACCCCATCTGTTCTCTCCTCGTCACTCTCTCCCTAACATCCATCGTCACAGGGTTGGTTGGATTCATGGCCCTATGGGACGTCAACCTCGATAACATCGCCATGACCAACATAATCATCTGCATAGGTTTCAGTGTAGATTTTTCTGCACATATCAGCTACGCCTACATATCTGGAAACAGAGGCTCGCGTCGTGAAAACGCCATCCACGCTCTGTACTCCATCGGTATGCCCATCGTGCAGGGATCCCTCTCCACAATTCTCGGCATCTTAATCCTCGCCTTCTCAGACACCTATATCTTCCGGACCTTCTTCAAGACGATGTTTCTCGTGATCTCTTTAGGAACACTCCACGGCCTTGTCTTTATTCCCGTTTTCCTTATGATCAGCATCCCTGTGAAGAACCAGACTGAGACCTCTGACACCATCCTCCATACTGCAGTTGA
The DNA here is from genome assembly GCA_911728455.2 of Marthasterias glacialis. Classification (NCBI taxonomy): domain Eukaryota; kingdom Metazoa; phylum Echinodermata; class Asteroidea; order Forcipulatida; family Asteriidae; genus Marthasterias; species Marthasterias glacialis. The sequence continues at coordinate 24,347,962 of OU452226.1, forward strand.
TATAAGACACACAAAAATAACCACTATTTTGGTAAATCCAGCTTTTGATGCGTAACTGATGGGATTATTTATTTTTTTATTTTTTTCTTTTGCAGTGAGAGACACAGAGCACCGATTCGGAGGATAGCCACTAGAAATGCAGGGCCCATTGGTGGATCCAGGGGTGGGGGGTAAGGGGGTTGTAGCCCCCTCCCTAAAATCGTAAAGAAAAAAGAGAAACAATGATAGAGAGAAGGGAAGGGAGGGGGAGAGAATCACATACAAGCAATAAGGTAGTCCCCCGATGTTTCCCCACATTTCCCACTCATCACTGTCAGGCCATAGGAAGCAGTACGCTTATCAGTTGCATCTCTGAATTTGCTTGAGCCACAATTTCTCTGAAGTCAACAAGGAATGAGGTGGTTTTTAATAAGAGATGTTTGTGCCCCAAGCAACCAATCTTGTCCTGCAGAAAATGTCCCCTATGCGAGATGGAAAAGTGAGTACATTAGAAGCTTTATGAGGACCGCAAGAATGAACCAATGGAATCCAAAATTCTCATTTTACTCCATCAAAAATGTTGATCAAAATCAAAGGGAAAGTGGCCTGGAATTGCCTCAGGTTGCACCAAAGAGCATCTAGAATCAAAAAAAAAATTGGGGGCCCCGTTGCGAGCCCTGGACCCCACGCCAACATTATCCTGACCGGATAATTGGCACGTGTAAAATTTAGCTGGTATGTGTCTGGAGACCAAGGGCGTTTTCCAAACCACGGCTTAGGCTCTAGCTCTGGCTCCGGCTCCGGGCTCCAGTTAATATGTTGGAGCACCGTTCAAAATGCACCCTCCACAAAAAAATTAATGACGTAGCTCAAGCCGGAGCTGGAGCCCAAGCCGAGGTTTGGAAAAGACCCCCAAAGTGCACTGCATTATTATTATGTTTTTCTAAGATCAAAAAGTCTTGCATGTGACTTGTAAGTTTTCATTAAACCTTTAAAATGTGTACGTGTGATCTTTGTGCTTCCTTCTCTTGGACAAGTTTCTCAGTTTCCTTCGAAAAAAAAAGTTGTTCCAAGATTATCACCTAAACTTCTTGTAGGTTTTCAAATAACTTGCAAAACAAAATATTCAATCTTATTTGGAGTTTTAAAAAAAGTTCCCAAGGCCTCACTTGTCCAGTTTATAAAAAGGGGTCATTTTGACGTTGGAGAGGAGGGCCGGAGGAATCAATCTGGCAGCAAAATGCGCTAAGAACGGCTTGCACCAAGACTGCAGAAGAGCATCTTGACGGGAGAGGCACACCACTGCTAGACTGCTTGCGGAACACCGGCGGCTGATGGGCAGTGATATTCATTGGCTTGCCCCTCCCCTGCTGGTATATAGGTGATAGTAACAGTGGCTAATATTTGGTCGAAGTTTTCACGAAGTGACATGATGCTTGATTGTTTTTTAATTTATTTTTTTTAATAAAAATTCTACTGATGTTAATATTCAGAAGGTATTCACTGATTCGTTTATTTCTGCCAAGTATAAACAAGTCTTGACACGTCTGGGTTGCTTAGTTACAGTAATGTCACGAAGCTAAAATTGGTTGAAACTGGATTTTTTTCGTTTTTACGAAGCGTACGAAGTGACTGAATGGACCGCGCCACACCGAGCGCGCGTTGTGTGTATTCCACGAGGTGATACCGTGTCCTAAACGATTACACATGGAATAATGTCACTTCGTGAACATGCGAAAACCCGTGTATACATTTTTTTTTCTTTTTTTCTTTTTTTTTTGGTTTTCACGAAGTGACGTTTTTGTTTCCCTTAACAAAAAATACACAATTACGTATCCTTTGAGATTCAGCTTTCTATCGAAGTAAAAAAAAATGACCCTGAAATAAATCGAAACTCCGATTTTTAACAACTTTTTTACCAACTAATTCTCGCCTTATCTCGAAACATGGTTTTACCACAGTCCCTGTGCGGTCTAATGTGTTGCTTCGTGAAAACTGCAACGATTTATCGGCCACTCATCAACCGCTTGCAAAGTGGTAAAATGTTCGTCGTGGCTGAAAAATTGATGACCGATCATGTGTGGTTGAGCAACTGCCTGGTCATCGCTGGACTTGATTCAAGTCGGGTCACGTGCGTGCTGAGTCGTCAGTGGTATTAACCCTATCAGGACCGTTTTTTTTTTTTTTGGGGGGGGGAATGTACGGGGACCGGGGTGGAGGGGTTCGGGGTGCCCCCCTCTGTATTTTCAAAAATATTCCACTGATTTTGATGAAACTTGCCACAGATGTTCGTTTAACAAAGTTCTACATGATGAGGTCAACAAAATTCAAAAAATCGTCATTAGAGGGTGTTTTTGACTTGGTTTTTGCCCATTTGGGTCAAAAATCGTGCTTTCCCCCATATCCCATAACTTTTGTATTTTTCGTCCGAATGTTCTGAAACTTGGCAAACTTGTACATTTTTACACGATCAATATAATTCGAACCTAATATTGTTACTGGAGTCACCTGTTGGTGCGTTATAATCCATAAATTTATCCCTGTTTGGGGAAAAAAAGGTGGTTTTTTTTTCGTTTTTTCATTTAAAAATCAAAATAGCCGCCGCCAAGGGCCCAGGGTGAAATAATAAGATTTGGTTGACAAATCTAAATACTTTTTGGGTCTGAAAAGTAAGAAATTAGCATGTTGAAAAAATTCTATTCTTTTAAAAAACTTGATACGATTTGACCCCCTAATTACCCCCTTATTACACAAAATCCAAGTTGGCCGCCAAAAATTCCCAAAACCAGACTATCACGTGGCTCATCACTATCACTTTTCTAGCGAAGAAAGCAAAATAAGTGGAAGTTATGTTCAAAAAGTAAAAAAAAAAAAAAAAAAAAAAAAAACTAAAAACTAAAAAACAGTCAAATTGTGTGACCCAAGGTAAAACAAATGGTTTCCATGGCAACAGCTAACCCCTAGTATCAATTATCTTTTGCCAATGTGATTCTAGATATGTTTTGGGAAAAATCAGAAAATTTTGCGGTGGTCGACCTAAGCGTTAAAAAGTTACAGAGGAAAGATTGGTGGGGGGGGGGGCACATCGTGTAAGAGGATTTGTAACGCGCGCCCTCAAGTGTCAATTAGTTGTCAATCAAGTGGGCTCAGTAGCTGATCACCAGCCCGAACGCATTTTTTATTTATTTTTTTTTTTCTGCAGTTCAGATTTGCCATCCTCAAAAAGAATTTGTAGGATTTCCTATTTGGATCCGATTTAAACAAACAAAAATTCCCCATTGAAAATCATTTTACCTGGTACGACAGTGGCAATTTCGGACTGCAGAAAAAAAATAAAACAGCCCGAACATCTGACGTCAAACTTCGAAGCTCGTGGCTTTCGGATAAGGGCAGGGGACCAGTCTAACTGGTTACTTTTGAAAGCGGTCAGTGATAATTAGCCCATAACTGTCGAGTGAGGGTACTCAACTAAGTGCTGAAATAAACCTGAGCCATATTTCTGTGGAGTGCAGTCATTAGTGCAGTGGATAGTTTAGACGAAGCACTCGACAAAAGTCCGACTTGGGTCACGTCTAGGCCATCACGAGAGGCCGTCGGTGTATCAATCTGCCACCGCCGGCCGCCGGCCGTCACGGTTTTGGGAAGAAATAGGAAATCAAGCCAATGCACAGCGGGACGGCACGACGCGAAAGGGCCACGCGACGCCACCACGCGACGGGCATTTTTCGTATGCAGAAAACCATACAAAATGCTTACTGAGAAAATTGGGGCGGATTGAGGAGTTTCCCCAGTTACAGCCCCTAGCTAAAATCTTGTCCGAGCTTGGAAGTTCTTTCCTCCTGATGCAAATAATATACTTATCTGCATTCTGTTTCCCTGCTGTCTATAATTCGTCTCAGTTCAAGCGCAATGTGAATAGGCTTCTGTTATCATAAATCTCTGCGCTTTCTTTTCCTTTCTCTTTCTTTTTTAGCCCTCACCACGAGTGGCCTTTGTGCCTTGTGTTGGGCGACTTCCATAAAAAAAAAAAAAGACAACAACACGCCCCTAATGGAGTACAGGAGTGTATTGTTATTAAAAATGGACCGATTGCGCGACCAATGTTTACATGTCATCACGTGACCTGTAGTGGGTACTACGTCATCTCAGCTGATGGCAAACTACGTGCAAATACATGCTGTGACCGACAGAGTCACATCAACAGTCAGATTTGGTAATAATAACAGTTACTAAGCCCTTTTATTAAGTTAGGCCCTATGTTGTGACATTGATTTTTATTACATTACTGTTATATATTAAACTACCAGTAGTCTACAAATAAGGTTTATTTTTTAGTTATCTGTCGGAGTCGGACGACGATGTAGCCACCGCCTGTTATTTTGTTTGTAATGTAGGCCTATCACTATAAAAAGGGTAAAGAACGTTGTAAAAGTTATCATTTATACCTGGCCTTGCGGAATTTCAAATAGACAAACGAATCACACAATTTTAGAAAGCCTTTTCTTTGGACGATTTCAGATTCAATACTGTGAAATTCTTGTATTGAAAAGTGTGTGATCGCGGTAGTCTGGCCCAAACGTTCCGTCATGCCACCAGTGCTACCACATCGGAAACATAATCGTTCCTTGTAGAATTTGCAAGACTTGCAAGACTTTCTGGCTTTATTCAGCCACTCGAAGGTCTCTGGTACAAACTCTGGAATATTTGTCACAAATTTCGAGAAAGAGAAGCCTCGATCGAATGAACAAATGTAACATTCATCATGTACCGTACCGCATTTTCCCTAGGAGGACGTCGTGTTTGTTTACATTCAGTACCCACTACAGGTCACGTGACGTGGGTCGCGCATTCGGTCTATTGTTTGGTAAAAAGGTGAGATCATCTGTACAACCTCCTACTCACGTAGGTCTTTAGCCAGCCTCTGTCTGTTTTACGTATATATTTTAACGATAATAATTCCACCAATCAGTCAAACTTGATTCCTCCTATCAGGGTTGTTGAGCTTATAGAACAGACAGCAATTCCGTTACCTTTTCCCACCTACTGCCCTCTATTTGGAACTCTCTGCATGCCTAGCGAATGTTTTTCTCACCGTACAATCTAGCCTGTTTTATATATAATAAATACCCACACAACTTCGAATGTTTGTTATAAAGGTTCCACGTTCTCCCGCCCCGCACCGTTGCCCTATGCGTCGGCCCGTACGTCGCCAGTCACCTGTCGCATCGTGCCGTCACGTCATGCTGTAACCCTTCTTCGCCGAGGCCATTGTCTTCCGTATTCTACACGGAAATTAAAGGAAACCAAATAATCACGTACACCACGAACTTGAAGACAGACTTGAAGAGATACTAGTAAAAACTAGCAATCGAAGAAAAACGGCGTCTAAATTTGAACGCTGAATTTTACAACACCACTATCCCTTGAAATTTCAGTTTTTCAACTAGTTTTATCGTCGTGGAAACTTGATGATTTGAACTTGGTAAGCATACTGTTTTTAACTGTTTTATGTCCAAAATCAATGAGCAAAAAAGGCAGAAAGATACGTGTCAGTCGCCCCCCCCCCCCCCTTCCAGGAAATTGTGTCCCCCACTCAATATTTATATGCCGTGCTTAAAGTTGACAGTTTCAAATAATCGCAAGCATAAACTTAGATTTTTGACATTAAAAAAAGGATTGTGTACAAAGTCTGTTGTGTATTTCTCGTGATACACAATACTAGTAAACCTACTGATTGGGAGGTCCCGGATTTAGCGTCAGGGAAGCAGTTGACACGACGTGACGCCACGACGCAACGCCACGATGCAACGCCTGGACGGTTCGACGCAACGGGTGACGGCAAAGCGCAATTATACGCTACTGTGCGGCCAGCCGACTGGGTTCTTTAAAACATCAAGATAAAAGGTGACAGCACAACGCAAACGCTTGTCACGACGGTTGTTCAGTCGACTGTCCAGTCTCTTGATGCTAAGAACTGTATTAAAGAAGTTTGAAAAAGGACAGCCATAAATGCATTGTGCAGACTGCTGTGTGGATAAATTCAAGTTAACTCGACTTAAGACTTTGCTCACATGTGGCCATGTGCTTTTATCGTAATGTACGTGTACATATACCATTGTAACGACACCCTCATTAGCAAATAAGAGGTATGGTGGACACATTTCTATGACAATACATTGTACTGGGATTGGGTAAATCTGTTTAATCTACACCCAAACCAGACAGTGCACTCATTATAGTGTCCACCATACTTCAAAAAGGATAATTATGTCAGTTCAAAATGATTTTTGTCTCGGAACTCTTATCAGCAACACACATATCGAGACTGATTAAACTATGAAAAACACCTAAATATTGAACAAAGCTTGATCTTCGTAGAATGGATATGGCCTTACAGTTGTCAGACAATTTTTGTTGCATCTACTCTTTCCTCCTATCATGCTGTTAACTGTGATAACATTCCTCTGTCCACGTTAGTGACATTGCATTGAGCCAATATTTGCACTTTCCTTGTACGCATGTTTTGTAAGCCCTAAAGGTGTCGGTAGAATTAACAATGTTTGAAGCTTGGCAGACTGGAAAAAGTTTCCACACTGTACATGGAGCGCACCCCCACCCCCACCCCGTTACAAGTGGTACTGTCTTACCGTGGTCTGCCAGTTTGGGAGATAAATTGCGCCCGTCACCTGAAAAACAATTAGCACAGCACACTTGAACCTCATTGAATCTGACTCCCAAAAATGCCAACCACCAAGATTTAGGTGGGTGATGACGTCAGGTGAGTGATGTTTTTAGCATTCAGCAAACAGCACTATAGGCACAACCAAATTCTCACGTCATTCATGCACAACATTGCACTGAGCACCAGTCACATAATTTCATACTCGTGATATTGTTCAACAAAATCTTGGTTAGCCACCTGATGAGCAACATGAAATTTGACTATATCGAACAAACATTGAGGTCAGGGTTCCTCAAGTATGGAGGTTTCATCGCCAGGCATCCGTTACCTTTCCTGATATTGCCTGTGTTAATGACTACAGTTCTTTGCGGTGGTTTTGCGTTTTTCAAGAAAGAACAGAATGTAGAGACACTGTACACACCGGCAAACGGGCGGGCGAAAACGGAACGAGGTTTGGTGGAGAGGCTGTTTGCGCAAAACGGGGAAAGCGATCCGTTAGTGTCACGGCTTACCAGGTACGGGAAGGCTATCATACGGATGGGAGACGGCGGCAATATCCTCGAGCAAAGTGTCATACAAGAAGTCTTGAATCTCCATGAGACGATTATGAACATTGGCATTCTTCAAGACAATCAGGAATACGGTTTCTTCGATCTCTGCTCCAAGGTTCATGGTGTTTGCAACGAAAATGCCTTGTTGGCTCTGTATAGTTATGACTCCTCCATGGTGTCAGAGATTGCTCTGACGTACCCACTGCACAGGAAAGATGATAACTCGGTCGTCTTTCTGGGAGGAGAACTTGGGGGAGTGAAATTCAAGTCAAGTTCATCTGATGAGGTACAATCAGCAGAAGCTTTGTTACTGACTTACATCTTGCAGTACGAAGACAGACCAGGTGACAAACGGGCTGCAATGTGGGAAGAAGTGTTCAACAAAGTCGTCTCGACGTTTAACTCGTCCAGAATCCGTGTTACCCGCTTTGTGTCTACAACACTTGAAGATGACGCAAGCTCTGACATCATCATAAATCTAGTCATTGCGTATTTTGTACTGACTGCTGTTACGATGCTTCTGAGTATGATGTGTGACCTGGTTAGGAGCAAGCCATGGCTGGCATTATGTGGCGTCCTCTCTGCAAGTTTGGCGATGGCTTCGTCGTTAGGTCTCATGAGCTACATCGGTGTACCTTATGCAAATGTTGTGGGTGCTGCGCCATTCCTTATACTTGGTAAGTTCAAAGCTAAAAAAAATCACAAATACCTTTTTAAATCGTCTGACCGAGAAGACAAACTGTTGTCCTCTGCTTCCAACCGCCCACTCGTTTGGTGGTGATGTATCGATGATATGTGACTCAGCCTGTGTGAATGAGACACTTTGAGGTAAAAATGTAAATTTCAATTTCATCATGTAGGGCATCTTCCAAGGATTAAAATGACACCACACTGACCTCCACAGAGTTTACGGTTCCAATCCTGAACAGTCAACTCTGTGGAGGTCAGTGTGGTGTCTTTTTAATCCTTGGAAGATGCCCTACATGATGAAATTTGGACTTAAATTTTTACCTCAAAGTGTCTCATTTACACAGGCTGAGTCACATATTTTCCCTATCTGGTGTGGTAGTCAGTGTAACTTGGAAGAATGTATTGTGGCGGGCATAAACAATTATCCTGTCTATAATTATAAACTTGATCCTTGTCTCCTTCTTCCTCAAGTTAAAGTCACTAAGCGGACTAAAGGCTGAGGGACGAGATTCGTTTCGGAGGAAGTATACCGCCGATTATAATTCATTGTAAACCTCTCTGTCAGAATACACACAGATCCCTAAAAATAATCACACAGATCGGACACAAGTTTATGTGACCTTGACCTCAATTTATTTATTAATCACCTTCAACTCAAGAAGTTGGGAGTGTAGCCTATCAGCAGTTTGAAACGAGACTTAAGTTACTCACAATAATTACTGCTAAATCAATATTAAGTGAACGGCAACCCGCACTTAAAACAATATGCAACAGTTATACACCAGCCCCCTGGGCATTGAGCACACAGCTCGGTCCCGGTACAACCACACAACTCGCTCTGCCAATGCAGCCTTCACACAAATCCCCGTAGTTGTGTACCTCGCACACAGCGACGGCAACCTTCGGGTCGTAGTTCAACTTAACCCCGTCAACTACACCACAGTATCGTATCCGGCTGATCGTCTTGTGTTAAAACACGACGATCGCCTGCACGCGCAAAGCCTAATAACACAGCCTAAATTCTAGCAACGAGTGATACGAGCGAACCCTTGCACCACTCCAATAATGCAACAAATTCCGTCTGAATTCACAAAGAAGACAAACACTTACGTCTCGCTCTAACTTGCTCTCGCAGGCTCTAACTAGCACTGTGAAATTAACTTTTACTCATACAAACAATGATGGAACAAATCCTCTTGCCTCTAGACTGCCCTGCAACCCCAAAAACAGCAGCTTTATCTCGTTTTCTCGCCTGCAATTTGCACGCCCTACAGCGCAGAACATCTTACATAAACTTAAATAACTACAAATAATTAAAATAATTACATATGCACCAAAACTCTCCCCTGAGAACTTCATCTATTTTTGCTCATTAAATATGCGCAGAAATGAACCCTTTTAAATTTCCACCAAAATTCGCTCATTAAGTATGCGCAAGAATATATGCTGTGAAGTTTTCACCAAAATTTGCCCATTAAGTATGCACAAGATTTTTTTTTACACGTCAGGACTTTTAAACCTTATACAGGAAGAAATGGACTTGGTTCGCTTTATACAGAAGACAAAATTAGGTGATCTTTGGCTGATTACAATGCATAAATTTGTTTCTTATACAAAAATCACATTTTCTAGAATTACACATAATACACACTGATTTACTGATTTACCTGATAATTTTCTTATACAATAATCAAATGGGCGGCTCATTTATACATTTCAAAGAGTACCATTTTTCTAACTATAACGTAATAAACTGGTTCTTCCTGCATTTAAACAGGGTTTCTTTTTCTTTTTTTTCTTTTTTTTTTTTTTATCCAACTACCCAACTACCCAGCGGTAAAACCGATCGTTCTTGGTCGTTCTCCCTCGTCTACTCTTGGACGCTCTTCGGGTAAAACTTAAATAAGCAGCGGTCGAACTTCGACAGCTGCTTGCCTGTCTCGTCTAAGGGGAAACTGCTCACGCCCCATCTCTATCGTTGAAGGGGAAACTGCTCACGCCCCACACTCGGTGAAGGGGAAACTGCTCACGCCCCCGCTCGTCGTTGTGCCAAGCCCATTGGCTCGGCACCACTAGACTTCTCAGAAATCACCCACCTGTCAGACCTTGCTGACCCGTGGCCCGAGCAAGCCTATGACTACTCGCTCCTGGGAACACTTAGCCCAACACATCTGACAGGGGTAACCCTTTTTCTGAGGCGACTTCTTGAAAATTCTGACATGGGTCACAACCTCTCGGGAACTACCCAGCTTCGTCCAAGTGGACGGCCAGAGATCACTTTGTTCCCGGGGTCAAAATAACCCCCCAATTGACCAACAACCACCAAACTACAAACCAACCTCAGACACCATTCTGTCTGTCTCTTAACAGCCCCTAACGAACTGCTATCGTTGGGCAGCGGGTCCCTGACCAATACTCCAACAACCAAACACACCGTTTGATTCCAACCTGCCCTTACGGCGGAAAAATGTGGACACAAAGTCCAACAAACCCATGGACACCGGCTTACCCGTCTCCAGAAAATTGAGATCAGTTTCACCACAAGCACAGTCCAATCAACATTTGTCACAAAGACAAAATCCCGGGTCACACAGACCATGAATCCATGGAAACAAATTCCAATCACCCTGCTCCCTGAACAGAGTATACCCGAAGTGAATTTTACCAGAAATTCGCTTCCTTCTCTCTGAAAAGAGGGACCACGTCTAGGCGACTTGCCCGTACTCAACATCACTAAGCACAGTTTACCCACAAAACATCGGCTTCCATACATTGATTGGGGAACTATACCCATATCAACATAACTTTATCCGATGATACCGCCTAGACTCATGCTTTTCTCTTGACTACTGGTCCTGCCAGCCAATCACAGACATTTTTCGAGCACTCATGCCCAGCTTTGGTCACGCCTCCTGCTCGAAAACAAAATGATTGTCTTGAACTGCACACTACTTTTAGGGGGGTTTCCACCCTTCCCCTTCAAACCACCCGTTTACAATTCCAGGGGGTGTTCACCCTTCCCCTGCAAAAATGGATATTTACACTGCACTGAAACTTAGTGCCACAACTTTGGGGTATTCTCATCCTTCCCTAACCTTGGAATGTGTTTTCCTTCTATACAGTCCCGAACTTGAACACAATCAGAGGCCTCAGCCCTTGGCTTGTACAACTCGCGGCCTGACCTTGGTCAAAATGTATGACCGGTGACCTCTGCATTCTCCTGAAGATACCTTGTTGCCGATCTCCAGTTTGGACTTCTCTTTTCAGTGGCCGAGGCCTTACTGAAGAGCTGTCCTCTTTTTTAGCCAAACTGCTGCTTTGTACTACTTCCACTGGGTGGGTAGTACAGCTTTGCAGTTCGTAACTGCTTTTCATAGGGGTCATTACTTCCCCACGTTCTAGGAATGGGTTTAGGCTGCGCCTACCCTGTTCCACGACACTCTGTCCGGAAAGGAACAGTGCCAACTCATCAACTGGAGTAAGGGGCTCTTTAGCAATGGGGGTAACCTCCGAAGGGGCAAATAACGCCGCACTTCTGACCCTCTATCAGGGGTGTACTTCCCACAATGCCAACCTTTCCAGAGGCAGCACCTTGTTTCCAGGGGTCATAGCAAACGAAGGGTCCAATTTGCCATCAACAGAGCCTTTTGCTCACCTCGCCATACTTTGTTGGCCAATACGGGTACCAAGAAAAACCCGAAAACTACCCAAGCTTCCATCTACCCTCAGTGACAAGATGAATATCCTTCACTCCTCAAACAAGTTTCGTTCAGTAAGTCCTGAGCGCCCCATGGTTGCCTTTCGTCGACCCAAAACATGTGTGACATTCTAGTGAGGGCTTAACTTCGCCAGGTACAGTCCAAGCTTCCTCCTCACAAAACATACGAGGTTGACATAACTGCACCCGCGCTAAAAATGTAAACCATAATGCCCACAGTGCAAATTAAAAGTCACAACACCGGGCGGCTTTGCTTAGTACAATATGATAACCAACTCTCAATGTGACACACCCAATGTATAGCCTATGCCATATTTTGTAAGAGATGTGGACTACAGTATGTGGGAGAGACAAAGATCAAACACAGTCTTCGCTTTGCGAATCATGTCTCTTCCATAAAGACTAAGAAACAATACCCAGAGTCCATCCACTTCAATAGCCCCAATCACAGGGTCAAAGATGTCGAACTAACTGTGATTGAGGACTGCAACGGTGACAACCCACTCCGCAAACTCAGAGAACCACACTGGATTCACCAGCTCCGAACAGTCCAGCCATTCGGACTAAACATAAACAAGGGTGTCAAATAATGTTACATAAAGACCAAGAAACAAAACCCAGAGTCCATCCACTTCAATAGCCCCAATCACAGTGTCAAAGATGTCGAACTAACTGTGATTGAGGACTGCAACGGTGACAACCCACTCCGCAAACTCAGAGAACCACACTGGATTCACCAGCTCCGAACAGTCCAGCCATTCGGACTAAACATAAACAAGGGTGTCAAATAATGTTACATAAAGACCAAGAAACAAAACCCAGAGTCCATCCACTTCAATAGCCCCAATCACAGTGTCAAAGATGTCGAACTAACTGTGATTGAGGACTGCAACGGTGACAACCCACACCGCAAACTCAGAGAATCACAGTTTCTTTCTAAATACATACTTTTATCTTCACATAATATGTTTCTATATTTCACCCCCTAATAACTATCTTTGCTATAATACATATTCCGGTTCTGCCTATTTAGGGATTGTCATGCAGTAAGCTGCTTAGCACCCTGTTTTGCTCCTTTTTTCATACTTTCCTCTAATACTCTCACCATTTACCGATTCCCCTTCTAGGAAAGACCACAAGTTTCTCTCCCCAGTCGACTGTAGAACAGCCAGATTTTACCTCCTTCCCAAGTTACACAATCCCGACAACCCAGAGAGACCCATCATATCTGGCAAAGGGTTCCCCCACTGAGCAAATGTCGCTTTTTGTTGACAATTTTCTCAACCCGTTAGTGCCACAGAACCCAACATTCATGACACCATAGATTTTTCCCGTAAAATTTCAGGTATTCAGAACTAGGTTCCAAGCGCAACTACCATCGGTAGGCTACTTCTGATGTGTCCTTTCGGTGCACCATCATTCCCAAGATGAAGAGAGTACTGCCTGCTCCTCATCTCTGGCTATAAAGAGTGGCCACGCATCATCGCCCATAATAATTATAATGCAACAAGTTCTAAATAAAACCAACCTTTCTTTCATGTGTAAGAATTTTCGACAGGTACATGGCATAGCGATATTCGCACTGATGGCACCGTCAATAGTCTGCCTATTCATAAGCCAATTTGAACATCGCATGTTAGCGTCAGCCCTATGTCGACCCCGGGTCCGGTGGCGCTACACCGATGACGTCTTTTTCATCTGGACCGGTGATGAAGGAAGCCTCACAGCTTTAATTAACCACATACATTCCTTCCACAGAACCAACAAATTCACGACCAAATACTCAACCAACGATACCCACTTTCTTGATGTCAAGGTTCAAAAGACGGATGACGGCTTTAACCACAGATCTCTTTGTTAAACCAAACAGCAATACCTCCACTCCACCAGCTGTCACCCCAATACTGCAAGACCAGCATAGCCTCCAGTCAGGCCCTTAGATTTCGTCGGATTTGTTCCATCAAGGAGTTTGATTTTATCCAACACTCACAGAAACTTAAGAAACACCTTGTTTCCGTAGTCAAAGCTAGATGTCCATTGAGCGATCCAAAAAGTCAAGGTTCGTTCTAGAGTGTCGGAGTTCCAAGGGGGAAAGTTCGCTTTGTTGTCACTTTCCATCCCCACTTCCTCCCATTCGTTGAAACCAATTCTGATCATCATAGATCCACGGTCAATACCCGGAAGCTGATACACCTGTCGGACATCACTTCAATCAACCTTATCACTCTATTTCTTACATGATTTTACAGGGCGTTGAGGCACAACTCTCTTAAATAGTTAGGTTAAAAATATAACTAGAAAACTCAATCTTTTCGATTGAGGCCAGGGTCAAATCTTTTGAAAATTGTCCCTAGTTTCAATCTAACAGAGTAAAATTTAATCAAACACTTTACGGGAGTAGGTAAACACAGAGAGACTTTTCGTTTGTGTGGGAAGAAACTATGGATAAGGTGCCTTCCTAGTAGTGGGAATGTGACTTATGTACGACACCAGCTTTTCAGGAAAAAAAAGGTAACTATTTTTTTTTTCATTTTCTTTTTTCCTTATAAGGCATTGGAGTTGATGATACGTTCATTATGATAGCTGCTTGGCGACAGACAGATACCACGAAAGATGTGGAACAACGCATGCGCGAAGCCTTCTCAGAGGCCGCCATTTCTATTACCATCACGTCCGCGACTGATGTCTTGGCTTTTGGCTTAGGAACATTAACAGTTTTTGAGTCTTCGCGAATATTTTGCTGGTATTGTTCACTGCCGTGATCGTGGACTACCTGTTTCAGATAACATTCTTCGGAGCCTGTATGGTGCTGACCGGTCGACGGGAGGCTGATAACAAAAATGTATGTTGCCAAGTGGTCAATTCTAACAAGGAACCAAAGTCCAAGATCTTCACCATCTGTCGTGGGAGTAATGGTCTTGTCTCCCCGAGTGATAGTACCGAGCAATCACCTCACATCAGGGATACCAATGAGCATGCAGTGATGATATTCTTCAGGAAGTATTACGGGCCTGTTCTCACAAGCTGGTGTATGGTACTGATCATTGTAATCATATATCTGGGTTACTTAGCCATAGCTATCTATGGATGTACACAGGTGGAAATGGGACTGAGCCTCAGAAACTTAGCACGTGATAACACGTATGGAGCTCATTACTTGGATGATGCACGTGCCTATTTCTCGTCGTATGGCCCTCAGATCGCCTTAGTATTTACAGAGCCGAGAGATGTCTGGCATCCTGTAATTCAAGAGCGCATGGAGAAAACGCTTGTGAAGATGGAGAAAAATAAGTATGTCTACAATACGAAACAAAACCTCTCCGTATCCTGGCTTCGTGACTACCTCGGGTTTCTGGAATTGAACCATATAAAGGAACCAAATCAGCCCCTATTCATCAACACTCTCCGAAATGTTTTCCTCAAACTCCCAGCCTTCCAACGTTACTCAATGGATATTGTTTTTAACGATGATAACACAAGTATTAAATCTTCAAGATTCTTTGTTACCACAAAGGACTTGGATTCCACAAATAAGGAGAGCTCTATGATGACAGAGTTGAGGGAAATAGCTCAGGGTGCTGAGATCCCGGCCATTGTCTACCATCCAACTTTCATCTACTTTGACCAGTTTATTGCAATCTTACCGAATACCATGCAAAATCTTCGTTTTTCTGTTGGCGCCATGTTTGTTGTTTCCGTGTTAATGCTCTCCAACTTCCGGGCTTCTATTCTCGTCACTCTGTCTCTAATATCCACCGTCACGGGGTTGGTTGGATTCATGGCCCTATGGGACATCAACCTCGATTTCATCGCCATGACCAACATAATCATTTGCGTAGGTCTCAGTGTAGATTTTTCTGCACATATCAGCTACGCCTACATATCTGGAAACAAAGACACGTGAAGAAAACGCAATCCACGCTCTGTACTCCATGGGTTGGCCCATTGTGCAGGGAGCCTTCTCCACAGTTGTAAGCATTGTGATCCTCGGCTTCTCAGACACCTATATCTTTCGGACCTTCTTCAAGACGATGTTTCTTGTGATCTGCTTTGGAACACTTCATGGTCTTGTCTTTGTTCCCGTTTTTCTTATGTTCATCAACTTTATAGAGAACAAATGTTTTATTGCGGTTTTTTTTTGTTTTGTTTTTGTTAATATTTCCAATAACCATTTTTGGGGGGCCTGGTAATATGAATGAATTTACATTGATTGAGATTTAACCTTATCAAGACCGTGGGGCACAATGTGCCCCTCCCCCTACCGATTTTTTTTCCTGTAACTTTTTAACGCTTACTCCGATCACCGCGAAATTTTTTGACTTTTCCCAACATAAATCTAGGGTCATATTGGCAAAAAATAATTGATACCCGGGGTAAGCTGTTGCCATGGCAACCTTTTTTACTGTTTTTTAGTGATTTTTGTTTTATTCTTTTTTTTAACATAATTTCCACTTAATTTATATTTCTTTGCCAGAAAGGTGATAGTGATGAGTCACGTGATAGTCTGAAATGGTTTTGGGAATTGCCTGATTGCCTGCTTGTCTGCTTGCCTGCTTGCCTGTTTGCCTGCTTGCCTGCTTGCCTGCTTGCCTGCTTGCCTGCTTGCCTGCTTGCCTGCTTGCCCGTTTGCTTGCCTAATTGCCTAATTGCCTGCTTGCCTAATTGCCTGCTTGCCTGCTTGCCTGCTTGCCTGCTTGCCTGCTTGCCTGCTTGCCTGCTTGCCTGCTTGCCTGCTTGCCTGTTCGTTCGTTCGTTCGTTCGTTCGTTCGTTCTTTTGTTTGTTTGTTTGTTTGTTTTGTTTTGTTTTGTTTTGGGGGGTTCTATTCTTTTTGTCACCAGTTCTTTATAGAACTGCAATATCACAACGTGCTCTTTCTAGGCAAGTTGCCATCACTCTACACAAATTTCCCTGTGTTTTCTTTAAATCAGTACGGTACACTCAGGGAAGATATATCTGCACAGTAGCTTAGATCAAAGTTTGGGGGCCAACATTTTAAGGGGGGCTACAAGTAAAAAGTGTTCTGCTGGTCACCACAAGCTTGCAACCGTAACTGTATATCACGTTGTGGGGTTCGTCTGCAGTAGATGACAGCGGTAACAGACATGCATTTGTTTTATTTTGATAGCACAGCCGCTACATATTGGACCCCGCCCGAATTTCCAAGCCCGATCATCTAAACTGAGTGATTGCGCATGGTAGGTGATATCAGCGCAGTTTCAACTGAACTATGTTTGATGTCCACACTGTATCTTCTTCCTCAAAGAAAGCAACCCAAAAATGCACACTTGCAATTCACATTTTAATTGCGTGACGTCTGCCGAACTAGCTAGCGTGAAGCCTGTCGAACCAGCTAGAGGCCTCTATAGCCTCATTTTCATTCATTACACCATCTCCTCACGTTTACTTAAACCAATTACTTTCATCTTCTGCCATATTGCAGTAATTATTGTAACATTTCAAGTTACCAATCCAACAATTTGTGCCTTTTGGGTAAAAAAAAAAAACACAGATAAGCCCAAAGAAGTAACAACTGTGGAAAACCCTTTGGCCTATGTTTTTCGATTTTAAATAAATGGCGTTTGTGTCGTGCACACCGTCACGGTTTTTAATGCTACTGCTCTTTTCGAAATCAAAAAATAATTAAAGCATTACATATTTTGTGAAAAATTTACCGTCCTTTCTGTGTGGTAGGTCAGGTTAGAGTGGCCAAACATACCCGCTATCCATAACAATCAGCCTCGTGACCTTTCAATCATGCCTAAAATTGTTTTAAGCGTTCACGCTTTGTGGGTAACAAACAGACAAACATTTCCGTGACGCAGGAAATTAAACCTAATTGGTGTTACCATCAGGGACCCAGTTTCTTGGCTCTGGTTACCGCAGAATTCTGCGCTTACGCCCTGCCACGGCCCATAGGAGTACACGCTTTGAAGGGCGCCGTAAGCGCATAATTATTTGATAACCAGCGCCATGAAATTAGGCCCTGGGACAATAAAAAAAATCAATCAATTTTGCATTTTTTTTTGAAACAATCCTCTATGGGTGCAATGAATAAACACAAAATTTTAGATTCCTACCCCTTGCCGTTTCTGAGATATGGACCCCTAAAAATGAGTTCGGAGCATTTCGGATATTTTCAGAAAATGAGGAATTCCTTCTTTTTAGTCACGTGACATTTGGGTGATACCGGACCCTAAAATCGACAGAAAATAGTCTGATATGTTGGGGTCTGGGAACCAGACTAACATACAATCTAACACTGCAATTGCACGTAGGCTATAGTATTATTTCTACCAATTGAAACCAATTATGCTTGTCATTATCTGTAGGGTGAAGACGTGGGCCCTGTCTAGACTTGTCTAAGTCCCAAGACTATCCTTGTGCTTATTCCGAAAAAAGGAATGGCTCAATTCTAACAACAGAGTGCGTACCTAATTTGATCTCGATTTCTGGATAGAGAGCTTGCGTGACCCCGGGAAAAGTTCATTTGCTGGCGCGTCATCTGCTGAATGATTTCCAGCGTCTGTTTGTGCACGCAGCATTAAAAAAAAGGGTCTCGGGCGATGTCACGTGCAACCTCTCTATAGGGTTCGTGAGTGATAGCCGTTTGTCTTGGATAACGCCCTCTATTGGTGATAGTTCTGGGGTGATCGCGGTCGTGGGCTAACAAAACAGGAAGGTCTTTTGGACCAAGACTATGTCTAGACTTACTTAACACATCAATCTTTATCCTGTGTGAAAAATGTTAACATAATGGAATGAACTAAACACTTTTTGTACGATACATAGACGATACGATAGATAGCTGTTTTTATCTTACAACAAAAAAATCAGCTTTTGGCTGTGACCCATGAAAGTAAAAATAATCCAATATAAATGATATAGGAGGTGAAACTTTTGACGGAAGTTATATAACGAATAAAAAAAACGATCTACGATTTAAATTTGGGGTGAGAATGAATGTTATGTGTTTGTTCGGTGGAAATGAGTTGTAGTGCAATTTAGTTCCTACTCGCAACGGATGACCGGAGCCATGTTTAAGGCAGTTTTGCTTTACAGTTTTTTGCCAATCAAAAACGACCAATTGCACTGACTCTGCTGATTACCGCGGAATTCTCCGCTTACGCCCTGCCATGGCCCATACGAGACCGCGCTTTACAGGGCGCCGGGAAGCGCAGCATGTTGTGATAACCAGGGCCATGAAATTGGGCCAAGGAAACCAGTTCACATACCGTGCATCTTATAATAATTGTGCTTTGGCAGGTAACATTCACCCCCGAAAAAGGTAAATTGTTTTGTGCTTAGTTGTTTTTTGTGGTTAATAGACGACTCTATCAAATCGGGCCCTGTTTGTTATTTTTTTATGTGAATGGAAAAAATGCTTCCAGAACAGTACCGGTGTCATGAGGATCTTATCCCCTGGTGTTTTGCGACCTCCCATACAGTAAATTGAAACATGGGCCGAAGGAAGTTGAGACAAGAGAGGACGCTGTCAGATGAAAGTTAGACACAAGACTGGGGACATAATCTCCTGCCACACCGGCAATCAGATCCCGGTGAACACATTTTATGTTACGGGATGTATTGCCATGGGAAAGGTTTGAAGTAATTACAATAATATTATTTGATTTATAAGATCAGAGTGCACTGTCACAGGGTATAATCAAATCACAAGGTGAAATTTGGACTATTCGATTTCACGAGGTGAAGCCGGGTGAAGTCGAAAAGCCAGATTTTAAGGATTGATTCTAGGCCGATATTCTGCGACAATGCACGAACGAAATGCATTCAATGGTGTTTTTTTTTTCTTTCTTTCTTTTTCTTTTTTTTATGTACTCACAAACAAACTTGCCTCGTTTGGACAAACGGGCGGGGAATAATTACTTTGGAAATGACGCTTCCCGCGTCCAATATATCCATGCTATATTGGACGGGCCAATACAGTATTAATTTTTTGAGCGACTTGGCAGTGAAAACATGGCTGACACGTGACGCGTGTTCCACCAATCGAATGACAAGGATCTATGTGTGTGGTATTTAATAGCAAATACGTCAGCCAATCAGGCCAACTCTACACACCTGTGAGATCTGGCCTTCCTTCTTGCTCGGACAATACGCTACTGTCAGGGTCAGAGCAAGTAACTGTCAGACATAACTTTTTCGATCTTTGGTCATAAAGCTCTGGATTGAACTCCCCAACCGCAAGAGGGCGCCCTTTGGGGTAAACTTGGGTCAAACCATAGAAATAGTGTGGTAAACCAGATGCAATTAGACTTTTTTGACAGTTTTTACAAGGTAATCAGTGGTAAGATATTTGCTTGGAAAAATTGGATTGTTAATGTTTTGAAAATAATTTTATGTTTGTACTTTCAAAATGGAATTAGTAGTGCGCCCTCTGGCTGTCAAAAATACGGTCTGTACCTTGTTTGCCAGGAAATGCACTGGAACGTAAAACGTCACCATTTTGTATCTAGATTGATATGGTATGTGATCAGCAAATCTCATGCGAGTGCAGATAAAACAATTCGTGCAACTTTTGTTTTTACCGACGTACCTTGTATAAAGAGACAAAAGATATTGTGTCTTTTGTTTCTCGTTACTGTACTCTGCTTTGTGGTCTAAAAGAACAAATTGAGGCACCTTTCAGAGTTGCGGTCAAACTACGGGGACAATGATGAAATTGCTGTGTGTTACAAAACGATCTCAAGGAAGGGTGGATTTTTTTTTTTTTACTTATTATTATTTTTCTTATCCTCATCTCGACCCTTTGATGGTCTTATAAGTATCATAAATTGGTTTCATCCCCCGCCCCCGGAGATTTACATACAAACGCAAGGAACAAATATAGGCCTATTATATACAGTTTAATTTCTGCTACTCCAGCCAATTGTCCAGCACAATCACCGTACTACCGGTAACTGATCATGGTAATCGTGAATATATATTCATAACAAAAAGTGAAGAGCTTCTGTATATAATGCTCTATGAAAAGAAAGCTTTAATTTCTTCAAAGTACAGAAATAGATTCCATATAGCCGACTCATGGGGATATCCATGCCAATCGCCAAAGAATTGTTGAACTACTCAGTTATGCTGTTGTTGTACAGGCCGCCTGCACTAAAGGAGTCCGGGTGGAAAATACCGAGGAAAATAAAAAAAATAAAACAAGTTTAAGACTTCCAATTCATTCCTTCTGAAGAACATTCATCTATTTAATCAAGCTCTCCAATAAGTCACAAGGTTTAGGCAATTCAAAGGTTGATGGTTTCTTCAGTCGGCCAATTGTGGTTAATAATAAAGGGGAGAGGCGAATAACTGTGTGGAGGAAAAAACTACCTACATCATTTTGGATGTACGCTATGTCTGTCTGTCTGTCTGTCTGTCTGTGTGTCTGTGTGTCTGTGTGTCTGTCGGGCTGTCTAGATGGTCAGGCGATTTTCTTGGAGGTGGTAGGTCACAGGCCTCTCAAACTTGGTGGGTGGGTGTAACTTGGTCCGACCCAGAGCAAGTTTGTATTTGTTTGGTCATCCGAGGTCAATTTTTTTTAAGTTCCTTGGATTTGGCTTAAACTTGGTGGAAATAATCCTGAACATGATGGGACCATGAAAAAATAAAACCGAGGTCATACGATGTCAAACATAGGTTATAGGGTCAAAGGTCAGGTTTTTTTTTAAGCTGCTCAGATTGGGCTTAAACCTGGTGAAAATAATCCTAAACGTTAGGGGGCTTGGCAAAAATAAGACAGAGGTCATCCGAGGTAAAGCATAGGTCATACGAGGGTCAAAGGTCTATTTCTATTTGCTCTGATTGGGCCTGAATTTTGTGAAAATAATCCTGAACAAGACAGGGATCTTTGACAAAATAAGACCGAGGTCATTCGAGGTCAAACACTATTTAATAAAATTCTCATTAAAGTTCCTGGACACATTCACCCATAACACATGAATCTGCATAGAATTACAGATGGTTGATTTTCACGACTTAGCGGTACTATTCAAGCGCTTTCTTCCACCAACCAACCCAGCTTAGATTTATCTCTTTCCACCAACCGCCGCGAAAGACGGGTTTTTGTCTGGTTTATTAAAATTAATATCAGGTTTTAACAAAAAGGGTTTTATGTCAGATGTTTTAAATCTATGAAAATGACAAAGAGAAAATTCAAGAACCTGGAACTTCATGTAGCTGTGTAAAAACATTAAAGGGAAGCGACAACATTGTGTTTTTTACTAATTACAAAACCCCTCCAATAATTTGACAATTAAGTCTTTCTGATACGGATGTACCGTTGATGCTAACGATAATGGGCTGGGGTGTTTCGACGGACCAAAAACGCACTCAGTTTTACGCTCGGTTTTTTGCATGCAAACCCCCAAAAAGGTTTCGCTCGCTCAAAACATTTATTTCCAATTTTCAGAAGTTCCATTTCATGAGCTAATGGGCTAAATCTGTCAGTTTCTCCGTTGATCTTGCCCCATCTTCCACCCCCCCCCCCCAAAAAAAAGGGGGGGGGGGGCTTTGGTCTAAGTGTCTTTCTCATATGTTCAGAATTGTACAACAAATACATGATATCGCCAACATAACTGCGATTCATTTTGTTCCCAGAGCCCGGCTTTTTACTTTTCAAAAGTACTCTAGAGGCTTCAATGTGCGTTCATTCACCCATACAAATTATACGAAACATTCTATACGAGGGGGAAAAAAGAAGATGATGAAGCTAGGCCTGGAGGCTAACAATTTGAGTTCATTTGCTCATAGAGTTATGCCGTTTCCGCGTCTTTGATTAATGTAATTGAATGTCTTTATATCGCAAATAGCCATACAACCACAGATATTTCTATTTCCGGAAATATCCATGGCAACAATGATTACTCAGTAGTAATTCGAGGAGGTCGGTGTTGTTTTATGCCCCGGGCTTAAAAGCGTTAATTGCCCCTTGGAGTTGTAATTTTGAGACTGTTCAGTTAATTTGTTTGTTTACTTCTGGGGGGGGAGGGTAAATGTCCATTGAGGTCCTTTGGTTTGTGATTGGTCCAACTGCCGTGTAATTGTCTGCTTAAAATGGCCAACTAAACTTGAATGAATGAAATGAATAACTGATTAGCTTGAAGGCACTTTACAGCTTTGCACGGGTTTCAATTTCACAAAGCTTTTATGAAGCACAAATTGATGTTCAACACTTGACTGAGCAGTGAGAATATCCTCCGAAAGCAATAATAATTTTATGCTAATCATTTTTCCCCGTTGCTTACAAGCTCCCCCAGTAAACAAATCGTGGCTACTCCGCAACCAACCAAAAGAACTTTATTAAAGATGCATGGATCCGATTTTACCCGAACATTTAGATTTAAATTTCAAATAGATATAGATTCGAGAAAGTTAAAGCTTTCATTTTATTTTAAGTTATCGCACGAAATGATAAGCAGTTGGAAATTAGCATGTTAAAAAGATTCCACCCGTGAAAAAAAAAAAAAAGAAATTTGAACCAATAAAACAAACTGAAAATACAAATTCCATGACGGCAATATTTTGGTTGCACTAACGATACCACGTGACACATCACTTCCACTTATTTGAAAAAGGATAGATTTTGTTGAAAAAGACAATAATCACAAAAAAAAAAAAAAAAAAACGTTTGACCTTGGGTCAAACAAACGGTTGTCTGGGTAACTGATGACCCCTGATTACATGTTTTTTTTCTTTTACAATAATGACCTTAAGATGAATATTGGAGAAAGTAGAAACGTTTGGAGCTGAGCGGATGCAGAGTTGAAAAGTATACGGGCAAAAGTACGGTCGGGTGGGCACATTGACCCGCTCCGGTCAAGGTAGGGTTAAGAGATAACGGTTTACTCTAGAATATCAATGATGGGGTGGGGGTGTTTTTATGAAGGAAATGGCTTCTTGATGGACTCAAGAGTATGTAGAGATGAAAAATTAGCCGAAGACCGTGTAGTTTTGACAAGTAAATAACATCATTCTGAACTTCTGTCTGCTAAAGAAGTAAAACTGCCAGCGATGGTCTTTCGTTAATCAACTATAACCACTTAATTCAGAACGCATTTTTTAATCACGATTTCAACTAGGGTGTGCTGGAGTATACTGCACTCTTTTTGTTGTTGAATGTACTTAGAAATACATACAGGCCTATGTTGCTATTGTCCGCTTATAATTTGATCAGCGAGTCGAACCGTGAGATGTTATGCCCGTTGTCCGCCCCACATATTATTCGCTCTACATTCAGACTGTTGTAACCATTAGGGAGACAATGGTGTTTCATCATCTGGATTGTAAGGTTTTGCCGCTATAATTAGATAGCCAAACTGTCAAAGACATCGAGTCATCAATGCAGGCGCTAGGAATTGCTTTTTTTATGATAAAATTACTAGTTTTGAAAACTTAATGTCTTAATGTTTAAAATGCATTTTAACACGTGTTCTTTATCGTTAGCTTCCAGTTATTATTTGAAACAGCACTTTTTTATTGTGATTATTTCCTTATTGATTTTCTGTAAAGTGCCTTAAAGTATATTTTTCATGATTTGGGCGCTATAGAAATTAAGTAGTTGTAATAATATAACTGCTTTGTTTAAGCTGTCTGCAGAATTGTCTTGTTATTATTTTTTGCATGGCCGAAAGAGTCGTGTTTCAAAAAATTATTCTGTTGAGTAACCAAAGAGCTAGCCATGTAATTGTGTTAAATCCTGTAAATTGGACCAAAAAAGTCCAACCTTTCTCTCCACAAAAAAATTCATGCTTTTTAATCTAATATAATTTACAATGTAGCAGAAAACTAGTCACTGCTTAATAAGATTCGCATCAATTCCTTCTTTTCACCTTTATTCTAAAGATAACTCATAATCAAACATCTCCCCGAATGAGTTATGGATGACATTAAAACTGGTGATAAAAGAAAGAAAAAGCAATTATCTCTTAATTACATTATTTAATTGAACCTGGTGATGAAGTGTCCTGTATTGCAATCATGGGCTCGCCACACAACGATACAAGATGGTACGGGGTAACCACTTTGCTAGTTTACACTGAAACAGAGCGCCATTTTGGACGGTTGTGGGCGATCTGTTAAGGTTGAAAATGCGCGTACTTTCTCGGTTTGAACGATAGTTACAAACACATCATTGGAGATATATTCAGAGAAAAAAAAAAACACTTTCATATGTATGTTTAAAGGTACACACCGGCTTCGTTGGGCTATTTGGGCTACAAAATAGGCTAACATATGACTTCAAAGGTCTTTCAGGAATGGAGAAGAACGGTTCCTAAAAGAAATGATCAAATTTTGCCGTTTTCGAGCATTTTTCAAAAAACGATTTATCCGAACCAAAAAAGTGGTTCGGATAAATCACGTGATCTTCGGAGTTAGTTGTACTTCCAGCCGTATAAAAGTAAATTACTAAACCAAATTTAATTTTTTTTTTTTTTTTTTACAATTATTCATGAATGTTTGACAAAAAAGACTTATGTATTCAGATTATTGATACAATTTGTAAATAATGATGAAAAATCGAACGTAATATTCACATTCAGAGGTGTCCGTGCAACCGAAGCGTGTCTTACGGCGCATTAGCGTGGGAGCTAGCGGAACGTTACCTTGGGGCATATCCCGTACAGCCAGTGCCGTGTCTCGTGGGGCCAGAGGGACAAACTCCGGGGCATGAACTCCCCAGCTCGCCGGTCAGTCTAGCCGTAAGCTTGGGAGCTTGTCGGAGGGGTAGGGAGCCAGACCAACAATTATGTTTTTTAACGAGGGTTTTAGTCTGTACCCCTAGCTATTATCCCCTAACTATTGTAACTTGTTGCCTGCGCTACCCCGCACGAGCGACGACGATGGGGAATGTTTATCTCCCATACAGCTGATCTATCTACATGTACTTCTATGATAGCTGCATAATGTCCACTCCCCCCCCCCCCCAATCGCCACAACAAAAAACCGGTGGCGGTGGCCGCGGCCGGCCAGTGAAGTCATCGCCCGAAAAACGGGAGAATGCCTTCGCTAAAGCTGCCAGGATTGGCATTCCGTTTGCAGCGAAAGCAGGAGGCTCCCTTGGCACATGACTGTTATTGGCCAAGCCAATGTGAAAAGATGGTCCAAGATTAGGGACACTACCATTAGTTTTTAGACTGCAGCAGGCTGGTCACGATGAGAATATGAAGGATGTGGTCTTTGCCATAATTTTGATGGACAGGTTTGTGTCATAGAACTGTATTGTGAACATGCCTGCGTATATTTGAATTCATGAAGACTCACATTTTGACATTATTTATGGTCAATCATGTCTGTGATGTCCACATTGTGCCAAGCTTATTCTCTCCCTTTCTACATTTGAACACGACCTGACAACACAGATTAGTCCTGGACCCAACTGGCATTCGTCCAAGTATTTTTTTTTTTTACAACATAGGGCCTACTTGCGATATAATGAAGAAACGTTCTCCATTGCAAGTAAGTTCGTCCATTTCGTCGTACACAGAATACACTGTCTGTTTATGTCTGGGTTTTTTTTACACGTGAATTTGTGCTGGATGGATATAAAGTCTGGATCCTCATGCCTCGTCATTGTAATAATTTATACATAAACAGAGCACCAGTCTACTTACAACATTGCGCAACATTGGCACGTAAACTTGACAGTTGCAACGGCTGGAAAAGCGTATAAGGTGACCTTTGACCGTATTTTGTTTTTTTCACATTTTTCGTTAATTACGTGATATTTTGATGATTTTTTTTCAAGAACAACCATTTAAAAATTATTGTCTGTCATTCCACATCACTAAATTAGGTAAACAGTAAGCCGGTGTGTACCTTTAACCCAGTAATGGAGTGAGCTGCACAAGAGGCAAATTTGTTGCTTAGATATCTAAACGTTTGCTGTGTATGAGAGCTAAGGTTAGACTCACCAAAGGTATCAAGGTAAATATTATTTATAGTTATATGTCGGTTGTTTATTTATTCGTCCATTGTCTTATATTCAGGTGTTTTGTCCTTATTTTTGAAGTGAATTTACCATGTAAGTATACACGGTAAGCTTCGTGTTATTAACCTTAAAATATAGTTATGTAGTTAATTAGGGATACCTCTTTCCCCAAACTAACGCCAGTTTCTGTGGCGTACTTATCTTGTCTATAAGGAGCTCATTATCTCCAGGTCAATACATGAAGCCCGGAACGAGTGGTTAAACAAAGGGACCATTTTACAAAAGGCAAGGCTCAATAATGGACTTCTTTTGTGCTCGTTAGTTGCTACCGGCACTTTGAGTGTGGAGAGCAGACCGTCTTGAGGAA
The DNA here is from genome assembly GCA_911728455.2 of Marthasterias glacialis. Taxonomy (NCBI): domain Eukaryota; kingdom Metazoa; phylum Echinodermata; class Asteroidea; order Forcipulatida; family Asteriidae; genus Marthasterias; species Marthasterias glacialis. The sequence goes on from OU452226.1 coordinate 24,374,882, forward strand.
ATCTTAATGAGCCCCCAGTTGCTGCCAGGACCTCTTTTACGCCTCGCAATTCATGGCCAGCTAAGTCTTTTAAGAATGGTCATTGTGTGGAAACCCGGGGAAACCTGAGGTTCCCAGGGGATAACCTTAGGTTGGAGATAAAGGTCTCCCCTAATGTATACAGGGCCCAAGGTGAAACCAGTTTTAACCGGTTGTGCATGCCCTAAGTCAAGAAATGCAATCCACTAAAATGATTAGAACAAGGCATAACAAACTCTACTTGTGTTGGTCTTTAGCATTTGGGGGTTTTCCAAAGACGTAGCCTAAAAGTTGATATTCTTGTTACTCCCTTTACATCTTTCTTTCTATTGCCTTATTTTATTTTTTTTTTTACATGTTTCTATACAATTTTTACAAGTTTCTGTTTAGAGTTTTAACCAATGCATGTTGTACGATGCACAAAGGTTGCTCATTGTGTGCGCCGCACATACAGATACATGTGCGCTGCACACTATAGATGTGCGCCGCGCGTACATATTATAGATGTGCGTTGTCCATTGTTTCATCACCATTTTACCTCTAAGATGGCGGCGTGATGACGTCAATGCATAAGGTTTACTGTGTTCTGCTCCCAAGAGAAAGACTACATGATTAGGGCATATTATAAAGGTTGCTATCTGGGGTTTTGGCCCCCATCGTAAACCACCTTTGTGTTCATCCATATTTTTATTTCCGACCTAAATCCCATAGGTTGTGTACACGAGTATTGTTATGTAATTTTATCAACAATGTCAAATTGGTCCAAGTTATATACCATATTGAGGTTTATAACTTAACCTAGTCTTATAAATAGATGACGTCATCATGACGTCACCAGGCATTGAATTACTTTAAATCAAAGATTATTTTTAAAAGATTCATATCTCCTGAACCACATGACGTAAATTTATGATTTGTAAATCGATTGTTTTTAGGTCTTACCTTGCGGTTTGTTTTTTGCACAAACGTGACCCAATTTTGACCTTTCATTCCCTTCAAACCGGAAGTTGAATAAAAAATATACTGTTTGAGGTCTACAGGCAATATTGTTCAGAATTTGGATACGGTGTCTGTGTATGGAATTGTCGGTGAGATGTACTCTTTCGGAATGTAACGTATGATGAGTTAATTTATAAGTAACCGGGCTTTTCGTCCAAACATGAAGCTCAAACAATACTTTTTTAATAAGAGTTATTAAAGGTTTACTATCAGAATTAACAAATATTAAAAAAAAAATTAAATAGCACACATTTGCCAGTATGAAGTCTTTATCTTTTATCTTTTTTCAACCCAAAACCCAGTGTTCGTTTTTACGAACATTTAATTGCTAGTTTCTGTGATTTTTCTTTCCAACCTAAACCCTATCTTGTGCACGAGTTAGGTTATCAAGAATTGTATACTAAACATTGTCAAATCGGTACAAGTTAAATACCATATTAAAGCTTATAACTGAACCTAATATTTAAACAGACTATGTCATCATGACGTTACCAGGTATAAAATTTCGTTAAATAAAATATTATTGTTGAAAGACTCATATCTCCTGAACCACATGACATACATTTATAATGTTGGCACCCTGTTAACACGCTGTTAATAACATTATTGTTAAATAAAAATTAACTAGCATGCACATGCCGATAATACACAATTATATTTCTCATTTAAACCTTCCCAATATTTCGCCGATGACAGCATTACGCATATTGCATGTGTCAATGAAATTCGTGCTTTGAAACAAGATAACAAGTTTCTGTTCCACACACTACTTTTGGTGACTCTGAGTTCACTCCTAATACTCAAGATCGAAATGTTGGTACCATATTTGACTCTACTATGTCACTAAATTCTCGTAAAATAAGTATTTATTTAGAGCCAAATGCCACAGAACAAATAATTCACTTTATAGTTTCTCGACTAGACCTGTGCAAATCGCTTTCATTTGGTCGTCCATGTACTCTAAATGAACGTCTTCAGCGCATTCAGAACTCTGCTCGTGTTATTACCTTGTCAAAAAAAGTCCTCCAGTATTACCGCTACTTCAGAAGAGTTGCACTGGTCACCAGTAAGTAACAGGATTAAGTACAAACTATTGTTCTTTGTGTTTAAATCCCTCGGGAACATTCAGTGGCCCTGCATATATTGATGATTTGCCTAAACCTTACAATCCGCCTCGCAAACTCCGTTCTTAGAATTCAAACCTCCTCATTTAGCCTAAACCATGGGATGACCAATCTTTTGCTGATGTCATGCCGCGTCTTTTAGGTAAATTGTCATCATATGTCAAATCGTCAGTTTCTTTGATCCAATTTAAGAAAAAACAAAACAGCTCATCTTTTTAATGAAGGGATTGTATAATGTTATTTATTGGGTTTTCTGATGTGTCACCGTAATTTATTATTTCAGTAATATTCTACATAAGAAGTGTTGTTGATTGGTGCACTTTATACATTTTCATTATTATTAGTAGTAGTAGTATTTGTGTCATAATGTAGGTCATACTTTTTTTTGACGGGGGTGGAGGCGGGGAGGGGGCACAGTCATGACCCGTTTTTGACCTTTTTCTCGGTCCAAACCGGAATTTGATTTTTAAAAAAACACGTAGGTCTGCATCTGATAATATGGTTCTGCCTTTGGATATGGTTGATGCGTATAAAAACTGTCAGTTAGGTGTACTCTTGCAGAATATAGGTTGATGACGTCATCATACGTAAGAACGCCCCCTAGCGCCAGGTTTTGAAGGGGCTTCTTTCTTATTTTATTTTCCAGTATGAAGTATTAATGTTTTATCTTTTTCATAGCCGAAACCCCCTTGTGTTCGTTTTTACAAAAACTGAATTTCTAGTCATTTTTTCTCTTCTTTCCGACCCAAATCTCGTAGGTTTTATACACAGACTTTGTTATCAGGTAATCTTTTACTTCACATTGTCCTATCGGTACAACTTTTATAAAATATTCCTGTGAACAGCTAACGTCATCGTGACGTCATCAGGTTTACAATTACATTAAATCAACAAATTGTACAAAACATCAATATCTCCTGAACCACTTGAAATGAATTTATGATTTTGACATCGTTCTGTAACATGTGGTTTTTTGCACAGAAATGCCATGATTTCGACATTTTCCTTTCGGTTAAAGCCGGAAGTTGAATGCAAAATATACTGTTGGAGGTCTAAAACAAATACGGTTTGAAATTTGAACAAGGTTTTTGTGTATGAAATACAGTTATATTTTTTTCAAAATACAGGCTTGATGACGTCATCAATTCGTCACTGACACCACGAACTAGCACACACGTAGATACCAGTAAAAAAGTAGCAATCGGAGAAAACGGCGTCTAAAGCTGAACGCTTTTTAAAACGCCACTATCCTTTAAAATTTCATAGTGTTTTCAACTGGTTTTCTCATTGTGGACTCTGGATGTTTTGAACTTGATAAATATACTGCTTTTGTCCGCTTTGCATTCTAAATTAACAAGCAATAAAGGAAGAAAGGTGCGTGCTAGTGAAATCGAAAACTTGTGCAAACTTGTGGGCGCGCGCGCATGTCCTTCGCACACAGGTTGGGTGCTAGTTCGTGAAATGGTTTGTTAACATTTGAGTATGGTACGCGCCGTGCATTTCAATGGTAAATGGAACCTGTGTGCTAGTTCGTGAAAACGAAAATTGTCACTTACATGCAAATGTTGCCATACATAATTATTGTAATTAAAAAAGTAAAGCTCTTGAAGCTTTGAAACTTCATGAAATTGTAGGGCATGACGAATGTTGTTTAAACATGTAAAAAACTGAAAACTGAAAAAAAAAATGCTTTTGTACACAAGGTGTTAACTTGTGCTGTCGGTGACGAAATGTAAAAGAGACCTCTAACGACAGTTTTAAAAAAATGTGTTATTTTGTTATTTTGAATATTGTTTGTCAAAATAGAATAAATTATACATCGTATTGGAGCTGATAACTAAACTTGGTCAACAAAACCAATGGCGTTATCATGACGTACTCAGGGATTAAGTCACATAGGTTAAAAGCTATGTGAACAATTTCATATCCCCTTAACTGCAAAATATAAATTTACAATCTTTGGGTCATATTGACATAAATAACCAATGTGTTATGTTTGTTTCAACCACGACCCTAAATGAACTGTCCTTCCTGTTCAAACATGAAGTTCAAAAATGAATATTTATTAAGATTTATATAACGGTAAATTTAACATATTTTTGAATATAAAATTGATTTTCCAGTACGAAACGTTGATGTTATTTTTTATCCGAAACCCCTTCGTGTTCGTTTTTATGAAAACTAATATCTAGTTATTATAACTATAATTATTAGTAGGGACTATTATTATAAAGCGTTGTCAATCCTGTGTCTTGTGTACGTTCAATGCTCAATGAGGTAACCAGACTAATTTTGAATGATTAAAGATGCAACCTCGCTTAAATCGTCAACAATTTATGTTGAATTATTTTAAACAGCTGCTTTTGGCTTTCTTTTTCTACAGTGTCACGAATGAAATGGTATACTGTTCATAAGAAGAGCTTTTGTCACTGTCACTTATTTGCAAGCAGCAAATAAGCAAAAGGTGTCAATTATGAAAATGGCCGACTCACTTTTCACATAAATTGATAATGAGGCGTAACCTTCGAGTTAGGGAGCCAGTCAATCGGAATTAATACCCCGTATCTTCACATATATGTTGTGCCCATATGAAGCAGCTTTTTTCCGTTCAAGGTTTGCAAATTGCTTTATTTAAACCTGTTTTAGCGCAGATCTTGTTTTTACTGCGGCTTTTTCACCATACCCTTGATCCTCTCACGGGCAATTAAAACCAACACGTGCCTCCAATTTAACTTTATTTCCTTTTAACAGTTTACAAAAAAATTAAAAAAACACGTGCCCAATCAAGCATACTTGATCATCACTTTACCAATTTACGATAACAAATTGCAGCGTCATAAAATTCCACTCTGACTGTTAAATTATTATTCAAGTACGTTTTGGGGAAACTACGCAGCGGATCCTAGCTTTTTTGAAAAAGTGATTGCGAATTATTAACATCATTTTTGTGTCAGTAAGATCACACGTATGAACAAAGAAGTGGACACGTTTCAGTGAAGAAAACAAGAGTTGAATATGTCAGGAAATATTTGTCCTTCACGTTGCGAAATTCGAAACAATTGCAACGGTGAGCTGTGGGATCTTCAAATTTCCTTGACTGGCAGTAATTCAGACGAATTTTTTTTTATCTTGTCGATCGATACTGGTAAGAACAACAACAAAAATTAAAAATTGCGATCATTATAGAGACCTTCAAGTGGCTGTATAAAGCCAGTAAGGACAGTTCCATTAAGTCGTGAAATTGTAAAAGTACCACGATGTGTACAGCGCACAGCGGAACATTAGGCCAGACGACCGCGATCACCACTCACTTTTCAACAAAAAAAATTCAAAGTTTTGAAGCTGAAATCCTCCAAAGAAATTGCTTTCCAAAACTGTGTGATTCCTTTGCCTATTTGAAATTCTGCAAGGCTAGGTATTAATGCTCACTTTTCCAACGTTTTTTATCTTCTTTTTTTACAGTGATTTAGGCCAACATTACAAACAAAATAACAGACGGGTGGCTACATAAAATAGTCGACACCGGTAGTGCATGTCTAAAAAAAAACTCTTTTTAGTAGAATTATGTTAAACTATGAAACAGAGATGTGATTTAAATTAATGCCACAACATACTACTTTAAATAAAGGGGCTGATTAACTAATTTATCACTTAACAAAAGCAAAATCGACTGTTTTCAAACTCACTCTGTGTCACGGCCTATCTCTTTGCACGTATTTTGCCATCAGCTGGTACGGCGTTATACCAAATGGGGGTCACGTGACCACATGTCAACGTTGTCGCGCACTCGGTCTATTAAGGAACTATTCAAGAAGGAATTGTCAATTTAAATTTGTTTTTCTGCAAAAAGAGAGGTATGGGTTTATAACAGCCTTTGTTTTCCTATCAATTGTTTCAAACGAAATCGTCGTAAATTTCAATACTTGTTTCATCTGTAATACTCAAGAGCATCTGAATTCTGTAAACAGACAGTAGCGTCAACTCGGCAGAAAATGTTGCTTACATGCGTGACAATTCAATTCAATTCAATTCAACTCAACATTTATTTCCAAATTGCAAAATGTATAATAAATAACAATATAGAGGGCCATTATAGTAAACATTTAAATAAAGCAACAGTAATAATCAAGGGTAAAATGACACAAATGAAACAGAGGCAATTAAGGCGGCATTTTCAGAAGACAATGGGTCTTGTTTTGAAATGCCTGTAAATGATGCAATGAACAAAATGAAACTTACTCTAGTCACGTAGAGACAGACTGGAAAACAGAGACAGGACAGACGAAACAAACACAAGAAACAAAACAAATAACAAGCTCAACTGGGATAAATTAAAAACTGAAATGGTATGCAAAAACTGTCACAAGAGTAGCGATGTAAGAGAAGGAGCTACCTTAGATAATTAGAGACAAGATGTTTTTTTGATAAGAGTTCTTAAAACAGCCAACAGATGACCCTGATTTAATGTTACCACCAATACTATTCCAAAGACTGGGTCCATAGAATCTTAATGTGTTCAAAGAATAAGAGGTGCGTGTGAATGGTAGAAAAAAGATTGCGATGAGATCTAGTGTCATGACCGTGAACTTGATGAACTGCAGTAAAGTAAAAAGAGAAAACACGAGGAAGAAGTCTATTAACGTGCTTGTACATGAAAATCCCCGTGTGTAGCTTGTTAATATCTGAAAGAGTTAATGTGTGCAGGGAAGTGAAAAGGGGGCGGTATGATCCTGAGGACCTGAGAGGGTGCAAATCCTAATGGCCCGTTTTTGAATGGTAATGAGTGAATGGAGTTTGTTATTACTGGAGCGTGCCCAAACAATGTTACAAAAGTTAAGATAAGGCAAAATAAGCGTGTTATAAAGAGAAAATAAAGTAGAAGGTGGAAGAAAAAAGCGAAGTTTAGATGGCGCTCATAAAAACGCATTGGTCTTTTCTAATAAACTATCCTACGGAAGCAGACAATTTTCATTGTCCGCTTTACAAAGACACGCCTCGTTTTTCCCATTGTTTGGCGATGAAAACGTTCGTAGCTTCTCTGCGCCAATAAACTTGGCCTTTCAACTGGACACCATGAAACCCTCCGGCTACATTATCATCAAGCGCTGTATCAACAAAATATCCTCTTCGTCTTCTCAAATTTTCCACTCTCCCCCTTCCCCCTTCTTCCTTTCTCTCTCTCTCTCTCTCTCTCTCTCTCTCTCTCTCTCTCTCTCTCTCTCTCTCTCTCTCTCTCTCTCTCTCTCTCTCTCTCTCTCTCTCTCTCTCTCTCTCTCTCTCTCTCTCTCTCTCTCTCTCTCTCTCTCTCTCTCTCTCTTTATCTCTCTCTCTCTCTCTCTCTCTCTCTCTCTCTCTCTCTCTCTCTCTCTCTCTCTCTCTCTCTCTCTCTCTCTCTCTCTCTCTCTCTTTTATCTGGAACCATTCTTGATTTAGTTGTCCAAGCTAATTAGATGCTTAATTTTACTTTGTCAAACGATTGCGATCATTATAGATGATTACAGCAAAATTACAGTGAGTTACAAATACGGAGGAGTCCAACAAATTATGGTTAGTTCAATAAAAAAAGATGCTGATAAACTGAATGGCAGAGACTATAAAAAGCTTTGCACTCACGTTTCTCTATCCGGCTAGCACTTTGGTTTTTCAGCGTAGGCCTACGTCCGATATTACAAACTAGCCTTTTCTCTTATGATGGGGTTTTAGTCCCCTTAATTCATTCCTTACCCTTTAAAGTTGATTTTGTATTACGAAAAAAAATCAAAAGACACTTTACTATATTTGCTTCTCTTCACCCAGGAGTAAATGGGCATCTGCGAGGGTAGAGATTGTTGATGTGAATGATCAGCAACTTGCGCACTGATATTTGGCTGCCGGTGTTGTATTCGCCAAATGGAGTTGAGATGGTTTTAGGGGTGCTTAGGGTCCATTAAACAGGGACACTAATACTGTAAGGCCCTACTGCCCCGTCACAAGACCAGAAGTCTCGCGGGAACAGCAGTATCGCGAGAACAGCACTCTCGCGATAGCACTGTCGCATGAGAGCTGGTACGCTGTCATAATACGTTTACCGCCTTGTCCTCGGGTCGAGTAACTTCCCGGCTTGAAATTGGAAACCGTTATTGACATGGTCTGCGTGTGATAATCAGATTGCCACTGGACTTGTAACCAGTCTAACGATATGAAGCGCCACACCGATTCTGAAAGTTCTCTACATTAACTCCCCTGATAAAATTGTCTTTAAGATCCTTATTATTGCCTAAAAACCCGGGTTTCCCTTCACTTGCCATGCGTCCGAGACGGAATTTACGCTGACCCAAAGTGAATGAACCTATCAATTGTCTTTCAGAAAATACCAAATATTTATTTACAGCTGTTTACAAAAAAAATAATACTAATGATAATCCATCAATCAAAATCAACTTCCAGTACAACTAGAATTACCTTAATCAGATGGGGAATCTTTATAGAATTGTTCCTTTTTACTCTACATGTATGCTACCGTACATTCTACTTAAATTTGTTTCAATTCTCAAGACTTGTTGTGGGTTTGTAACAGCAAACCACACCAAAAATAAGTTACACTTTAACTATCCAACAATCTATACACGCCACCACCAGAGTTAAAAATTACGGCTGGTTTTTCGATGTCCGATTGGCAATTTTTTTCTGCAATCCAGAATTGCCATCCTTGAAAATCATTTTTTTTAAGGATTCCCTTTTTGGAATCGATTCAAAGAAAACAATATTCCCATTGAAAATCATTACGACATGTTGCAATTTCGGACTGCAGAAAAAATAAAGCGTCCGGTTTGGCGTTGGGTATCGCCGCCCCTCCGTGTCCAGCCGAGATGCGGGACTGCGCGGTGGGTGTACTCCGCCAGGTCTCAAGGATCTGATTGGGCTCTTTCGGTCCACGTCATAGCTTTATAGAGTTTCACTCTCCACCCAAGAAGCCCTGGAAATATTTATATCAAATACACCAATAATAATTACAATACAATCCTATCGAATGATGAGCCTACAGTTTTTAAGGGTCAAACTGATGAACCTTCCACAGCAAAAATAACCCTAATCTCAATCTCTATTATCGGGTGGATTTTTGTTCATCCCACATAATATTTACATTCTCAAACTATGAAAGAGACCGGCGTTGAAAAATATTAATTAATGAAATTATAAAAATCGAGTATATGTCTGCCACCAGAATATTTGATTGTGTCAACCAAAATCTTTCTTCTGTCACAAAAAAAGAGTCTTTACATTCACAGAAAAAAAGTATACTTACAGATTGTAACTGGCTTCGTAATACTTAGAGTTTGGGGAAACTCCAAACATCGTCCTCACTCATCATCTCACAGTTAGCTACCGCCGAACAACTTTGGCAAGAATTATTTTTGCCAACTGAGTGCAAAATTATCTGCACATCTTTAGGCTGTCGCCTAACTATCAGGGAAAAATATATTCCCAAACTTAATCCTTCTCTTGATCAAAAATAATTGTGTAAAAGCTGATGCTTCTTCTCGATGCTACTGCACCTTCCAAAATCTCTCCGTCTCCCCTCCAGACGACCTCCGCGAGACTCTCTGGAATTTCCAGTTTCTCCATTCTACAAGCCCAAATCTTTTCTTAAGCAAATATTAGGCTAAATCAAATCCAGCATAAACTAAAGCGATTTTGTCTGGGTTGACCTGTGCCGTCGGTCCACACCCTTGAAATATACATATATTTACCTATTAGGTCACTTTGAGAAAATTAAGTAAAACGTAAACCAAACGTTGGCCACCGAAATTTATTTTTTTGATAATGTCAAACCGTAAACTAAATGTTAACAAAACACATATCTCCTTCTTGTGACATTTGTATACGTCTATTGCTCATTAAAGGCACTTCACCACTTTAATAACGAGTCCATGAGATCGAATAACATATTTTAACTCTTCGAGCAGCTCCAAAAGTCAACAACTTCGCTGGATCCAGGAGGATACAATTTCGTCCACCCTGTCTTTAAGGTCAATAACCCACCCTGCAAGCCCAAAGCCATTATAAATCACTGTGGGGGTGAATTGGAGTGCTAGTCAAGACTTAGACTTGTGTTATTTAAGATCCACGTGCCGCACAAGCTCTTTTCACAAATTGCATACCGCCCTGTACCAAGGATCCTTAGCCACAAGGTCAATCAATTACTACACTGAGACAGGTGGCTGCTGTCTTTCAACACTCCTTACTCTGCAGTGGTTAGGGTCTGGCCAATGGGAGTCTACAGGCTTGTGGGGTATACCAGGGGTGAGGACTTATTGGCCCATTAAAAAAATTATGACCATATTTGGTAACAATTGGATTACTTTTTGTGTCCCCGCTGCTGCGAGTTAAGGAAAACCCGGACCAAAACATGGAGTTCGTTTACTTCTGCTGCCCCTTAAATGTGTAACAATTTAATGGATAATACCCCGGATCTTTGTCTCCCTCTTCATCGTTCATCCCTTGCACCTTCTGGCTGCTTTCTACCTCTCTCTTTTCACTTATTTCTACTTGCTGCTTATGTTTCTCCTGAAGACGAGCGCAGTACACTGTTCGAAACCTCGAGACCACCGGCTCTTTGACACTGTCAGGGTCGAAAAGTGAGGCCATTATTACTTTTTGCATATTAAACTTTCTTCGTCACCGGTTTTGTTAAGAACCTAAAACTTCCCTCCAACTCTCGAAATGAGGACGACTCATTCCCTCATTCTCTTCATTTGTTTCCCTCCTTTTTGTTATTGGTGTATCGCTGCGCCATTAGCGTCTTGCGATGGATACTGCTTGTTGTTATTAATAATGGGCTCAAATGCCTTTTGAAACTGCGGTCTGAAGGGACGTAAAATACTATAATAAAAAAAAAACATCCCTTACAATTCTTATCATAGACTTAAGTTTACCTGGGAATACGCACGATGGCTGACGTCCCTTCAGATTCACCACACACTTTGTCAAGAATCAAAACAGTATTAATGTCACTAGCAATTAGTAATTATAGTCCCCACTGTGTTCCTTTTTCATGCGCTCGTGTGTCGTCGTTTATAATTAAGTCACGTTCTTACTGTTTGCACAGCCTTTGTAAATGACGAAGATTGGAAAGTCATGAGAGGGCATTATCAAACCCTCGATGAGCTTAATAAGTTTATGATTAATGCAACAAAAAATGGATTTGTTACTGAAGATTTATAAAAGCTTCAGGGTTCTTATTGGCAGTAGTAAACTGATTTTAGGTTATTGCATCCTGTAGGTGATGTCATTCACAGTTCAGTTTTGGAAAAATAAAATTAGCTGTTGCAAACTGCTTCAGGACCTGTTGTATGAATTGATAATGGCCTCACACGTTTCAACCCCTTTTTAGTCTTTGAGAAAGACTCCGCTAGGGTCGAAACGTGAGGCTATCAAAACAAAATTTGCATTTTGATTTGGACTGTAATTTTCTGTTTGCCATTTTATAAGTTGTGCACTTGATTCTTAATTCTTGCAGATTTCCACATTAATATTTTAACTTGTATGTTGTACCTTGTACACTGTACCTCACCAGCGGCGTAGCGAAGGCACTTTCTTTTTGGGGAAGCCTTCATTTGCCGACTGACTTTATCAAATGAAAGTAAAAGCACAATGACATGGAAATCACCATAATGTGGGGATTCGGGGGCATAGCCCCCTTGCGCTCATGAGGGTTTTCAGTGATTCGGAGGTTTAAAATGGCCCTCCGATGCCGAGCATTAGACGACTCATATTCGAAATGCTTGCTTTGAAAACCGATTGTTTTTTGTTTGCGAACCCCCTGTTGGAGGATATAAACACTAATTCTAGTGGGGGCCCAGGGGGCGAAGCCCCTGGACGCTCTACGGTTTTAAGTGTTTTCAGGGCTAAGGAGGACCGTCAAGTTGCCGAAAATAGACGTTTAATTTTGAAATTCAAACCTTGAATACTTGGAACTCGGGACAAATCCCCTACTGCTGGAGTTATGATGGCCCGGGCGACATCTACGCTCTGAAAAACTTAAAAGCCGCGGAGGGTCCCGGACGCTCCACGGCTTTTAGGTTTTTCAGAGCGTAGATTTCCGCACGTTGCCGAGAATAATAAATTGATAATAGTAATTTAAAGTTTGACTTTTCACACTACGAGGATTAAACTAAAATTTCAGTCGGCAAATCCGGTCGGCAAATCTCTTGGCTTGCCGAATGAATTTGTGTTCAGCCCGAGCTGTTACTTGGGTAAGTTTGGTGCTCAATTTGCCGACTGTTGCTTTAAATGTCGACTTAGAAAAGTATTGTGGGTGTCACTGTTGAAACAAAGCCAATATGAACATGCACAGCAGTTTTTTTTAAGTATGTTTGCATGTGTTGTTGAAAACCATTGTATTGGAATAAATGAATGAGTGACGCATTCGCAACAATTAAGATAAATTACGGAGCAGTGAGGTCGCAGCTTTTAAGACAGGCATAGATGACGGCTGCATGTGAGTGTCCCGTTAAGAAGTATACAAAAAATAACTGCACTTAAATTTCTACGCACTGTTGTTCTTAAACATGGGGGAACAATAGAAATAAGAGTCCAAATTTAATCTGAACAGGGGTATAACTCAGCCATTAAATAAATGTGATCTTAACATACAATGTAATAAATGTACTGCATTTCTGCAATTATTGTAACTCTGCAGTCACCTCGAGCCAGCACAAAAAAAGTGGAAGCAAATTTGTTTAAATTTGTTTGAAATGTGTATTCCCAGCATCGAAATCATGTACAGTGACTCAATCCCATAGTTCTTGACAAAGGTTCATATGGATTAATTGAACGAAATTAACAACGAAAACCACAGCGAATAACTTCTATTCGCTACTATACTGTGTTTCCCGGTCTGGGCTCTGGGACTGATTTTCATAAGACCAGATTACGGACTGGACTTCAGAGCAGTCAATCTTACAACCACTGCTTGCCTTCCTCCATGCCGTAAAGCGAAGCAAAATACATTCTAATCTAAATTGCCGATGGTTCTTGTAGATGATTGAAGGCAAAACATCTGGCAACATTTCAAACTTTGATCATTTATTGAGGGCCAACGTCTTGTTCTCTCTCTATCCGCCCCGAATAAAAACAAATAACAAAAATCACTCCTGTATTTTAAAAGTTGTTGGTTCTTTGTGTTGCCGGATAGCCTAAGTTCACAATCAGTCGTATGTCCTGTACTACTGTATTGTTTTTAAAGATGAACGAAAATGACTCTGATTAGGCCGTGACTGAATTGATGGCTTGGGCAGTGGCTGCGGCCAGAACACCGAAAGTCCTATTGTTCTAACGTTGTCGTTGCAGCTAACGGCCATGGCCGTAGCCGAAGTCGTAGCCGTACGGGGCATAACAGAGCTAAATCAATTTGTGGGTATTATCTTGTATGTTTGCTGGGGCACCATGTAAATACAAGCCAGCCTTAAGCAATAACGCGACATTACGCGCCGGGTAGGAACTAGGTTAAACCATTTTATTCCTCCATGGTTAAGCTGATCTGAATCTTGCCTATTACGGCGTGAATTGTTTCTGCGAGAAAGAATGCAATTGCCTTTACATCCCAACGGCCGGTAATCACTGGAACGTATTGTCAAATACAAAAAAGGGAAGAATACCGGTGGACTGATGGCTGGAATTGACAAGTCCCTGCACAATAAGTATTTCTCCCCCACTGCACAGTAGTTTCACGCTTGAGTGGATCTTCATCCTAACCAACCAATCATGTGGTCTTGTTTGTTGAATTAAATACAATAACCACTTCTTGAAGCAAGTGAGCATGAATTTAATGGAGTTTAGTCGTAACGCGTTGTTATCAGTGACTGTTGAGCGAGCGCATGCTCATGAACCCTCCCCAGGTTTTTGACTTGTCAATGGTCGTGCACTATTAAAGGACAGTATCTATAACGTCAAGGGTTCCCCTCGTTTTGTGGCATGCTTTGAGGGAACAACGTAACCATTTGAGTATTATTCGCCGGTGCATAGTAACTTCACTACCCCGTTGCTGATCTACCGGTAGACAACCCACAAGCCTACAGAGGCTGGCTCTGAGATTGATTTAAAGTTACGGTTCTCCCAACAGCCGGATACATCAGTCTTAAGGTATGGTCATTATTGATATGTCTGTATTGATTTCAACTGAATTGGTCGGTCGGATGAGGGGCATCATATAGAATGGACTAAGTAAATGGTAGTGATAAAAATGGTATCCATTCTTGCTGACATTTGTGGAAAACAAATTACAACAAGCTTTCCAGTGGCATAACTAAGGGGAGGGGGGCACGGACATCAGTTGGGGTGGGTGCACGTTGAAAACTGGACTTCTGAGATTTGAACTTCTGGCATTTGAAATCTGGACTTCTGAGATTAAAAATTACCAAAATAAAATGTTTACATTTTATAAGCATTTACGTAGTAATTTCAATGTTTTTAGAACTATTTTGAATTATTTACACACATAATGTATTTTGTTTTACGTCAACACCTCAGAAAACACTGAAAAGGGGCTTGTTTAAAAAAAAATACAAACGGGAACTACAGTTTTAATTGGCCAAAGTGCCCACCCCCCCCCCCCCTCTAGGAGAAATGGTGCACCCCCTTGTGGCCCCCCCCCCCAAAAAAAAAATAATAATAATAATAATAATAATAATAATAATTCCCCAGTTACGGCGCTGGAGCTTTCTTTGATTTGAGGTGCTGGCTTGATTGTCCCTTTCAGCCGAATGGGCAGGGGTCACGTTTGATAGTTTGACGACTGCTACTCGGGGTTTGTGCTGAGGAAATTCTGTGCAGAAACTACTTCCTTTATACTTGACCAAAACATATCTTATTTAAAGCCCCGGCTCAACATTGGTAAGAAGAAAAACATAAATGTTCACAGATTTACATGTATGAGGATAATGAAGGTAGAAAACTTTTCTTGAAATATTTCTGCCTAGAGTGTTATCGTTTTTAAATAATAAATGAAATAAGATCCAGAATCCGTTTTCGTCTCAGTGAGACAAAAACTCTGCCTATATAGGAATGCGTACAAAAATGCTGAATGCATATTTACCGTTTTCTCGCAAATGAAACAACGAAATGAGCAGGTTGGTTTTACTACAAAATCTTGATTGGAGCTGGGGCTTTAAGACAGTTGTTTCCCAGAATGTTTACAAAGAAAAACGGCCTCGTGTACACATTGTACTGATATGATACCAGCCGTAGGAAGTGCAGTCCAAATGCTACACTTTTCGAAAAATCCTTGTATAAAATCATCGTCGAAATTCTACTTAATTGGATGTTGTGGCTGGGTAATATAATAGCCTGAGTACGATTTGCATGAATTTTTTTTTAAAGTGCCTCTGCATTACTTTGGAGCTCCCAGTAAATGGAGGTTCTTGAAGAGTGGTACTAAATGCATAGAGCGATTGCGCGACCAGTGTTGACATGTCATCACGTGACCTATTGTGGGTTCTACGTCATCTTAGCGGATGGCAAACTACGTGCAAACACATGCCGTGACCAACAGAGTCACACCAAAATTCGGCTTTTGGTAAGCCGTTTCATTAAGGTTGTATGTTTTGACTTTGATTTCAACCACATTACTGTTCATAAACTACCAGTATTCTACTACAAAGGAGGTTTATTTTGAGTTATGCACTACCGGCGTCCGACGACTATTTAGCCACCCGCCTGTTATTTTGTTTGTAATGTAGGCCTAAATCACTGTAAAAGGGTACAGAACGTTGGAACAGTGAGCATTTATACCTAGCCTTGCGAAATTTTCAAATAGGCAAAGGAATCACACAGTTTTGGAAAGCAAATTTATTGGATGATTCAGCTTCAAGAGTTTAAAATTCTTGTGTTGAAAAGTGTGTGATCGCGGTCGTCTGGCCTAAACGTTCCGTCGTGCACTGGTACACATCGTGCACATTTATACGTAACTTGTACAATTTCCAAGACTTGCTGGAACTGTCCATACTGGCTTTATTCACTCACTGGAAGGTCTCTGGTACAAACTCTGGAATATTTTCATAGATTTCGAGAAAGAAAAGCGTCGATCGAATAAACAAAAGCAACAGTTATCATGTACTGTACCGCACTTTTCTATGGAGGACGTCGTGTTTGTTTAACATTTAAAACCCGCTATAGGTCACGTGACACGGATTGCGTAATCGGTCTGTTTTTTTGCAAAAAGAAACGTTCATTTTGTAAGAAAAAACATTTCATTGTGGATTTTGATTTTTCGTTTTCGGATTTACGAGTGTTTTACATGTGAGCCATTTTGATGTAACTGATAAAAAGTCCCGAATCCTTCTAAATCAAATTGCCAAAGTGAAGGATACAACATTCAATGTGAATCGGGGTGGGGGCAGGATGCGGGAAGAGACAGATGTAGTGGTTAGATTTGGGATGAAGATTTTTCACGGAGAGGGACAATGGCGAATTAAGTAGTTGTGTACGCCAATCTGAGAGGCCATAGTTGTGTAGTATTGAAAATTAGAAATAACATCTGCACCTAAGGATTGTGTAGATGAAAAGCTTGAAAAACCCTTCATCTCAGGTATCCACTAGTATCGTGTCTTGCATCCAGTCTCCTTTTACATAATACCATTTGTAATCACTGAGAACCATGACAAATCACTAATTATCAGCAAAATGCACTGAGTAAAATGACCGTGAGAAATCATCACAGCCCCTAAATTCGAGAGACCTGGGCAAGACATAGTTCAGACATTGAAGGATTGAGGTCACAGGCAAAAATAGCTCGGGAAAAATTCGTAAGAATTTGTCATTGAGTAACGGCTAATGTCATAAGAGTAACAGCCAAACATATTGTAATGCCTGTTACTTTTTTACATAGTTATTATAATACTCATTGAGCACAATGGCTTCGAAGGCTTTTTACCGGGCTTCACACTGCTTGCACTGATGTATTGGGTAATGCGTTAGTTTGTTGTCAGTGTCGTTTGTCATTACGTAATGAAAGAAATTTAAATTTTTGGTTAGAACAAATGAGCACATCAGGTCAATAACTTATTCTTGATTAGAGCCTTTTATCAGCCTGGGCTTCAAACTTAAAGGGAGTGAATGATGTTAATTTAAACTGTTGCCTGCGAATATTTCCAAACGTGTAACAGCAATGATGATAACCGATCCCAACGACCGCTTGTTGCAGTGTTTCCCTTTGGGTGGTTGTGGGGGCGGCTCATTTATTGAATGAACATTTAATCGATGTTTACTTGAGAGAGATTGGCAGTTGGCATTTTTATAGTCAAGCCCTTAAGGGGATCTTTGCCAATTTACTTAATAGGAGGGCTCACCTAAACAAATAATTTAATGTCACATCGATGTGCGAGTGGAGATAAATCTCTTGTGGATATACTAGAAACATCTTTGGTTTTTTCCCCATTCTTGTTTTCCGAGCAGTATAGTGCATCGGACTTAACTTCTGGATCATTGGAGTGTGAGTTCGATGCCCGGTCATGATACTTCTGTCCTCGAGCAAGGCACTTATTCGTAATTGCTTCTCTTCACCAAGGTGTATCAATGTGAACTTGAGAGGGATGAGACAGTGTTGCATTTGATTAACCCCGTACAGCACTTATAGAAAAAGCTACTCGGGTTTGCATGTGCTCCCTCGCTCATTCGATTGAGAAAGTTTGAGGAACGGTTTGAGTATGCCTGATAAACACGGACAATTTTGTGGCCTTTATATAGCTACCAGGAAATGTGTCCTGGAGTCATAATCTTTGTACCATTTGTAGCTTATATCACATGTAACATTTGGTTTTTAGGCATGACCCCAATTTGACCTTTCGGAACAGCAGTGATTTTGTTCTAAAGACAAAATCTTAATGTCTAGTTATTTTTGTTTTCCTTTTAACAGAAAAAAAGAAATTATTCTACTATTTTTTGCCGGAGTGCATTGGAAACCGATGAAACAAGAAAAGTTATCCAATTATCAACTTCTGTGGGAGGTTATTGAAAAACAAAATCTACACTGCAAATCGCCTTAATGAGAAATTAAAACAACTCCTTTGAAGATGTTAAAATGATTAACAGATATATAGGCCTACACATTAATGTGGGAAAGGACATCTTGTGGGAATTACACCCAGTATAGGCAAATAAGAAGGGAATATTATACTTGGGAAAGGTGGGGGGTGCAAATGTCTCAGGTGCAGAGCAACTTGAGAGAGCTGGAACAACTAGGAGGGTAGTTAAGCAAACGAAGCAATATGCCTTAATGCACAAGGAATCCGCAATTTGGCCTTCGGGTAAAGGTTCGTGACCAAGGCTGATTCAATACAAAGCACAAAACGCACGCAAAAGGTCATTGACAAATATACTCCTTAAGCAAATAGAGGGGAAATTATTAAAGGGGACTGTCATCTGTAGTAGAGTTTGTCATGTAGTTTGTCTTTGCTTAGCCGTCTTCAACCCTATGCCTTTAAATATTTTGTTTAGTTGCTCTTCTAAAATCTTTAAAACAGAAGCGTTGATTAGAGCCACATCATCAAAGTCTTCTATTTGTCAGTTCTTCTCCGTTGATGTTAAACCCTCACTAGCCCGGGGCGATTTCTTAAATACCTCCTCCATCACTGCAGTGACTATTTGGGTGTTAACGTAACTCCCCTTTGAATGTTATTTCCCGTGAGACACATTTTCCGCTTTGTATATCTGTTGCATCAGTTTACCCCCAATAAGTACGAGGTAAATAAAGAATTTTAATCTGTAAACGTGTATTGAAAAGAAAGATGTCTGCCAAGACATTTGATTAAAATAGTTATTCTTAAATACTCTGCAAAAACAGGGAAGTTAACTTGATTGTCTTGGTATCTATACTTTTTGAATACTTTTTAATGTAAGCCATGTTTGTTTTATACTTTAACACGCAGGAAACCAGTCTTTTTAGTTGGCACACCCCGGGTAAATAACGAAAATAAATAAATAAATCTTATATGTGACAACACCGACATGGTGTTGATTGTCCCCATTTCTTTAGCGTTGGTAAAATTCACACCATGTCGGTATTGTCGCATCGAGATACCAAGAGAATCAATTTAACAACCCAGTTTTGGCAGCGTATGACAAAGTAGTCTATGTACCCAGAACCACTGTCATTGGCCGGTATACAGAGTTATATACAAAAAGGGACTTGTTTTTTTATTTTATTATTATTATTTTTTTTATGATGCAGGTAAACGACATTTGGGATCCGGGAAAAAGCAATGCGCTATACTTTGAACAAGTTAATAAAAGACCACATTTTTATCATCCTGTCCGATGCTATACCGTTGAGACATCGGTTAATTATAACGGCGGCGAGTAACGAGCATAAACAGTCGCACAGTTCTCGTACAAATTTGTTGCTGAACATTTGTCAAGCAATAAAGCGTAAATTGATGGTATACGTCAATTATAGTTACAGCAGCATCAATAACTGTGGAAAGTTCACCTGAACCCAAATCATCACCATTTTTTCTTTTTTCATTTTTTATTTATTTATTATTATTATTTTTTTTTTTAAGTTTTTGTTTTAAGTGAATCGTCAGTGAAAGGTGTGACTGAATAAATACGGACTCTGAAATTATTTTTTGAAATGTCTATAAATATGTCACACGCGGACAACTCTGGTAATTGTTAAAGACCAGTATCCGCAATTTGTGTGGCAAACCTGTCAAATTTTAACCTCAATCGGTCATCGGAATCATAAGAATAAAACAGTGAAAACCCCCATAATCTTTCCTTTGTTTTAAAACATCGGATTTCGGACTGATGTTTAATATCAGAAAGTTGTCGTGTAAAACACAAAACGTTGTCTGTACATGTTTTTGAAAAATGTTATCAAAAAGTTTGAAATTGTAATAAAAGACAGGTACTTTCATTAAATATCATAAATCCTCTTTTTTCTTTTCTTTTCTTTTTTTTTCTTGTTATCCCCAGCACAGAACGGACCGTCTACTATACGTAGGCTTATATTAAATGAAAGAATGATTTTCATTGCAAAAAAAAAAAAAATTACCTTAAATAC
Organism: Marthasterias glacialis; assembly: GCA_911728455.2. Classification (NCBI taxonomy): domain Eukaryota; kingdom Metazoa; phylum Echinodermata; class Asteroidea; order Forcipulatida; family Asteriidae; genus Marthasterias; species Marthasterias glacialis. The sequence continues at coordinate 24,395,063 of OU452226.1, forward strand.
AGATTAGAGCAAAGAGCCTTGATGTTCAAATTGCTTCTCGGGGAAAAGTAATAGGTGATTAGGTCGATTGATACAATAAAATAAGGTCTCTATAGAAAGTGTTTGACAATAATCAAATATTGACTTTATCTGACAAAGTATACAAGAACAACAGCCGTTAATGTCCGTTGATAAGTCGTTTGTAATTTAAGTTTAATTATTGTCGTTGTACCTTCAGCTTTTGTTATTTTTTTTTATAGCTCTCTAAAGTTTTCTTCTTTTTTTTCTCCGTTTTGAATTTGCTTGTAATTTTTACTTGCTTCCCCTTTTCTTTACTTGTTATACCTTCACCTCGTTACTTTATTTTACCCGGCCTACTTTGTACCTTTGTGGGTTTTTTGTGGGTTTTTTTTTTGTACATTTTGTGCAGGTTTGGTTTAATAAATATTAACGATAATAAATATTATAATGGCTGCCACCTTGTTAGTTATGTTTCCCTTTGTAAAATAAAAATAACGTAAACCGAATTTCATTTCACCGAATAGGGGCCCGACTGTTTAAGCCTCGGTATGATTATATTGATTATATTGGAAGGAAAACAAAAATGGCTGCCATAACACTGTATCTCAAAACTCTGGGATTATCACGGATCCATTAAATACACCACAAGCAAACGCCACGCCGAGGATTAAGATGTTTGAAGAAATTACTTGAAATGGATACTTCATGTGGTGAATGCTTCTACCCGTTACACCATTCAATCCTTGGTCATTCAATATCATCCGCTGTGGTTTTGCATTATGCACGATGTCAGCCGCAATACGTGACATCATTGGGTGAATGCGTCTTCACAGTACCACAATAGTTCTGGGCATAATCCCCAGTTTCCACTGTATCTCTTTCCCCCGTGGAATCAACCTCGGGGAGACCCCATGAGTGTTTTACCCCACGTTTTACCCGGCTGTGCCACCTTAACACCCGTGCAGTTTTTTACCCCACGTTTACCCCGCTGTGCCACCATTACGAACCCTTGCAATTGATTGATTTCGAATGGATGTCAACTCACTGTAGGAGTTTTTTTTCTTTGCAAACTTAATCCTTACTTTCTAAGCCCGTAGAATCATTAAGAAATATTCATACTATCCTAGAATGAAATATGTGTTTCTTTTTATCTCATTCACGTCTGATGCGACACACAGGTTCTTGAAGCTTACGGATCGCAGAATTTTTGACTAGAAAAGTGTTACAATGAGCTTTGTGTATCTTTTTGCGGGGGTTGAAAAGACAGTCTTCTAATAATAGCCTCTACTCCTTTTACATGCCGGCATTTCATCTTTACAAGAAGAAGACAAAGACAGACAGCCAAGGTCGTGATAGTAAATCCTTGTATCCAAGCCGAAAAACTACGAAATCCCGTGTGCGATCTTTAATTCAAATTAATGCAGCCACTTGTTTTCTTTGAAAATACCACCATCTTATCTTATCAAGATTACTTTAGGAGAGATGCTCGTACCATCAACATCCAAGCAATGTCTCGAGTTTAATTTAACAATCATTTTTCTTGTGTCACTAAAATAGTATCTTGAATAAAAATACATGGTTAAACAAAGTTCACAATCAATGATCAAATAGTATTTACCTACTGGTAACTGGCTGTTTAAAACCAGGGAACATTATATACTTCGCATAAAAGCATTTAGTTTTATTTTATTTTATTTTTTTACGCAGGAAGTGGAAGGACTATGGGTCCTCGAACAATGTAGATGTCTTTCCAATTAAGCCTTTAGGAGACAATAAAGCTAATTTTTGGATCTATTATTTAAAGAACAGCGAATGTCCTTTAAAATGAAATGGCTAATTTGATGTTCATTGTGTGCTTTTTGGTCCATAAAAAGTATGTAAAAGATTTTTTTTTCTGTTGTTTGAGCTCACATGGAGTGTTTATTCATCGATTCAATAATGAATGCATGGCGGTCTTCATGACGTATAATGGGAAAAAAGAAGGCCCTAGTCTAATACCTTGATATAACTAGTTATAACTTCGCTGTGTTAACACTTCCAATCGACTGAAAATACACACAAGATGTCAGGGCGGCAGTTTACATTTTATACAAAATAATGCTCCCACTGGAGGGCAGAGTCGGTACTTGAAAATCTTCAAAATTAATCTTCAAGAAACATTTTTACGAAAAAAAACGTGTGTTTACATTTTTTTTTTAATTTGTAATGAATAACTCAATTTCACATGTCCTTTAAGATAATATAATTTGTAGTTTAAACAACGTTGTCATCTAGCCACAGTTGCAGACGTTAATTAGGGAGAAGAAGAAATATATATAAGAAGAAATATAGTATACATTCATTAAGTTAGTAATAATCCAAGAAATACTTCAATTTTTAAATTGGTGACAAAAGTGATGCAGGTACAACCCGCTGAAAAAGAATATTTATCAGAAACATTTCAACGAAATCGTTTTTGTTTTGTTTTTTTTTGCACGAAAACTGTCATTTTATTCAGACTACCCCCAGTGAATGGTATCCTTGTAATGTAACATGGAAATGAAACAAAAATTCTTCAAAGTATGCAAGTGCAAGACGTTTCAAGAGAATATGAGCAAGTTTTAAATTTAAAAAACCTCAGTTTATAAATATTTTAACTCATCTAGAAGAAACTTACATTTTGTGTGTTGTGTCTTTATTCTTTGACAAAAAAAGACATGTACAGAACCATAGAACATCACTTACAAAAGATGAATTCAGCAAGCCTAATGGAAATGAAACATGTAATACTAACTAACCATTATGATTAAACAAACGGAAATATGCTAAGCGGGTATCATATAAAGTAACTTGAATGCGAAATGAATAGTTACACGAAATACTATTGTTCTTTAGAGTCAATCCACGGAGTAGTGTATTCAGAGTAAAATTAATGACAAAATAATGATAAGATCAATGATAAGTTTGATAGTTGGTTATTTTACACTTGGCAAGAGGCTGAATAGTGTTTTGATGGGGCACTGTCGTCTTGGTCATAGCAGGCTTGTGGCTGTACATGGAATAGACCGATTCATTAAGCCCCGCCCCTAAACATTACAACCAATCACAGCATTGGCTATATCAACACCGTACACGTGGGCAGCACAACGTGCGTCTCTTCAATGCCACACAACATGAACGTGCGCGCTCAACTACGCGGACGCATGCTTACATTTTCCAATGGAGAGGTTTCACGTGACGTCACCCAAGACCTTTTTCTAATAGACCTTATCATTGCCCTTCATAAAGAGTTTTCACGGGACGTTACCTGAGACCTTTTTCTAATGCTGCGTGCACAAACAGACGCCGGAAATCATTCAGCAGACGACGCGTCAGCCATTGAGTTTGTACCGTTGCTGGACCTAATATGGCTGCGAAAGTAACTTTTCCCGGGGTCAAGCAACCTCTCTACAGTAAGGAGGCCCTGATGGGACATTGCAAATCGCATAAATCTTTGCAAATATTTGCGATGTCGCAAATATCTGCGCAAATATTTGCGATGTTGCAAATATCTTTGCAAATATTTGCAATGTCGCAAATATCTTTGCAAATATTTGCGATGTTGCAAATATTATCGCAAACTTTGTCGCATACTTCGCATATTTGTGCGGGGTATTTTTTCAAGAACCTAAAGGGTATTAAAGTTGTTCGGGCTCCAGCCTCCACGCGTGGGTATAAGACCTTTCTTTTGTATGGTGGAACCCAAACAATTTGAAGACCCTCTAAGCTCCTAAAGAAATGCACTGCACAAATATGCAAAGTATGCGACAAAGTATGCGTTAATATTTGCGACATCGCAAATATTTGCAAAAATATTTGCGACACCGCTAATATTTGCTAAGATATTTGCAAAGATATATGCGACATCGCAAATATTTGCTAAGATATTTGTGACACCTCTAATTATTTGCTAAGATATTTGCGACACCGCTAATTATTTGCTAAGATATTTGCGACATTGCAAATATTTGCAAAGATATTTGCGACATTACAAAAATTTGCAAAGATATTTGCAACATCGCAAATATTTGCGCAGATATTTGCGACATCGCAAATATTTGCAAAGATATTTGCGATTTGCGTTGTCTCTTCAGGGCCACCATTCTATAGACAGCACAGCCATAATAAAATGGTCAGTGGTTTTGCTCTGGAGTATTGAGATGAGTAAGGATGATATTAACTTACTGTCAGACAGACACACAGTGAAGGAAGTACGTACTAGTCCGAATAAACTTTGAGTTTGTATTCCTGGCACACTATTTTTAGAATCGTCCGCTTTGATGAGAAAGACAATTAGTTGTTGTTTGATGTGCAGCACTGAGTCACGGGGGTTACCGTTGATGGTATTTTGTGACCCACAGCTGATCTGATTGAGTGTGTGTTGTCTTTGATTGAGGGAATTTCGAAATCGTTAGTTCTATTCTTGAAAACCTTCTCTGTTTGTCTGCCACTGCAAAGCGACCGAGATTTGCATTTACTTGGCTTGCGAGTGAACGACTTATTTGATTAAGAATGACAACCAGGATCAAGATGGTGGGGTACTGTGTGGCTCCATGGCTAGTCTTACGATGTTCCAGACATCTGAGAAGGAAAACGTTTGGCGGAGAGAGGGTGAATTGGATCAGGCACCTATAAGGCAATGTTTGTAGTGGCTTTTACAGGGACCATGGATTCTAACAGCACTCGATTATTTGCATGCTTTGTTTTCGTTCAGAATACAACTAAAAAGGCACCATTCGTTTAATAGTCAATCTGAACGACAACCGAAATTACATGTCACTTGTCACTGAAATAATTGATCGATAGAGATGAACAAACACCCTTTTTTAACAAGCATTTTGTGACAGAAACGTCACCAGCTGATTGAAAGGCAGTTTGCTTTTGGGGCCATAAAAATAATGGTGATTTCGATAAAAATGTGTAAGGGGAGATCAATATTTTGTTAAATATTCTCTAGGCCAATTTTAGTGCAATGTGATGGGGTTGTATTGCTCATAGATACACAATTATGACAGACAATGCTACAAATCAAACGCAGTTTTTTTTTTTTTTTGCTCCATGAACGTTTGATCTGATATGAGCAAAGCAGCGTCTGGCTGATTTGCACATCTCCCATTCCCTGACAGCAAGCCAATAAGAGTATTCGTGTTGATGTATTGTCCATGACAGCGTGTAAACATCGTCCGTAACTGCATTAATAATAACTAAATCAGTATTACAGTTTGCTCATATAACGGTTGCCAACCTTCATTGGTACGCATCCCTTAATTCACGTAAACCACCTTAGATTGACAGAATCCTATCCTTAAAAGACACAAATGGAGTCATTTTCGTAAACTCATACATCCACCGATTGTCTAACACGATTGCTAGCTCGTAGGCCCGATTGTTTTGACTCATACCCACGTGGTCGTGTGCCACAGCAAACTTTATACGGTGAATTTGCATTGAAGTGTGTCCCCTCAACACTGGTGAGATTGACTCTTTACAATGATCGCAGATTTGCCCTTACATAGTACAAAGGTGTCAATTACAGTTTTGAATTACTCTCGGCCCCACCGGTCATCAAACATGTTTTGGATGTTTTAATTTGTGCAGAAAATTCCAAGGTAAACTGGAACGAGCGCGTGTTTTCCAGAGCATGTAGCTGTAACGACCATCCAGCACAGCATCAATCTCCATGACGGGCAGTCCGTTGCAATATTAATACAAATGTATTGAAATGTTGGGTGTACTTTCCATACTGCTATTTAAAAAAGCAAATAACCGTCAAACCTTGACGATTGGGCCTACCAGTGTTTAGTTTTCAGAGTGTGATAGTGAATGTTTCATTGACAAACTCCTGTCCATGCCTGCGCAATGATTATTTGAGTAATGTGTTTAATTTTTTATTTGAACCAATCCAGAGGCGAAGGCAAGTGGACAAAGGGTGCAGTTGCACCCCTCCCCCCCCCCCCACAACATCTTACCCCATGTCAGCCGCTGCACACTGTGAATGTTGCTATAATCATGCAATTTTAAAATAAATTGCACTCTCTACAAATATCTGTGCCCCCTTTCTCCCATCAGACTTTCTGAAGGCAAAATGAAGAGCATTCTATTGTTAGTTTTATCTGACAGGTACATCGGATGTATGATTTCCGTTTTAGAGAATGTGCTGTTGAAAAGAGACTGTTTGATCACACAAAGCCTCAAATCCCACATCTTTTCCACACCAGAAAAAGTATCATCTTTTTGTCTTTCTTTTTTCGTTTTGTGATCCTCCTTTTTATGGTGGCCCTGAAGGGACATCACACATCGCAAATATCTTTGCAAATGAACTATTTGCGAAAATAGTTGCGATTTCGCAAAGTTTATCGTGAATTTGCAAAGATATCTGTGATTTTGCAAACTTTATCGTTAATATCTTATCTTACTCTATCGTAAATATTGCGATGTCGTACACTTTACAGCAAATATTAATAAAATGAAGTCTGGACCTCAAAATGTTACAAGCCTCTAGTTTCTTGACGTGTGACATTCCAAATACTGGCAAAGACATTTGCAATAATATTTGCAACAGCACAATTAGGTCCGCAAATATTTGCAAAGATAGTAACGGTAATATTTGCAACATCGCAAAATATTTGTGACATCTCAGCTATTCGCAAAGATATTTGCGATGTGCGATGTCCCTTCAGGGCCATCCAACTTTTGCTACACATCATACGAAAGCGAAAAATACTCAAATGACATCAATATGTTTTAGGCATTTACGGAGGTCCCCCCCCCCCTTCATAATCATCTTTCCAAACTGAAATGTTCAACTCCAAATTATCTAAATTCTTTGAGATCAAGTAATATGAGAGAAGGTTTCATTTCGTTTTTCAAAGGAGAACATTTGGCTAATCGTCTTCATCTTGATGTTTGTTACAGGATGTTGAAGACCGATCAAGAGAGACCGTCAGCTTTAGACTTGAATACATAACTTACTGAACAAACTGAAGTCACATAAAGTCACTCTTTTCACGGTGAGTGCCGACCAAGCCCATCAAAGTACAGCTATCTTGTTGAATAACGGTGAATTTTAGGAATTATTGACAACTTGCGATTTTTTTTTTTTTTGCCTTTGGGACAAATTGTATTTGAAATCAGTGACACCATTAGTATGTTTGAGACATCGATGACGTCACCGAATACATCTGTGTGGGACAACGCAACATTGACTGCAACCATGACAACATCTGCCACACCTAGTAACATTTCAGTTACTTTGGAGAATGACGTTGACAACGTGACGTCACTATCAAATATGGCTACTGAAGTGCCTTTTCTAACATACGTCCTCGCGGTAACCGTTGCATCTATTATATTCATTATAACTTTCATTCCTAATACCATCATCATCATGTTGGTTATCATCGACCGCAAACTGCGCAAGCTCAGTAACTATTACATCATCAGCCTGGCCGCGGCAGATTGCATTGTGGGAGCTCTGGTCATGCCGTGCATGGCCTCTTATACGGTGTTGGGCCACTGGGCTCTGGGTGGTCTAATATGCGACCTGTGGATCGTGTTTGATTTCATGTGCTGTACCGCCTCGATGCTGAGTCTATGCATGATATCGCTGGACCGCTACTGGGCCATCACTGAACCGCTCAAACACATGGGACGGAGAAGCCGCAAGAGGGCGCTGTTCTTTGTTGCGTGTATATGGGTCATATCAGCTGTGTGTTGGGTACCAGCGATTATTATTTTCCGCTTTGCTGAAGGGGACTTTGGGCAAGAGAACGAATGTTCATACTTAACCGATCCCATATATATACTAATGTCTTCTGTATGTATATATTACATACCAATGTTTGCAATGGTTTTCCTGTACATGAAGGTGTACTTGGCAGTGAAGAGACAATTTAAAAATATCGAGAATCTTGAAGATTGCAAGGAAACGAAAGGAATTAAGAATGAAACAGGTCAGGTTGCTGACCCAGATTCTACAAATGGAAAAATGCACTGCGCCTGTAGTCGCAACGACGAACCCGTGGAGCTGTCGTCTACGCATGCGTATCAGAATCAAGGATTCGACACTGGTAACGAGTCGAAACAGAGACATGTATCTTCTGACACCCAGACGTCTCATTGTGATAGTTCACTCGAGCCAAAGTCAATCGCCTTGGATATCACGGGACACAATGGTGAACTTGATAACAGTACCACGTACCTGGCACCAATGAACGATACAGTGACATCATTGTCTCTCAGCGTTGTTACTACGAACCCCGAGTCGACCGCAGTAGAGATGAAAAAGTTAAGAATGCGCAAGGCTCGCGCCAAACACGCAGAAATTAACAGACGAACCGCCCGAACTCTCGGCATCATCGTGATCCTATTCCTCATCTGCTGGCTCCCCTTCGTTGTCCTATTCCCCATCAATGGGTTTTGCGAATGCATACCAGGGAAACTGTACGAGGCTTCCTATTGGCTGGCCTACCTGAATTCGACCCTAAACCCTTTCCTGTACGGCTTCAGTGTGGACTTCAGAAAAGCATTGAAAAGAATGTTTTGCAGGAAATCCAGCATCCATGAGGTCTCCTCATTTGATGATGGTTTACTGGGTGACAACAAGAACTGAAATACATCCCGAACTCTCTTGACGACAGTCGTTCGCTATGCAATACTCATGTCGATTGGTCACAATATCAGCAAGCTGTTCAGCTAAAAAAAAAAAACATGAATAGCAAAATAAAAGCTGGATACCAACAGGCAATATGTGAATGATGTGGCATCTTGGCTGGTTATCTGTTTATGCTTATAGAGACAGTGTTCTGCTAAGGGATTACTCGTTAATTGAAACTGGGTCGTTTGGGCCTATGCACTTTAATTCATTATGATTATGGCACAACAAGTTTAACTTATGATTATGGCACAACAAGTTTAACTTGGAACAATGGTAGATTTTTAGACGGTCCTTTTTCAAAGTTCTCACCAGTAGTACGCGTGCTCGGATCTACGTGCGCATTACTGAGCATGTGCACGCATTCTCAGAACTGTAAACAGGGACCGTTGTGTCTGCTGCCGCCAGCGTCTGAAAAGTCTCCCATTATGGTAAAATGAAGTGCCTTGAACGTGCACATACAAAGTTCACAGACACACTCCTGTTTACTAATCATTGAATGAATTAAACCCCCTTTTTTTGCAACGTCACTGCCCACAGGTTTACAAAAGAAGTCTCTTAAAGTTTTAGATTGAAATTCACACTAATCTATTGAAGCGTGAGGGACAACCTGCAGATGATTTATGCTATAGTTTCAATCAATTAGAGTTAATTTCAATCTAAAACTTTAAGAGAGTAGAGGCGGCTTTCACAAATACAGTGATTTTTAATACACATATTGCCGGTAATATTGTGCTATCAAAAAAAGGTACACAAACTATGAAAACAAAGAGAAAACCAGTGCCCCAAAAAATTTCGCCAATATCTCAAAAAAGCTATCACCTTTTGAAATTACATTTGCACAAGTTAGTTTTGTGTTCTATATAATACATTTATTTACAATTAAATTAGACAGCAACAAAACTACGATGCAAATCTTTCTTAATATAACATTGATGATAAATCTAGCATCATTTTTGTATTGAACTAGCTGCATATTACCTTAAGTACAGACTTATATATCTAATTGTTTATTTATTTATTGTTAGTATTTTTTTCCATTTAGTTTTTAAATGCAATTCGCCCACCACAAGGCCCAAAGGCTACTCAAGGTGTGGACTACTTTTTGAAGGGATAGAAACCTGCCCCAATGCGCAGAAACAAGACATGGAGAGATATAAACGCAAGTCTCTTCGCAGCACAGCTAAGAACAGGGAGGGGTAAATGAATCCGTTGCGAGACAAACATAATGTACCTGCCTCTAAAATAGGTCCGTATTTAAGGGTCGGTATTCCGAGTACTTACATTTCAGCCTCACTAAAAAAAAAACCACTAGTGGCTTTGTAACTTTAATAAACAATACAGCTGGGATAATATATATTTATTTTTTTACAAATTATATTATTTTTTTTTATTTTAATAGGGTATCCTACAGCGGCCCTGAAGGGACATCGACTAGTCAGGACTACTCGCAAATATTTTTGCGACGTCGTATATTTTTTCACGACTATTATTCGCGACGTAGTACATTAATTCACGACTAGTCGTACACTTATTCATGACGTGTCGTGCATTTATGTCCCTTCAGGGCCACCATAGTATCCTGTTTCTTAAGTCAAGAAAATATATTTGTGTATGATTAAAATTCAAAGCATTTTGAGAGGAATGGGAAATTAAACAGCTGGAAGCTCGAGATTAGCCTTGAGGATTTTTTAAAGGTTCTCCAGGGTTATCCGGGGTTTAACCTCGAGTTACCCCGAGTTACCTCGAGTTACCCCGAGTTACCCCGAGTTAACTCGAGTTACCTCGAGATACCTCGAGTTACCCCGAGATACTTCAAGTTACCTCGAGTTACCCCGAGTTACCTCGAGTTACCCCGAGTTACCTCGAGTTACCTCGAGTTACCCCGAGTTACCCCGAGATACCTCGAGTTACCTCGAGTTACCCCGAGTTACCTCGAGTTACCTCGAGTTACCCTGAGTTACCTCGAGTTACCACGTTTAATTCTGCATTTCTCCCTTATGACTGTGTGACAACCAAGTGTCTGCATTTCTGATTACATGTAGACACTTGATCACAAATTATTACGAACATGTCCAATTGTTACAAAGAAGTGTCACTTACGAATAAAACACAAATTTAACTTAAAGTTGAAAAGTCTACGCCGCCATTTTTTTTCAGTAGTTTTTCCTTTAGGGGTAAATTTTTTAATCAGTCATTGGTAACAGTCTGTGTTTTTTCCTACACGCTAAAGTCACACAATGTGTAATATAGTTTTTCCCAATCAATGTCAATTTTGTTTTATTCAGTTTCATCATGTTTTCTCTAGTTCATTCAAACTAGGGTTTCCTTTTAACTACTCTTGCATTCAAATTCGTTTTCGTACACACGTGAGTCCGCTCTCATTCAGGTTTGTTTCAATCATTCTATTCCATTTAAAGACGTTCAAGGTTACATTTTCACAATTCTTCTGTTTAATTTGCACATACCCAGTTACGATATTGGTGAAATTGATTGGTTGACCAACCTCTTGCTGTTGGCTTTTGCCAAATTGACTGACCATGTGTGACCTAATGAATAAGAATGATCTTATTTGAACCACTGAATGCGAAACTGCTGAAATGACTTCGTTTGACTGTTGAATGCTGACGCAACGGAGCATTTATTTTCAAACGAAATTGAATGAGCCGGCTGTCTAATTGAATGAATTGTGGAGTCCCTCAACCAAACTTTTTAAACTAATTTGATTAAAAACCTACATTCAAGGTTTCCAAAAATCTTGATAAAAACCGCGGTTGTCCCACGTTTGTACCGACTATTTTGGGAAACCTTGGTACCAACGTACCTTGCCTTAACGTGTGTCACGCACAATTATGTCCGACATGGACTGTTGAGTTCGACAACAATTTTAAATTCATTATGTCCGACCCATTGTGTCCGACGGACACAATGGGTCGGACCTGAGGGTTCGTCAGACACAATGGGTTGGACGTAACGGTCGGTCTCAGTGGGTCGGACATAATGTTTCGTCGGACACAATGGGTCGGTGGTAATGGTTTGTGGAACAAAATGGATCGGACATAATGATTTTATCGGACACAATGGGTCGTAGATAATGGTTTGCCGGACCAATAGGTCAGACACAATGGTTTGTCGGACAAAATTTGTCGAACATAATGGGTCAGCATTTTCTCGTCGGACATAATGGTCCATGTCGAACAAAATGGCGTATAAAACACGCGTGAAAGAAACAGAACCAAGCCCTTCGAACTACATTATTTGAATACACGCGAGGTTTGCATAGGCTATTCACCGCCTTATTAGTAATCCTTTTTTTTTTCTCTGAAAGTTCTGTGTGTTTTCGAGTTTGTTTTCACCCAGGGGATACCAACTGAGCTACTGCAAAGAGCGATCAAATATACGCCTATTCAACCTAGATACTTAGATTAAGTCAAGATAAAGTTAAATATAAGAACGAAGTGTTTTCCCAGACGGATTGTCATTGTGTATGGTTGTGTGTTTGTTGGTTGGTGGGTTTGTTTGTCTGTCTGTCTGTCTGTCAGTCTGTCGGTTGGTCGGTCGGTCGTTTTGGTCGGTTGGTTGGTTGGTCGGTTGGTTTGTTTTGTTTGTGCGGGTTTGTTGCTGTTGTTTTTTCAGCATTTTATTCAGCATTGAATTGTTTTGTACAGTTATATGAGTTTATCATGATCTGATTAAAAGTTAAATACTCATTGTTGATAGACAGTTATTTTCGCCATTACTTCCAACCAGAAAAAAAAGAATCGATTGCGACATTCTAATTATAGGGGCCTACCTTTAAAATGATAATAATATTAAAATGTTGTTTTCCTTATAGCTTATTGAAAAGGCTGTATATTATATAATTGCTATTACGGTTTAAAAACGGTTCATATAAAAATTACAAAATGTTAAGCCAGTCTGCATGAAATTTACAAAGCATCAAGAAAGGTTTGTTTGACATTTCAATAATTTGCGCTTCGTTATTGACGTCGACCAACAAAACACTGCTCTGACGTCGACACCCAAAAATTTATTGCAGTGAAATATTCTATTTGGAGAGAGTTCCTTCTTTGTGACTCTAAGACTCGATGTGATATCCAGTGGATTCTAAGTCAGTATGATTAATAACTAACGGACAATGAGAATAGATGTTTCTATAACTCGATTTCTTTTCGTTCAGACTTAATTAAGAAACGGTCATATTTACGATTCGTTGCTATTACAGAATCGGTTTTAGTGAGACATTGGAAAACCATGGACATTTTGCAATAAATAGCGGATGCAGTTTCAATTATTCCGTTTATGAGTAGGCCTAAATTAAATTGCGGAACTCTGATTCACAATAAATTAACATTAGAATGCGTGCAAATATCACGGATAAATTAAAGGCACTATTAAGTCACAAATCAAACTGGTTTTTAATCAATTTGTTCAAAAGAGAGTTAGTCAAGTGGCATTTAGTCTTCGGAGGGACGTATCTAGTAGTTATTAAAGGGTGAAGACATTCATTTTGCAAACTCGACTGTATCTTGATAAAAAAAATTGGGGGAAAACATACCAGAGGCGGCAGTTTCAGGTCTACTCTATTATCGAGACTATGGCCCACAGTCCGAATCAAGCGACTTCGGCTACGGCTATGGCTGCTGCAGGCCCAATTTCATAGAGCTGCTTAACGGCCGATTTTGTGCGTACTGTGCGGTTTCCATTTCATAGCGCTGCTAACCGTAAGCACACGAAAAGGCATGCTAACCGTAGTGCTTGCTGTATGAAAATGAATGACGTAACAATGCAAATCCATGGTAAACGCGTAAGTTGGCTGCCTTATTTTCTTGCTAACCTGTGAAATACGCTTACGCTTAAGCAATTTTTTCTGCTATAGTTAGCACGAAAGTTTGCTTACCGTTAAGCAGCCCTATGAAATTGGGCCCTGACTGCAACGACATTGTTAAAAAATAAAAAATAAAAAAATAAAATAAAAAAAATTGGACTTTTCGGCACTCCAGCCGTAGCCACTGCCGAAGCTGCTGAAATTTAAGAGAATAGACAATTTTTGAGCATTAGAAAAATTCCTAGCAACGTGCCCATTTGATTGACAGACTTGGAGAGTTAAAAAAAAAAAAAAAAAAAAAACATTTGTTCGAGAATGCGATGACCTATAAAAATCTTTAAACTGTATATTTATAACGCGCCATGTCTGTCATAAATGACACCCCTGGCGCCGAATTATCAAATCTAGTAGAGTGGAGATTGTTACGAATGATTTTATGAGACGAAACAGCCATAATGCAACACCATGAAAGGGATACAAGGTGAGGTAGCGCATATTGCTGCCAGACCATGCCAGAAACACCGGTGCAAACTCCCTTCTCTTTACGATAAGTGTACTGGGTTCTTTTACATGCATTACACACCACACGGGACCAACAGCTTTACGTCCCATCCGAAGGACGAAGCAATGGTTAAATGTCTTGCTTAAGGACACAAGTGTCAAGACCGGGACTCTTTCTCACTTGTTTGTTCAATCATTATCTTTGTTGGTGGTTTGTTGGATTCTCCAACGTCTGCAAGACACTCAGTGGGCATTGTTATTCGTGTCAATTGTTACTGAAGCAGCATTCAAGCACTTAATACAGTTCTTCATTGGAAACATTACACGGTGTTGATATTTCCCAATAATTGTGCAATGGTGTTAACAAACCGCATTTGGGGTTCTACGAATCCCTAACCCAAACACTAACCCTTACCCTAAGTCCAACCCGAACCCTTCACTTAACCCTAACTCTAGCCCAAACAATAATCATGTCCTAACGCTAGCCCTAACCTCATCCTCACCCTAACCTACAGCCCTCACACTTACCCTAACTCCAACAATAAAACCTAACCAAACCACATCCCAACCCCAACCCCAAGCCTGTACCACAACCACGACTTTACTATTTATTGAATCCCAAATATTCAACTTAGCACCAAACCCTTGAAAAAAGTCTAGTTATCAACCTTAAATCTAATCGATAACCAAAATCCGATTAAAACCTATCTTGACTCAATAACATTAACCCTTCATTAATACCTGAGCCCTTACCTCATCCGAAAACCTAACCAACTATTATATCCAACATCATCCCAAACATTTTTTTTTTTTTTTTGTATTGTTATTATTACATTCCCTCGAAATGTCATGTATCCCTCTAAATATTATTTCGAGGGAACGAAATAATATTTCGAGGGGGGAAATAGTTAGTCGAGGGGACGAAATAACATTTCGAGGGAAAGAAATAGTTATTCGGGGGAACGAAATATTATTTCGTCCCCTCGAAATAATATTCCGTTCCCCCACCGGTAAATATTGTTTATATAACGAAATAAAAACAACTCGTCCTTTTGTGGGCTCCGTAAAATTCTTCCTAATTCCCAACTCTAGTGCAAAGTAAATAGGCTCCATCCCCATGATAAGCTCTAATCAATTAAATTCCCAATCCACACAAAATGGCATTTTAATTCACACCTAACGAATGCTTGTTTGGGCCAGTGTAATTACACAAGAAACCAAAATCAAATACGTGTCCATTCAGTCGAAATGAAATTTCATCGACTTCGGTTGACTGACATCGAAAAAAAGGACTTAAGATGTGGAGAAGATGTTATCGCGTCATTAAAATCCAAGGACACCGGGGAGAGGGTGAGAACCCGTGGACTTCAGCGCACAGCTCCAAGCGATCTTTGCGGAGTGTCGTATCCGAGCGGTCTATCGTCCGCCGAACTTAAAGACTGCAGTTTACAGAAATCAATTCAATTCAATTCAAGGATTTTATTATCAATTCGTCGCAGCCCAAGGGCTGAATTGCGAAAGATTTACAAAGAAAAAAATACAATAAAACATTTAGAAAAACTTTATGCAATGAACAAAATTTAAATATTTTGCCAAAATATCGCCAAAATCAAAATCAGAATGTGGGTTCGAATCCTGGCCTGGTCAGTCGCGACAACTTGTGTCCTTGAGCAAAACACTTGTCCTTCGGATGGGACGTTAATCCGTAGGTCCCGTGAACCAGTATGGGCAATGCACATAAAAAAGAACCACAAAACACTTTTCGTGAAAGAATATGGGTTTACCCCAGTGTTTTTGGTTCATTACAGTTAAGTTTCTCGCTCAAGGACACAAGTGTCACAACCGGGATTCGAACCCACACTCTGCTGATCAGAAACAGCAGAGCTTGAGTCCGGTGCTCTAATCCGCTCGGTCACGGCACCCCACAGGCACATAGCAAGCAAGCACCCTTATCTACAGGTTCCTTCAGGCTTCCGAGGTACAGTGATTTAGTTCACTTTTGAAGCGTCCTTGGTTTCATTACCAGAAATTAATAACAATATACTTCGTCAGAAATGCTGCGTCTCATCTCCTTTCTTGATAGTTGGGAGGTGTAATTCTCTACCGCCCAGACAAAGGAAAAGAAAGAAAAAATAGACAAAATAACTACAAACTAGCACATGACTTTCAAAGTATTTAAATTTGGAACTAATTCTAAATAGGCTTGCTTGTATCACGGTACTACAACCATGAAGTATCTGGATGCACATAGAAACTACTATATTAATATACAATCTTCGATTCCTCTTCTACAGTATACAAATATTGACTGCTTCGAGTGGCGTAGTAAAACTAGTCACTCGAGGTGATCCCCGGAGCCGCCTATCTTCCCGAGGCGGAGCCGAGTGAAGATAGGCGGCTCCGGGGATCACCGAGAGTGACTATAGTTTTACTACGCCACGAGATGAAGCAGTCAAAGTTTGTTTTATAACACCGCAATTTCAACCATGTTGTGGTAATATTCGTTAAACAACTGTGCGTATATCAGTCTTCAAACAACTGTATAAAATCTGACAGGAAATCCTGACAAAAAGAAAGAGGGGGTACCAGACTGCCTTCGTTCTCATATCATATTTCAAATGCACGTATTATTTGATCGTTTCACCGGGTTCGAGGTTGTCGTTGTTTAGTACCATTTTTTGATAGTTCTTTTGGTCGGTGTGCAGTGTGATAGTAAAATTACACAACACCGCGTGACGCACGTTCGGCCAATCAACAGATAGAATCAAAGGAAGAGGTGTTATAATATACACTGTCTCCAATATAGTATAGGCCTGTAGTATAATAATAGTATAAAAATATTATATAATTATATAAGAATAGTAATATGTCATAGAGAGATTTCTCATTACTCAGGTTTGTCAGTGACGCAAACAGTGTTTTTACGCAGGATTTCATTGTTACAAATGTCTTGTAAAATGCCGATGCACTTAGCCCTGGTAGTGGTTTAGATCATTTGAAAGGGATTGTGTTTTGTGTTGTCCCAAGATGAAACATTACACGCTGTTATAAAACGTACTGCTAAAAACAGTGCCTTGGTGTAAGCGTGCGATTTTAATTCGTGGCGCGCATCCTGGTTAAGATGCAGCGGCGTAGCCACGGAGGAGGGGGGGGGGTGCTGGTGGGCACATGCCCCAAATTCTCAGTGCCCCCAGGTGCCCCCAACATGAAAAAAATCCAGACACATGTAATTCATGAAAACATGGTCCCTGCACCCCCACACTGAAAAAAGCGGTGCCCCCTGTGTCCCCTAACCCCACCCCTATTGAAAAAATCCTGGTACGCCACTGCTGAGATGACTTGATGGCTTGGAAATTTGAAACTTCTTTTCTTAAGTCTAATGGGTCGACATATACATTGGTTTAGACCATTGAAAAGGGAATCTATGCACACAAATAAATTAATACACGCTATAATTACAAAACATACTGTGGTAAAACAGTATGTTAGTGTAAGCGTGGAATTGTATTTAGTTGGTGTCACGCAAGGTTCTAACCTTCCCTTTTTTCATTAAAGTTCCATTTTATTATTCGAAAACCATAAGCAATAGACAAATTTTAAGATTTCATAAGATGTAATAAGCACTGTAGACTAAGTGCTTTGTCCTCGGGGAAACATACACAGGCATATACTCTGAATCGACGACCTTAACAATTCTATGGAGCAAAATGTCTCACCACACTATTGTGTGTATTTATTATGGATTAACATACTGTTAAAAATCTCTATGATTACTTTTTTCCAATTCCTTTCAAGAATCAAAAGCACTTATCCAGATTCTGAGATTCCCTCCCCCTTAAAAAAAACTATTGTTTGAGTGTTTTCCCGAGGCAATTATGTGTTTTGTTCCCTTTTATTGCTTCGGAATTTGCCCATGATTCTCGTGTCCGTCTCCCCATTTTCATCCCTGAAAACGATTGTGTTACTTCAAGGTAACGATTGTGTTACTTTACTAAATCGGAAATCAAAATAAATTCATCGCTGGCTTCCAGGGCTCCTCTTTAATTTTCTATCATTTCAGTTTTTATGCTGTTTGTAAACGTCGACAATTCCTTTCATTAATTTTACTGACTAGGTCTACACACTTTTGTAACCCAATAACTTAGCTGTACACAATCATTTTGTTTTTAAGTTTTTCATTTATTTCCATGTGTTTTTTATTTCATTTTTTTCTCCGTATATATCTGCATGTTTTGTGTGGTTGGTTTATATTTTCCTAAGTTTTATCCTAGACATAAATCAAAATGCATTCTTGCTAAGTTCATTATTTATGCCAATACGTTTTTACACTTGTTTTTATATGGACTGTTATGCCGGCTAAATCTCTAACTTCTCGTGGGACTTAACAAAAGGATGCTGTCGACCGTGTTTAGATATCTACGGTAGATGTGTTTTAAAATATTAATTGATATTAATAAATGAACAACTTTTTAATCCGGACGAGGACTCCCCGTGGATCGTCAGATGCCTTTTGACTTTTCCCACAACAGAATAACAGCTTGTGTCGTCAATTCCCATCAGTAGTAGTCATTTTACCGACCAACCAATGCTAACGGAGATAGGTTGGACCGTTAAATTAGTGCTTCTGACGGGATACAAAAGATGCCAATAATTAAATGTATAATAATAATTAAGAAAATATTATTATATAGGCCTATAATGATCTTGATAATTTTCTGGGAGTCGAAACCGATCCTTTTTTTTGTTTCATGCGAAAAACAGACTATAAAGTAGACAAATTTTATGATTTCGTGTAAAAACATGCTAATTTAAGACGCATGCTCGTCACACCATTACCCGACGGCTATTTTTGTGGCACAAAACGATCGTGTAGCCGTTCCCAGTTTCATACAACGCGCTCACCGGTCAAAGGTGATCTTTCGTGGTACTAAATTGTTTTGTCGCCCGTTGACGACGAGCGAGCCTCTAAAAGCAACTCACGAGACACACAAAAACATATTTTTCATCCCGTTTATTAAATAACTCTTGCTTATTCCAAGAATTAAAAAGCACAAACCAGATTCTGATGACTTTTTAATCCAATTTTTTTTTCTGACTGTCGCTCAAGGCCAAACGTTTTTTCCCCCTTAATTGCTTTTTTACTTTGCCCCAATCAAACGATACCCCACCTCTCTTCCTAATACTACCCTTTCGTATAACTTCATTGAACCAAACTTTAAAATCAAATTAAGTTCACTGCTAGTTTTTAAGTCTCCCCTTTAATTTAATATCATTCTTAAGTTGTTTAGAAACGTTGACATTTCTTTTCTATGCAATGACGGCACAATTTCATTACCCGATGACTCAGCTGTACCAACGCATTTTATTATTCAAATATCTTTTTACTTATTATTTTTTATCTATTATTATTTCCCCAACTTATTTCCCATGCATTGTTTGTACTCCATATCTCTTTTTTCGTGCAAACAGAAGGAAAAAACCCAACACTTTTGACAGCAATTTCACCTACTTGCTGAGCACATTATTTCAAAATTGGGTGGTCGGTATTAAAATATTTATCTTTAAACACAAGTGACGAAAAAAGTGATTGCAAATGCTTATTGAAAATAATGAAACCACAAATATTTTTTTCGGACAATACATTTTTCTGATGCCCGCAGGGGCTCCGTACCATGCTCTATGGTAGGAATCAAATTTGGCGTGTAAGGTAGAGTTAGAATTCGAAACCTCCCGTTCGAAAAAGTAAACCACTTGGCCGAAATAGTAAATCGACCGGGAGAAATAGTAACATCGTAGTTTGCCATCGAGCTGAGATGACGTATGTACCCGTGATAGCCTTTCGCCAAGGCCTTCGTGGCTTAGACATCTGTGTAGTAGCAGCAAAGCAACTGCAGCGCGAAGCACGCTGACTTGTATTGGTCTTAGCGGCTACATAGCTGTCTATAAGCCACGAAGGCCTTGACGAAAGGCTAGTCCCGCTGTGACATTAACATTGGTCGCGCAATCGGTCTATAGGCTAAGTGAGCAGCAGAGCTCCTTTTGAAACATAGGGACAAATTTTGGGCACAACCGTACGCTCTGTGACACTGCGTCGCGGGTATGACCTCTAACCCCCACCCCCTCCCACACCCCGCCCCGAAGAAAAGAGTACTTTTAACAGGGGATTTAATATCGGAACCTTGAGTTGATTACAGAGACGGACGGCAACGACCAAACTAGCCAACAAGGCCGGGGAAGAGACCCGGGAAAGGCTATAATAGGAAAGGCCGTGCGTACAGATAGTGTCGGTCGTTAACGGTATTTGACACAATTTTGAAACTCAACTACAGTTTTGGTGCTAGCAGTAGCACATGGTATTATTGGCTCCAATTTGGTGCTAGAGTAAACACAGGCTTGTTTCTCGTCAGGCAGCAGACAGTATGCATGTAGCGCCTGCTGCAGCGTTTACTTCCAAAATGTCATGATGTCAAACGTTACGACGAAGAAATATTACCACTGCAAATGTTTTTTAACCGATAATATTTATATATCAGAGTACGACATCCATGTGACATATCACAGTGATGGCCAGTTCCTGGAAACTTGGCGAAGGGTATGGGTATGATTATGAATTAAATGATGATTCTTATTTTTGTACGCAAAGTTAACCCGCGCGCAAGTTTAAAGTTGCCAACGCAAGTTTCAAACTTTTACGGGCAAGTTTCGAACTTGCGGTGGTTTTAACTATGCGTTCTTAATAATTAAAAAGAGCGTATGCCAATCGCCAATTCAATAGAACGAGGGCTAGGGCCTACAATAAAAAAAAAAAAAAAAAAAAACCCTCATTAAATCGCAACATTCACCCCTGCCATCGGTGTCACTGACACTGACAGTGACAGTGTCACTCATGCAGTGACACTCATGCAGTGACACCGACTGTAGAAATAGATTACCATTGGCATTACTAATTAACGTTAAATGCCTTTTATTTCATCTTTGATATCTTGAGAAGCCGTACTCAGTACTACTTGAAAATCATCTACTGACACAAGTGACAGTCGATTTTTTAGGCGATTTTCCAGCAATTTTGTTGAATTTGTCGTAATTTCGGCAATTTGTTGAACAGGGTAGGCCTAGTAGTAGTAGTAGTAGTAGTGTAGTATCACAGTCACACATTCGTTTTAAATCCACTGCGTCCACAGTGCTATAGAATTACCGCCACATATTAATTGTGTTTTGTTAAATTATTTGCCCTGCATTATTATTAACTAAAATTTTCTGTCAATCGAAAAGAAAACAAACTGACTGTATTTTAATTTAAGGACTAATTATGTTTTTTTTTTTAAGTTTGTTATTTTTTTCCCAATATAAAGTTTTTCTGCAGATTTGTACAAAATTGTGGTAAACTAACAAGTCTACAGTAATCTGTACTAAGTCTAACGAAATCTGCTAGGTATGTAGATTAGACAAAATTATCTGAACTGTTGAATTTTAGACAATAGAGTGACGTCCTACAAATAGTGGGAGACCTTTGAGACGCTGGCGGCAGCAGGCACAATGGTCCATTTTGACGGTTCTCAGCGTGTGCGCACATGCTCAGTACTGTGTGTGCAGTTCTGAGCGTGCGTACTACTGGTAAGAACCGTGAAAAAGGACCGTTCAAAAGTCTCCCATTAAATTGGCAAGAACTTCAAGATATACCGGTTCTTTACTTAATATTGACTACAATTTCATTTTTGTTTTACATTTTTCAAATCAAGAATTTACAAAGAAGAGGATGCAGTGGTGATAAACTTCAGGAGATTTTACAAAAGGTAATGACTAAAATAGACTTTTCCTGTATCTATATACTTAGGTCTTTATGGCTAGCTAGCAATGGCTACATGTTTCAGCATGCAGGTATCAACCTCTTGTGTTAGATGGTGAAGCTCCTTGAAGCTACCCCAAACTTATGCCCGGGGGCAGTGTTGCACGCAGTGATTTTTGGTCTGAGCAGTGTGTGAGCAGTTACAAACTGGTGGGTCCACAATCCCCCCACTTGTGCATCTATACATTTGAACTGTTGGAAGTTGATTGATTTCCCTCTTGCATTATTTTCCATTTTTCATCAGTTCAATTTGTCCAGTTTCCTGCCAAGCTTCAAGTCTTTGAGTTTTCAAATCAAGCGGCTGTTTTCTTCGCAGGTCAAGTCTGAAGTAGAAAGGAGAAGAAATCTCGGCGCTCAAAGTCTTCTGAGGAGAGAGCTTGTCTCAGCCAGTTACACACCCCTTCATCAGCATGTATATACATTACAGGTGCTTAAGCTTCAATTTTATGAGAAAAAAATTAAATAAAAAATCCGGAAATTTTGAAAAATGTTGTTATTTTCAGTAACTGAGGAAGCACTGGGGTAAATACACCATGCCTATGTGGCAGAGGGAGACGCCCCCCCCCCCAAATGTTCCCATTCTCTAACACACTCTTCCCCTCTTGTACAGAAACACCCCCTAAAATCCTCTAAAGAATTCCAGCGACTTCCAGAACACACTGAAGACAAAATAGGAGGGGGTACACCCTGCCACATATCGAGCTCCAAATGGGGGGAAAGCAGTGTACAGTGCTCCTCACCCATCTGTGTATGGTGAAACAACCAATATTGTCATTTGCATTAAAAATTCAAATTTCAAAACTTTTTTACGAAAAGCATTATTTGTGTTTTACCCTTACACCAATGGGTGTTAAGCACTGTACTTTCTGAGTACTGCGGGAAAAAAATCCACAGGCATATTACTCAGGTGGGATTGGAACTAACCAGCAGAAAATGAACTAGCCAGCCAGACACCTCTTTAAGTTAAGGGAGATTGCTACTAGTACATTCCCACTTACATCATTTCATGCATTTTTCTTTTTTAATGTTGTTGATGGTTTGTGTTTGTGTTTTCAGAAGAACTATTTTTCACCGGAGTTTCTGTCCATCGTTAGTGCCTGCAACAGTGGAAAAGCAGACGCAGAGAGCCTGATGGATATGCTACATCAAGAACATGGTATGACAAAGCTTGAACGGGAGACTTTAGAATGCTAGGTGGCAGCAGACTTAACCAGGTAAATTTCCATTGTTTGCGTAATTATGAGCTTATACGAATTCCGGAGAACAATGATTTACCCGGTAAGTCTGCTGCCACCTAGTGTCCTGAGATGTCTCCAATTGCAAGTTACAGGGTCCACTGCTTACCTTTATGCCTAACAAAAGAAAATTTTGTTTCCTGGAATCCATCCGACCGTTAAAAAACCTGCCGACCGTGACATTTTTTTTAATCAAAACTTTGAAAAGAAAAAAAAAAACAATAAATTCTTTACTAATATACCACCAGAATTCAAGACTTATCGAAAATATTTGATCAAATGTGTGGTCTCAATTAACTTTCAGATGTGTTTTACATGTATACACATCCAATTCTGAGAGTCAAAAGTTGTATTTTTCCTTTTTACACCAACATGTTGCAAAACAACTGCAGGTAGATCAATTTATCCATGGTCAAAAAGCTTGATTTGTCGTTGTGCATAATGTTAAAAGAAATTTCCTAAAATAACATTGTTTTCCCACCTGCTGACCATCTTGTTTTCCAGCATGTTACAGCAAACAAAAACATTTTTTTTTTTTTTAAAGCATTAGTACCAGGGATTTGAGTTTTCAGGATTTTTCCTGATTTCAGGATTTTTTTCTAAATCTCCTCGAGCATTCAAATTTTCTTGAAAGAAGTGAAGCAACTATAAAAGGGAGAGAGAAATAGTCCAGATTGTGTCCAAACAATGGGTTGTATTTCTGGTGATGCACAGAGTCTGTAAATCTGAAAACATCTTGGAGGTTCAGGGTCGAAAATAAGGGGATGGACCCAAGCCCACAAGCCATTTTCAGCAATCTTCACAGATGTCAACTCTCATCCCTGTAGTATAGGTTGTTCAATATAGTGATGCATTCTCCTATTTTAAAGGGATTTAGAATCAAACACAACCTTTTCTCAAGTATTGTTTATGATTCTCCGCTTACGTTTTTCCTATTCACTTTGTTTGGGGTGTGCACAGCATTGGTAAAATCGAAAAACATAACATTGGCAGATCTTGGGGGGGGGGGGGCGGGGAGGGCCCGGATGAAGGGGGCAAAGGGGGCTATAGACCCCCTCCCCCCCAAAAAAAAAAGGGAGGGACGGGGAGACAATCAGATGCAAAATTGCAAACGTTAAGGTATTCCCCCCCCCCCACCCCGTTTCCCCTTGTTTCCCACCCATCACTGTCAGGTCCGTAGGAAGCCGTACGACCGCTGGTTCGAGTGACATATAGTGCAAATCAATTGTGAATGATGAAATCCGTGAAATCTTCTTGAACGTTCGTGAAATACACTTGGGCTTACCCTCATTTTTCTGCTGTAGTACCAAATAGTCGCTTACTGGTAAACAGCTTTTATGAAACTGGGCCCTGTTTAGATTGGACAGTTCATCAGTCGTGCCACGAACTGACTTATCATACTCCACAGCCCAAATTCTGTGCTTGGAGAAAATCGCGGATGAAGTTGTATTATTTTTCAAACTGCTATTTCAGAGACTGCTTACTATTTTAAATTGTTCGTTTTTTTAATACCAAAATGAAGCTGACTTCTTCATTCGTACAGACCTGTCAATGTGTTCTCAATCATGCAACTGTTGCTTGATGAGTAGTTGATTCCTAAACACATCATTTTGTTAATGTGTTTATGAGGTAAAATGCCTGTGATTTTTTTCACAGGACTCGGGGGAAAGTACTGAGTATACAGTGCTTAACACACATCGGTGAATGGGTAAAACATTACAAATAATATTCTTTATCCCCGATGCAAAAATTAACACCTATCATAATGGTTGTGGTACCCGCTGCTAATGGATTCGAACTGCCTCTAGCTACCGGGCAGTCTCGGTAGTCAAGTTGGTAGGATATCTGCTCCGGAATGGCAGGGGTCGCTGGTTTGAATCTCACCCGAGGAAAAATGCCTGTGATTTTTTTCACAGGACTCGGGAAAGTACTGAGTATGCAGTGCTTAACACACATCGATGTATGGGTAAAACATTACAAATAATCATTTTGTGAAAACCTAAAATCAAGACGTGCATGCAGAACATACAAACCAGTTTATACGTTGCTTCGTGAACGCGTGGGTCAACCGATACGTCACTTTGTGGAAACATAGAAGTTGTACCATGCATGTTTGGCACTGTGCTAGTGCTATGTTTTTTTAATGGATTAAGTGGCGTATTGTGATGTGTCACTTCAGGGAAATGCAAAATGGCAAATCTAGTGATATGTCTGTCATGCTAATAAGTGTAATTACAAAACTATTACACGTTGGGTGCTGAAACTTACTGAAAAATTTTAACATTAGTGTACATGTATCAATAGTTTGTACAAAAACGGATTTGCTAAGGTTGTGATTTTTGACTCAAACGTCGGTTCATGGCGCGACTGACGAGTTGATGGGTAAGCCACTTTAAGATTTTTGTCCACAAAATACCAGTGGTGTACAAAACCCCATTCTAAATGTAGCTTGTAAAATATTTTCAAGTACTCCTACCAGTGTACCTTTTTACTATCAACAGCGGAACGAGTATTTTCCTTTCCACTCTTCACTCAACAATTCTGCCAAGATTTTATTGAGGAAATTTGTCATTTTGAGAGCACAGACTTGCCTAAGGGAAGACCAAACACAATGAATAATTACGGGGTGAGTTTTTCTTCTTTTTTTCTCTCTTTTTTTTGGGGTGTTTGAAATATAGTTGTTCTGCATTCTGGAGGTAAACTTAAGACAAACCCCAACCATCCTACATCCTCCAAAATCCGTTTCATGCGTTTGCTTGAATTTGATGGGCTTACCCCCAATTCAACCACTTTTATACCAAGAGGCAGGCGTAGGCCTACCAGTCTCATTAGCATAATGTATTTTTAACCCTACACCGTTTTGTGATGAGCACTGAATACTCGGTCATGTCGGTGCTGCCAGAGTCCTGCGGGGAAAAATCCATAGGCATACCACTTAGTGGGATTCGAACCCATGACCCCCGCATTCTAGAGCAGATATCTTAACTACTAGACCATCGAGCATGCCCGATGACAAGGGGCCACAGTTCAAATCCTGTAATTAGCCAAATTTGCATCCGGGGTAACGAATGATATACTTCATACCTAATAATACCGGAGTCTTATATAGCGCACATATCTACCAACAATTACATGTAGGGGCTTATTATACTATTTTTAAGACAGGTTGTTTAGATTTCTTTTGAATAATGGCAGCCATTTATGTAGCACCTTGTATGGTTTACAAGATGCTGCGACGCATTCAGCAGCCACTGCCAGAAACACCGGGCCAAACCCCTTTTTCTTAGCGATAAGTGTAACTGGGTTCTTTTATGTGTATTACACAACACACCAGCGGCTTTTACGTCCCATCCGAAGGACGAAGCAATAATGGTTAAGTGTCTTGCTTAAAGGACACAAGTGTCAAGACCGGGACTCGAACCCACACTCTGCTGATCAGAAACACCAGAGCTTGAGTCCAGTGCACTTGACCACTCGGCCACGACACGCCATTTATGTTATATTGTTTTATTTTACCCTAACGCTGATGTGTAATAAGCACTATACACTCAGTACCTCCCAAATCCTGTGGGGAAAAATCCACAAGCAGGACTCAGGAAGAACTGGTGCAGAGTAAAATAAAAAGAATATTTAAATATACTTTATACCCAATGCAAATTATTATATATTTTAAGTCTTATAAGAGTTAAATCGTGCGTAGTTACCACTTTTTGGGTTGAGTGGGAGAAAAGCAAAATGGCCGCCCTATAAAAGGCATTATTTGTAATCTGTTGTACTTGCAGGTGTTGTTGGATGATCTGGGGTTCAGTGATCGGTTTGTTACCCCACTGATGCAAGATTACCTTACACCCATTACGAAACTCCTGTACCCAGGCTGTGGGGGAGCTTCCTTAGACTCCCATAAAGCCTTTGTGGTCAAGTACAAGCTGGGTGAGGACTTGTCGCTGGCCTATCACTACGACAATGCAGAGGTGACTCTGAATGTGTCCCTTGGGAAGGAGTTCAGTGGAGGGTCACTGTACTTTGGAGATATGAGATGGGTAAGAAGTACTTCAATAGGAATATACCCCCAACCCAAAACTCTCTGTGTATGTTAAATCGGCAGATTGTGTGGCGTGTCGTATCCGAGTGGTTAGTGCGCCGAACTCAAGCTCTGGTGGCTGAGTCATCGGAGTGAGGGTTCGAGTCCCGGTCATGACGCTTGTGTCCTTGAGCAAGGCACTTAACCACAATTGCTCCGTAAAAGTTGGGGAGGTAGAGCCTTATGCTCTACCAGCCAGGCTTCTGATGGATGATACCCAAGCCTATATCCTTACTGACTGTAAAGGGGGTTACCCTGTTTCAGCCCCAGGAGTAGGTGGCAACGGCCCCTGGAAAAAACAGTTGATTTGTAGCCCACACCTCGAGTGGCTTACTGGCCTAGTGTGTCTGGCGACTTCCATAAAAAAAAATTAAATAAAATAAAAAAAGATGATCACAGCATACTGATCAAACCATTGTTATACCACTGGTTCTTGTCAACACGATGCGCTGCACGCACAAGCATACATGCTTGATATTGTGTCCTTATTGAGACGCTGGTATCTGTGTTAAACCATCAAATGCCCATTGAAGACACCAGGCAAAAGTGGGTCAAAGGTAAAAGACCGACGATCATGGTAGTTGCTTGGTGTTTTTGATGGCCAGTATAATTCATGATTCTTAGAGTAGAGTGATGGTGGTAGATGTTCGGGTCAGTGATTGGTGTGCACCATGGGCAGCTTTCTACATCTACCTCTTTGACAGTTCTCATCAAAGCCTGTTCAGCATCTCAATGAGGGCGCCAATTGCAGCCAACCATACCAGAAACACCAGGGTGAACCCCTTCTCTTAGCGATAAGTGTTCTGCCGAGTTCTTTTATGTCTACCTAAGGCTTTACGTCCCATCCGAAAGATGCAGCAATAATGGTTAAGTGTCTTGCTTAAGGACACAAGTGCAAGACCGGGACTCGAACCCACACTCTGCTGATCAGAAACACCAGAGCTTGAGTGCGGTCCCCTTAACCGCTCGGCCACAACACGCCATTTAGCCCCATGTAATGTCTTATTACTTTTCTCTAGTCTACAGTACCCTAATACAATGTGACTATGCTTTCTTTTTAAGGTGCCCACTCATGAGACGGCATGTACGGAGTCCATACACAAGCCGACCTTTGGCCTCCTGCACAGAGGTCAACACAAACACGGCGCCCTCCCTATCCGCAGTGGTGAACGATATAACTTGATTATCTGGATGCGGTCTTCGGTTGTGAGGAACCGGCGTTGCCCGATGTGTGACAAGGTACCCCAGTTAGTGGAGACCGTTGGTCAGGGGGACGGTTTCACTCAGGATCACATTTGGGAGGAAGAAACGGTCAATGTCTGTGCTGCATTGTGATTTTGGGGTGAGGTCCACAAACCGGATCAGGAATGGGGGTTGTTTGTCAGTCAGTGAACAGTCAGTGAAAAGACCAAAACACTCATGTTTCCGAGAAATGCGATAAATAAGTAAACAAATAAACACATTAAATGCCACATTTTAGCTTTGGAAAAAATATATTTCTATAAAATGATGTAAATTTTGTTAATCTCAATGTAATCCAATTAGTAATGTTTAATTTCATATTAAAAGATTGTTCCATGAAATACAAAAAAAAAACACAGCTCTTGCCTGTATGGGATGCAGGCATTTGTACGCAATAGTCTCCATAAAATATATTATTGTAAATAAGAAGATGGTATGTAACAAATATATGTACATTTGTTTTCATATTTTTGTAAGTGTCTCACAACTGATTTAATGTATTCAATTTTGAGATAAAGAAAGAAAAATTGACTGGAGCGGGATTAGAACCTACTACCGACACTCTACCAACTGAGCTATCCAGCCCTAATGTTGGCGGTCTCCCTATTTTTGTCAATATTTGTTCGGGGGGTGCCAGTCAGAAGCCATTCAACCGGATACTGAATGTGTTAATGGACACAATCAGCTACTAGAGTCACGTGGCTCATAGTGGGTAACGATGGAAACAAAACAAGCAAGCCACGTGCAGTCGATGCAAACTCTGAACAATGCTTGCTTGGTTTGTTAACATTGTACGGATATACTAATCCAAGCAGCAAGTCCATGGTGGTTTACACCCCTGCAGCTATGGCCGCCGCATGCGTGTGCATGATGCCACAATAGCGCGTCAGCAGCACATAATGTACAAATCAGCATGGAGGATTCACAGTGCGTGTGCATCAACGCGTGCGAGCGACAGCCATCTGCAGTGCATGGTGCAAACCACCATGGACAAGCTGCTTGGATTAGTGCATCCCCACTGTGAGTCACGCGAATCCGGTCGTCGATTGTGTCTATTGCAATACAACGCGGCGCTTTCATTCAAATGTACCAAACTTTTGCGTAGAATACTGCAAACGTGACACAGGCAGTTCAAACAAATAGTCGTAAAAAGTCACTTATGATTAGGCTAGACGATTAAGTTTCTATTGATTTTATTATCTCCACAGTGGAAGTATCCTTTTTAAAGATGTAAATGGCCTGTTATACTTTAAATATTGATTTGCATCCACAATGACTTTCAATGACAACATATCAAGAAGTGTTTTTGCAAAATAAGACATAACTGGGCACAGGTCAGTGCCAAGAAAATGTCAAACATAAAAAAACTCTTCAACTCATGTTAAATTTGATTGAATGTTTAATGAAAGTGTTACTGGGTAAAAAAATGGCTTTGCCCTTCTTTTGATGGACAGTTTATATTTCCTGTGTAAGTTTTTTATGTAGGGGAAAGAATTCTTACATGTAATTACATCGGTAGTGTGGCAGGTGGGTGATGGGATTGTGCCTTTGACATGTTTAACAATACAAGCATGGAATTTGGCACACAGTCACAGTATGTTCATGAAAAAGATATCTGGGCTATAGGGCCATCGCAGATTTGTCCTTTGAAAAAATACAAGTGGAATAACGAGCAATTTTTAAAACAAAAATAAATTTTGGCTGCCATTGCTTGGTATTCTACCTATAGAGAGGTTGCATGACCCCGGGAAAAGTTCGTTTGGCAGCCATGTTGGGTACAGCCATGTACAAACTCAATGGCTGACGCGTCGTCTGCTGAATGATTTCCAGCGTCTGTTTGTGCACGCAGCATTAGAAGAAGGTATCGGGTGACGTCACGTGAAACCTCTCTATGTTTTTCAAAGGACAAATCTGCGATGGTCATATCCTGTTGGTAAGTGATGACGTTTTGGAGCCGGAAGTCCAACGTAAACTAATGGTATACATACAGTACATGTACATGAACATTTGTTACACTGCACTTCCAGCTCCAAAACCGTCACTTTACCAACAGGATAGCCAAATATCTTTCTCATGACATACTCTGACTGTGTGCCAAGTTCCGATGCTCGTATCATCAAACCCTATCTGCCCCACTTAAGGAATAAAGATTATTTTCTTACATCATGTTCACCATTGTGTGATAAGCACTGCTTTGTGATTCCCACAGGGGAAAACATTAAAAAAAAAAAAAAAAAAGCCAAAGGCTACTTGGGTGGGAATCGAACCCATTAATAGCGCTACAACAATCCCTGCATTCTAATGCAAATATCTTAACTGCTAGACCACGGAGCATGTCTGGTGACAAGAGCCCAGTTCAAATCCTAAAAGTACAATGTAGCAGTGGGAACCATAAACAATAAGCCATTTGCAAGTTGGATTTGAATAATGTCTGGTACAACGACTTGCGAAGTCACAAGTTACCGCATAAATTTGAATTCCTCAGACTATAGAAACAGTTGCTATGTCAAATTGTTTTGGGCAAGCTTTTGTATAGCAACCTCCAGATGAGCAAACCCTGGTACCACACTCACTCAAAACTGTGCATGAATGTCCACCGTCTGTTACGTATATGTTCAACAATGCAATAAGCTTGCCCCAAATCATGTGACATAGTAACGCTCTCTTTAGTCTAAGGAATTCAAATATAAGCAGTCACTTGTGACTTAGCAAGTCATTGTGCTAGGCATTGTTTAAATCCAACTCGCAAATCTAACTCTGAAAATTCACACGATTCGTTAATCATATTTTACCAACCTCGCCAAGCCCTTGCACAGAACATAATCCACAAGTGCGTTGCATCGTGAGACACTAATGACTGCTCCTTGAAAATCAGCTCCTTGAAAATCAGCTAAAATTACCTTAATATCTCCTCCATTTCCACCAATAACCTCCAAACGTGAGTATAAACAACTTGTCATCACTTTCACAAACCATCGAAGTTAAAGTCAAGCAGTATGCCCCCCAAAAAAGACAAAACTAAGTCGGCATCCACTTCGATATCATCAGAGTCAACTTACGCGCCACACTCATCAGGTGATCACCCCTGCTCGCCCATTGCGTCATCAGACAATGACATAATCACCTTGCGGCGGGAACTCCGGTCAATGGCGTCTGATCTCAGCAGCAAACTGGACACAGTGATCAACAAACAAGATTCCATTTTGAAAAGAATTCAAACCCTGGAAACAAAACAACGTGGAATGGAGGAGGCCATTGAGTTCTCGTCAAAGTCCATCGAGGAAATCCAAAAAAAACAAAAGAACTTATCCGATGGCGTTTCCACCCTGACGACGCAGCTCAATACGGCCATTACAAAGATTAAACACCTGGAGGACGACACACTTAACCTGGAGCGCCATTCCCGAAGCTTCAACCTCCGGCTTGGGGGAATCCCGGAAAACCCAAAAGAACCCACCACCTTCCCCTACGACACAGTCAAGAAGATCCTGACGGAGCGGTACAACATGCCGGAAGCTGAAGTTGAGGCTGCACATCGTACAGGAAGACCCCCACAATCCCCATCGGACAAGCCCCGCCACATCATCGCGAGATTTCTGTATCGGTCTGAGCGCCAGGCTGTCCTGTCGAGAGCCAAACATAGTCTTGCAAACACCGGGATGTTTATCCTGCAAGACCTTCCTGCCGCTGACGTTGCCAAAAAAAGATCCCTCCGAGATGTAATGAAGAAAGCGTACGACGCCGGCAATCGCCCCGTCTTCAAGAATGGCGAGCTCTACATCCAGGGCAGGAAGTATACACCCACCCCATCCAGCTAAGATTGTTACAGTATAATAGTGCCGTTTATCATTCATAAAACCTGAGTTGATTTTCCTGGTTCAAGTAAATTAAAGTGTTTCCATCATGATATATTTATGTATTTGTTTATGTTTGTCCGTGTGTACAGGAGTAAGGCATTGCTATACAGTATGTGCTTATTATCAAAACTAAACTAACCACGATGCTCCTATGATTCCAAGCCTAGATCCAGATATAAACTTTCAAGCTCCTGTCATAAATTGTGATTACTATGATCAAGATCAATTCCTGAATGCATTTAACAAGAAAAAATGTTCAAATATGAAATTATTACATATAAATGCACGCAGCTTGCCCCGAAATATTACTTGTATTAGGAACTATGTAAACCTCTTGGAAAACACATTTTCAATTATTGGGATATCCGAATCATGGTTGAAAGATACTCAAGATCCGCTAGTCCAAATGCATAATTTTTCTATGGAAGGCTTCTGTAGACAAAATAAACGAGGTGGTGGGGTAGCACTATATATTAGAGATGACATCGTTTACAAAACTCGTAACGATATATCAGTGAACAATTCAGATATAGAATCATGCTTTATTGAGCTTGTTAATAATCACAATAGCAACGTGGTTATTGGAGTTGTGTATAAATCACCAAGCGCCCCGTTAAATAATTTTATAGAACTAATTAATGACATATTGGCTTGTGTTAACAATGAAAACAAAAAGTGTTATATTATGGGTGACTTTAATATTGATTTATTGCAGTATGATACACACAATGGTGTACGTAATTTTATGGACACTTTGCAATCCCAATCTTTTTATTCCACTATTAACAAACCAACTAGAATTACTGCTGACACTGCAACAGTAATTGACAATATCTTGACAAATGATTTCAACAACCACCATGCCGGCGTTTTAGTTACTGACATAAGCGATCATTTACCGGTATTCCTAGTTACTGATAATCTTAGGGAAAACCCGCAGAACGAACGAAGAAACAGTAAGCGTGACTTTAGCAGTAACCATATTCATAATTTTGTCGACGAACTTAACCAAATTGACTGGAGTTTTATAACATCATTGAATAATTTGCATGAAATATATGGTAACTTTCAGGAGCATGTTGTTAAACTGTATGATAAACATTTCCCCTTGCAAGAGGTGAAACGCAGATATGATTCTTGTAAATCACCCTGGCTATCTGATGGCGTTTACAATTCAATAAGGAGGAAAAACCACTTGTATAAAAAATTTCTAAGAAATCCTAATAACCAAAATAAATCCATCTATACTCTGTATAAAAATAAATTGAATGCTTTGATTAAAATATCAAAGAAAAATTACTTAAACAAGAAATTTGAACAGGAAAATGGCAATATCAAAGGAACTTGGAAGCTTATAAATTCTTTGCTAAATAAGGGTAAGCCGAATTCCAACCCGTCTTATGTTGTTAAGGAAGACTGTGTTAAACTAGAGGATAACAAAGAAATTGCAGATGCATTCAATGAATACTTCGTTAGCGTCGGTACGAAGCTTGCACGTAATCTACCATTATGTAATACTTCGTGTGAGTCTTTTCTTGCAGGAAGATGTTCACACTCTATCTTTTTAACTCCAGTTACGCAAGAAGAAATTGCAGATTCTCTCAACAAACTTACATGTAGCAAGGCTCCTGGTTTTGATGGGTTAAGTCCGTTTGTAATTAAACAGGCTAGGTACATTCTTGCTAAACCACTTGCTGAAATCTTCAACAGGTCCTTATCTTCTGGTATTTTCCCCGATGCGTTAAAAATAGGTAAGGTTATACCAATACATAAAGGGGGTAATAAACATGATATTGGAAATTTTAGACCTATCTCAGTTTTGTCCACGTTCTCAAAGGTTTTTGAAAGGATAGTTTATAATAGACTAATATCATTCATTAATAAAAATAGCATTCTTGCTGAGTCGCAGTTTGGCTTTAGGGAAAACCGATCTACAGAGTTAGCAACCTCATACGTAGTAAATAAACTACTCAAGGCCATAGACGATAAAACG
Organism: Marthasterias glacialis; assembly: GCA_911728455.2. NCBI lineage: Eukaryota > Metazoa > Echinodermata > Asteroidea > Forcipulatida > Asteriidae > Marthasterias > Marthasterias glacialis. The sequence goes on from OU452226.1 coordinate 24,429,317, forward strand.
TTTTCCGTTGGTATATTCTTGGACCTTTCAAAGGCTTTCGATACCGTAAACCATGACATTTTAATTTCTAAATTGGAACATTATGGTGTGCGTGGAATAGCATTAGCCTGGTTTAAAAGTTATTTATCTAATAGAAAACAATTTGTATTGTTTAAGTCAACACTGTCTAAAGAACAATATATTTCCTGTGGAGTTCCACAAGGCTCTGTGTTGGGTCCTCTATTATTTATTATTTATATAAACGACATATGTAATACTTCTGATACAATATCCTTCTCTTTATTTGCAGATGACACAAGTTTAGTGTACAGTCATAGTAACGTAGATACAGCTGTTAGTCACCTTAATTTTGAACTTTTAAAAATAAGCACTTGGCTGTTGGCAAATAAACTATGTATTAATGTACTGAAATCAAATTATATAATATTTTGTCCGAGACAGCAGAAATATACTCAAACGGTTCCTTTAATATTAAATGGTGTTAACTTGCAAAAAGTAAAAAGTACAAAATTTCTAGGCATTTATATTGACGAAAATCTTAACTGGAAGAGTCACGTTGATGTAGTGTCAAGCAAAATATCAAAAACCATCGGTATAATGAATCGTTTGAGGTTTTTCTTACCAAAGAATATCTTAATAACTCTTTACAACTCATTAGTCCTCCCATATTTAAATTACTCAATTCTCACTTGGGGTGGCTCTTCATCCTGTGATAAACTTCTTATTTTACAAAAACGAGCTGTTCGAATAATTTTCAACGCTCATTATCGGGACCATACCTCTCCTTTGTTTGCCGAACTGAAACTACTACACTTTAATGATCTCTATAACCTCAACCTTGGAAAATTCATGTACAGGTATATAAATAATTTGTTACCTTCCTGTTTTAGTTCATGTTTTACTCTCACTTCAGATGTGCATTCTTATAACACTAGAAGCAGCTCGAACAAGAACATTTATGTTAGTTTTAACAGAACGTCAATGTTTAAAAATGGCCTCGTTCAACGAGGTACACATTTTTGGAATAGTCTACCCACCCCTCTTAAAACATCATTAAGTTTATCTACATTCACCAAACAACTAAAAACACAACTGCTCCAATCATATTCTTAATCTGTAATGGAAAAATTGTCATTTAGCAATAGCTCAATTATGCTCCTATATGTCTGTCATTGTCCTTTTTTCGTTTGTCATTTGCCAGTCTGTGTTTGTCTGTCAAGGGTACGGGTACAAAAGCTTTGCTTCACCCTTTGCCCAATGTTGTTATGTGAATAATGTTTAAACTAAGCTTCGTTAAGTTAATATTGTTATAAATGATTATTTCGTCTTTTAAAATATGTTGTTATAATAGTGTTAACTTAATGGTGTATGTATTATGTATTATCATAACAATGTTGAAATAAATGTTCTATGATTGATTGATTGATTGATTGTTACTAAGCAACAACACGTTGCATATGAGATCGATAGATACATAACACTACACAAGATAAGTAAGGATTTGCGACAACACCATGTGGTTTAAATCTCTTCTGAGTATATGTGGTTCCGAAGGAACCGGTTGCCTCAACGTTTCAGACAGTATACTCTGTCCGTCGTCGGGAGACTGCAGGGTTCCAACATGGCCTGTGGCTTATATGGGATAATGCGGTGAGCCGTGGATGCTGGATGCATTGGGTTGTCAAGGCGGGGACTGGAAATCTATTGTGTGGTTACTTATTGTATTCCCACCATGCAAAGTCTTACTACCCAAGATGTTTTATCATTACTGTCATGACTGTGTCAAGTGAAATGCTACATCCATCCTGCGTGCTGGACTAGTCACAAATAGAAGCTTGAGACCAGCATCATTGCATTCTCACAGTCTGTCATTTCCCTTTTCTTGAGGCATAATAATGACGTAGATGATGCCAGATCCCAAGACACATGCTGACCAGGCGACTGTCTGAACATTCCAGTCTAGAAGTAGCAAACTTAAACTGCTGCCTGTTTGGATGATGGGGAGAAAAGGTAGTAATTAGCGATATTTAAAAATTTAGTTGAACAGGCAGGTTTTTCGAAATTCCTGAGCAAGTTCATCAATTCACAAAGATGTTGTAAATAGTAATGTTCAGCTCTTCTGACCCATTTCCAGTTCTCTTTGATCGGATTGTTTTCTCTGGTTTTCTCGTTTTCGATACCCAGTCTATTGGTCCCTCAGACCATCATACTTTGAAATTCAATCACATTGAGGATTGTCTTTGCATTGGTTGTAAATCTTGTAAGACCTACCTGACAAGTCGTTTAGCCTTGGACAGTTGCCCTCTTTGCATTAAACTCAGTGCGACGTACAGGAGACATCGAGCCTTTAGTGTTGGGTCTCCCATGCGTTCAGCGAGGTATAACTGACGAAGTGCCACTCTACCAGCTTCCAGAGCCTGTAAAACACGCACCGGGAGGCAACTTGAATGAGCAGTTCAAATTCTGTTCTTGCTCTACATACATGACATATGACATACACTACAGGCCTGGATTTACATGGAGGCCAGGGTTTCTGTTGCCCTGGTCTTGGCCTTGGTGCCCCTTCAAAAGTTTCCCATAGACTTTAAGATTGTCCAATGTGGGCGCCCTTTGCAAAATGAAAGTGGCCTCGCCCTCTCAACGATTAAATTCCAGGCATGTACATGCATGACATATTACAAATTAAGAACTCATTAATTTTTTTATCAGACAAAATGTCCTGTGCAAACTTTGACACCCATAAATGTAACTTACACAGTTGTACATATTGTCACCGAGAGATGAGTACGCCCCACCCAACGTAGATAACCAGGAAAAGGACTCCTCCATCTGAAGTCTTTGCAACCACTGTGGTAGCATTCGATGACTCCTGCAGAAAGGAAATGTTGGGCCCATCTCATTAATACTTCATGATCAGCTTGTGTTTATAAACCAACTACAGCACTAAACAGCAGTCGATTTCACGAAACTTTAAGCAACTGCGTAAGTCCTCTTGTGCCACATTTTATTGCCCATTTTACGCACTAAATGTTGCGCAAGCAGATTTACTGTCAAATTCGTACAGTATCAATCCTCCAGACAAATATCTATTCTGAAATACAACTTGAGAAAATGGCTTTTGAAGACCCCTCCCCCCCAAAAAAAAAACCAAACAAACAAACAATTGCTTTAAATTCGACTGCCGCAATCATTCATATGAAATGTATGATCAGGCCAAAAAAATGTGTTTTTTTTGTTGCTGTTTTCACTATTTAATCAAGGCCACCGAGATTGATGAAATTTTCACAGCTGGTTGAATGCGTGACCCACTTCACGTGACCTGTAATGGGTATTAAATGTAAACTGTAAACAAACATGACGTCCTCCATAGGAAAGTGCGGTACAGTACATGATGATTGTTGCATTTGTTCATTCAATCAAGGCTTTTCTTTTTCGAAATCTGTGAAAAATATTCCAGAGTTTGTACCAGAGACCTTCGAGTGGCTGAACAAAGCCAGTAAGGACAGTTCGGGAAGTTTTGGAAATTCTACAAGGAATTGGGCCAGACGACCGCGATCGCACACACTTTTCAACACAAGAATTTCACAGTTTTCAAGCTGAAATCATCCAAAGAAAGGCTTTCCAATGGGTCTATCGGTCTATTGGTTGGTGCGATTAATGAAAACTAGAGGAAGAACATGAATTTACTTGTTTAAAAGAAGTACATACTCAAACTTTTGGGGAAAATCTACAGGACCACAGGGCTTGTACATGTAGTTCAATTTTTTACTGGACCATTATTTTATTTACAAGACACGGATCAAAATGTGAAAATCTTATCTGACACAGTTAAACTAAACAAATGGGAAAAAAAACCTTGAGCCCACCGGACTTATCCAATTTACTTACTAACTGAGGTCGAAGGGAATTGAACAGGTTAAACCTTTAAAGGCAAAGTATAGACCATGTTACCTGTGACATCACATGTTTACAAAAGAGCCACAGAACCTGGACTTCCTGCAGGCAGGATTTGTACACGGCTCAATGGGAAAATACTTTAAATCTTTCATTTTATGGAGATTGCACTGTCCGATTGTCATCAACTTTGGATATGAAGGAAAGGGGCACATCTCACAACTAGTTCAGCTCTCATTTTAATAGCCATTGAATTTATGTGGAAATTATGATACAAAATGTAAAATTTCTCATATGTCCCATGCAGTATCTTGCCTGCCAGTAATTGCCCTGGAATGTACAAGGTCACTCTTTTGTAAACAAGGGTCACATGGTCTATACCTTTGGTTTTTGGAACCGTACATTTGCCTTAATGCTATATAATTGTAGATATATACCATAAAACTAACCTGTGAAAATTTCATTTCAAAAGGCGGCAGCGTTTTTGAGATATCACCAAAAATCTGGAGCGGTTGTGTTCACGCAGAAGAAGTATCCGTCATTGGAATACACATTCTGAGAAGCGTTACGGCCATAACGCTTCTCAGATTCAATTTTTGGGGGGATAAAAAGTGATATATTTTTCCATAACTGCAGTGCTTCGAAGTGAAACGTTTATCAAAATGCATTATACTATCCAAAGCTGCTGTACTTCTTACCAAGTAAGTTTTTATTGTTATAAATTTTCAGAGTCATTACCAAACGTATACAGACCCTTTAAGACCTCATATCTAATTTCTTTCCAGTACTGTATGTATCAATTTGGTTTGAGTTTACTGGCCCGACACTAAATCACTGGCCTCGAGCCTGCGATCTAGCATGCCTAGTGTAAATTTCGAGCCCTACATTAACCCTACCCGCCCCCCCCCCCCCCTAAGCATTTTTACTAGGAGACCTCGTCAAGCCATCAAACTCCAACAGTACACTTGTGGGGCCAGTACACAACCCATCATACTCCCACAGTACACATATGGGGACAGTACACAACCCATCATACTCCAACAGGTCTTGTGCTGTTTGATTTTGGCTGACTGGGTATGTTATGACATGGGTATAGCTTGATTCTTTGAGAAGTACAGTACCAAGCCCATCAATATCCAACAATATCATAATACTTTCCACACTCTGACTAAAGTCCAACAGGGTTGCATATCATAGTGCTACTTTCCACACTCAGCCAATGTCCAACACTAGTCCCCTGATCCAATGGTACTCAACCAGCTCCAGCCATAGTCCAACAGCAGAGACAAGATTCACAGAACTCAACCATCCAAAAGTCCAACAATACCCCCTGTTGGATTTTGACTGACCTAGGGTGGCTAGGGTTAAAGGTTGGGGTTTGAAATGTGGTCCATGAGCTTCTTACCATCTGATATCTGGATCCATTTTGAAGTAATGAGTTGTTGTGTAAAGCTTCAAGCACAGACGTATTGTGCAGCACTCGTCAGCATGGACTGCACCACAAACATCCATCTCTTTGGGATTTCCTAGATGTTGGCCAATTTTACTTTTACTAGATGTTGACCCTTTACACGGTGGCACTTTCTTCATAACAAAGAGTCTGAAGTTCAGGACAAAGTTGCTTGATCTTTGTAACTCCGTTACTAAACATGAAGCCAACATTGGATCTATTAATGAAATATGACGTAGACTGGCTGCTGTGCTTTTGCCTGTTGCTATTGTTTGGGATGATCTAACGTCAGACTGGGATAATAATAATTTTTCCGGACATGTGTTTGGGTCGACTAACTCCTCCGGAGAATCACAAGTTCCAGTCGGTGTTGATTCCCTTGAGAGATCATCATTTGACAGCGTGCCTTCAGGTGACATTTTGAATCTGCCGACGTTGATTCGTTGTGCACCGACCACAGTAACAGCGAAGCCCATGTCTTGAATCTGGGTATGATCTGCGGCAGCAGACATTCTGTCATGACAACCTGCGATTGACGAAACAAAACAATTAACCCTGTGGTCAAAAAACATGAACATCGGTTGCCCATTGTCCATCATGACAAGGCCCTAGTTGTGCCCAAAGGAAGATTTATCAGCAAGACTGCACTTGCACAACCATACACACATATTTTCTTAATGGAGTTCTTAATTTCCATTTTTTTAAACAAAGATGTTAAAAATTTTGTCAAAAAAGCTGTAGGGCCTAACTGTAAACATTTATTCTCAAAATAGTACTGCTATTTTCTGAAATGTAAATTTTATTCCCTCGAAGAAACAGTGTGGTTCCTCCATCCATCTGTCCATGGTTGGAGTAAAAATGGCCAAAATGCTTGGGCTGCACTGTGACGGAAAATAGTTAATAATACTCTCCCCCATCACCCATGCAATGCTGTCAATCCCAACTGGAGTGCAGACCGCGCTATGAGAGCCAACATTGATCGGGGGTGTGGGGGGGGGAGAGGGGGGGGGCAGGGCAAATAATTAAACGACATCACATACGTATATGCACATATTTGTGATGATACGATGTCTGTTCCGGGCCACCATTGTTTTCCATTCTTAATCTTTCTTTAATGGTTTGATGCGCATTTCCTTTAATTTCGAAACGTGCATTTCCATATTCCACCAGCACAGAATAATTAATAAATATCAATAGAAAGAAACAAGAAATTACATTAAATGACATAGTCAGCATGGTTAGTATGGACATAGCGATGGTATGGACGTTCGTTAGTATAATCATGAAGGGTATATATTCATACACAAGAACTAAGTTACAACAAAGATTTAAGATTAGAAGCCAAAGCTTCCTGAAATTGAAAAAGCCTTGTTGAACATGAACATTTTAATCGTTACCTTTTCAAAATCGAAAAAAGCTAAAAAAGCAGAATTGCTGTCGTGTTGTTTTCGGACTCGAATTTTTCACCGACACTGCATGCCCGCAACGTGCAAAGAGTCAAGACGTCACTTGTCATTAGTTCACACAAACATTGAATTCTACATCAGTTGCTGAACAGGCTTTGATGAGAACCTCCATAATCATAGATTTAGATGTAGTCATGTATGTACATTGTAATCACAATAATGTAGATGTCAGACTAAACTAAACACATGTACAAATACCATTTATTTGGTATAGCGCCGCTCGCGGATGACAGATGACAGCGACAAAAAGAAAAAGGAAGAACAAAAAGACGACTGAAAAGAGGCTAAATTCTGATTTTTTATTTACTTATTTATTTGTATTAATATTGTTGTTATATTGTTAATTCGACAGTAATAAATCAAATGATAATTATATTGAAACAAAAATGGAATTAAACAGTTCTTTATTTATCTTTTTAATAAAACAGCTTTGAAAATTATAACTTTATTTACTACGTTTTACAGTGTATGTCAAAGGTCAATCTGATTCCATCTGTTTTGATTTTGAAGCGGTAAGAAGAAGTACACGGCATAGAGAAAGTTTTCTTTCCAGTTTTTTTCAGAGAACGGCAAGAACTTCAGACATAGACAAGTATGATGGGTGTTATTGATCAAGTCAAGATGCTTCTTGAAGAAGGATTGTATTCAAATGTTGTGATGTTGGTAAGAACTTATACAACAACTGTACAACAGTTTATTCGATTTTTTTCATGTTACACTTACAGTTTTGTCGTCCGTCACCCGTTTCTGATCGACACCTACGTTAACTGGTTAATCCTCCATGATCCCGATCACCAATTTTGATTCCCGTTTACCGTGAGAATGTGCGAAATTCACAGGGATCAGTACCTCTATTCTGAAATCCTCACACTTTGCTATCATCAGACGTCAACATGTTGAAAATAAAGTTTCCTGTCATGCGCCTGTCGATAGTGACATCCACAATTTTATAAAAAGTGTAAATTTCGGTATAACTATATGAATTAAATGCACACCTAGCTAGGCCGTAGGTCTACTACTAAATTTTTAGTAGGCCTATCTGTAATAAATCATTCAAGTTTGTAAAAGAAATATAATCCATAGTCAATAAATTTCAAACAGAAGTTTTGTATGTTGAGTTGTAGTAGTTGTAGATCAAATTTCATTCTCCTTCGGTCATATCAGAAGATAGTTGCGATACTCGCAACCCTCCATCCTCCCGATGGTCGGAGACCGGAGGGTTACGACCCAAGACTGATATTATCAACGTTATGGGCAGTTTTGACCAGTTTTTGCCAGACTCGTGATCAGATGCGTCCATTTTTTTCCACTTTCCAAAATCATGACAGACATTCTAAACACATGGAGTTGATCTTTATTGTATGACAACGTCATCTGGAACCCTTAAAACAACATCATGAAAACATTTGGCAGAAAAAACGACAAAAACTTACCAAAAGACTGACCGTATATATCCATAATCCATAGCAGGGCCAACTAGTGATTTTGAACGTCGCATTTGCTTGACTACAACCAATCAGCGTGACCCAACCAAACACGCATCCGGACGAGCCATGGCTGTCGTGTGCGTATCGGCCATTCCAGCTTGCAAACTCAACGCCTGTGTGTGTAAGCATCGATCCCCCTGGACATTGTACATGTACATATGTACACATACAATGTATTGTGTACACTATGCTACACGCACGCACAGTCAGTCAGTGTGTGGCCGTGTGGGGTGTGGAAGCACCACACGGCAGTACTACAAGCTGTGTAGTTTGTGCACACACGATGTTCATACGCACCTGCATGCTGCGCACACGGTCCGGGGATCGATGCTTACACACACAGGCGGTGAGTTTGCAAGCTGGAATGGCCGATACGCATACGACAGCCATGGCTCGTCCAGATGAGTGTTTGGTTGGGTCACGCTGATTGGTTGTTGCCAAGCAAGTGCGACGTTCAAAATCACTAGTTGGCCCCGCTATGGATTATGGATATATTCGGTCAGTCTTTTGGTAAGTTTTTGTCGTTTTTTCTGCCAAATGTTTTCATGATGTTGTTTTAAGGGTTCCAGATGACGTTGTCATACAATAAAGATCAACTCCATGTGTTTAGAATGTCTGTCATGATTTTGGAAAGTGGAAAAAAATGGACGCATCTGATCACGAGTCTGGCAAAAACTGGTCAAAACTGCCCATAACGTCGATAATATCAGTCTTGTGTCGTAACCCTCCGGTCTCCGACCGTCGGGAGGATGGAGGGTTACGATTATCGCAACTAATCAGAAGAAAGATCTTGCTGTTGATTGCATGGCATGCCAATGTTGCAAAAAATAATTCTCAAGTAGATATGCCATTTTTTCATGATTTAATATACTCACAAATCAAACTGCAGAAGAGCCAGCTCAAGTACTACAGGAGATTTTTCCCTTAAAAACAGAAACTATAATGTAAAATTTATTTTTAACGGCAGGCAAGTCTGATGAAAACAGCCAGTGAACAGAACTCGGAATTACTGACTGGCCCAGAGAAATATCAACTTCAGGTTTACTACGCTGATGCTCTCTTTGAGATGCAAGAATACAAGAATGCAGAGGTAGCTACTGGGCTTCAGGGACTCAAAATAACCACTATAGACAGTTAGACCTTTTGCACATGACGTCATTTCAGTAGGGCGCCCTTGGCTAGAGGTCAAAAGATGGTTGCTCATTGGCCCATCCTGTGTGCCGGGCGTATTTAGATGTACGTTTTCCATTGTTGCATCATCGTTTTACCTCTAAGATGGCGGCGTGATGACGTCAATGCATAAAGTCCATAGACCACTGGCCAGAGTTCAGTAATAGACCGATTGCGCGACCTACGTCACGTGACCCCTGTTGGGTTAAAAATGTAAACACACACGTAATCCTCCATAGGAAAGGGTGGTACGGTACACGATGATTAATGCATTTAGTTAATTCGATCGAGGCTTTTTTTGCTCGAAATCTGTGAAACATATTCCAGAGTTTGTACCAAAGACCTTCAAGTGGCTGAATAAAGCCAGTAAGGACAGTTCCAGCAAGTCTTGAAAATTGTAAAAGTACCGTATAAATGTGCACGATGTGTACAGCGTTCGACGGAACATTAGGCCAGACGACCGCGATCACCACACACTTTTCAACACAAAAAATTCAAAGTTTTGAAGCTGAAATCCTCCAGAGAAATTGCTTTCCGAAACTATGTGATTTCTTTGCCTATTTTAAATTCTGCAAGGCTAGGTATTAATGCTCACTTTTCCAACGTTGTTTATCCTTTTTTTACAGTGATTTAGGCCAACATTACAAACAAAATAACAGACGGGTGGCTACATAATGGTCATCCGACGTGGCTTAAAAACCTCTTTTCAGAAGAATTATGTTAAATTATGAAACAGAGATGTGATTTAAATTAATGCCACACCATACTACTTTAAATAAAGGGGCTGATTAACTAATTCACTGCTTAACGAAAGTATAATCGACTGTTTTCGAACTCACTCTGTGTCACGGCCTATCTCTTTACAGGTATTTTTTCACCAGCTGTATGACGTCAGGGGGTCACGTGACTGCATGTAAACATTGTCGCGCAATCGGTCTATTTAAGCATTGGCCTAGTAACTTTGTTCCGTCCCAACTGTAGAATTGTCCCAACTATAGTCAGGACCAGTCCCAACTGTAGAATCGTCCCAACTATAGTTAGGACCAGTCCCAATTGTAGAACCGTCCCAACTATAGTCAGGACCAGTCCCAATTGTAGAATCGTCCCAACTATAGTCAGGACCAGTCCCAACTGTAGAATCGTCCCAACTATAGTCAGGACCAGTCCCAACTTGGGTGTTACAGTTGGGACGGCCCAACTACATGTATAGCTGGGATTGTGTGATAATGTAATCAGTCGGTGGGCCTCTGAAGTAATTTTCAGTCATCTCAACGGGCCTGATTGCTTCGCTCTTGAAAGGGCAAGGGCACCAAGGCATTTTCTTCTTAAAAAAGGGCATCTCTGTGAGGAAATTGTAAATTTCTATTGGAACATTTCAAAGGGCTCCAAGGCAATGACCAAGAGCATGGAGGCAATCGCCTCCGTCGCCTTCATGAAGTATTGATTAAAAAAAAACTTGATGAGAATCCATTACTGCGTATCCATTTCCATCCTATGTTCCGGTGGTCCAAGCTGTAGTAGGGCAAGGGCACCAAGGCATTTTCTTCTTGATAAAGGGCACCTCTATGAGGAAATTGTAAATTTCTATAGGAACATTTCAAAGGGCACCAAGGCAATCACCAAGAGCATGGTGGCAATCGCCTCCGTCACCTCCGAGAAGTATGCTTATAAGTATGCTTATGGTCTTTTTGGGGGGGATTGGGTGGTCGAGTTGGCGTCCAGTATCTGTCCTCGCCTGCCACCTCCAGGACCCCGGTTCGAATACTGGCCTGCTGGCAGGGGCACTGTGTGAATTAGGCTTTTCAGTCCCCACCTGGATTGCGTAGGTTTTCCCTGCAATAAATCTCCGGGATTTTCCTCCAGCATCTAAAAACTGAAACTTGTCTTCTCTCCATAGGGTTCTTTGGTAGTATAGTGATTAAGTTCGTTTTCCTGAGAATCCTTGGCTTCCCAACCAGATTTAATAAATAAAATGAAATGAAATTAAACGAAAAAGTTTGAAATAAATTTAAGATGAATGTAAAGGGAAGACTTTTGAGATTTAAATTGATTGATCCCGTTTCTACTTTATAGGTTATTTACAGAAAGGCTCTCCAAGTGAAGAAAGTGTTGAATAAGAGCAAAGGTAAAGGATCTCTGCCTACGCAACCTCCTCAGTCTGTGACCAACGATGGACTACCATCAGAGCTTAATGTTCGCTATAGAATCTACGAATGTAACTACCATCAAAAGAATTACAGGGAAGCTATCGCTGTAGTGAGTACTCCACTTTGGTTCCTTCATTAAAAGTAGTGTAATAATACGCAGTTTTAATAATACGCAGTTTTTTTATATAGCTCTTATCACACCCTATGGGCGTCTCAGAGCGCTCAATATTTTTTTCCTGCGAGGTATGATGAGTTACATTTTTGAAGTATGAGACCTGTTCCTTTACATAGCACCATGTAATGGTTCACAAGATGCTGTGGCGCAATCTGCAGTCGATCAAACCAGAAACACCGGGGCGAACCCCTTCTCTTTGCGATAAGTGTCACTGGGTTCTTTTATGTGCATTACACAACACACGGGACCAACGGCTTTACGTCCCATCCGAAGGACGAAGCAACAATGGTCAAGTGTCTTGCTTAAGGACACAAGTGTCACGACCGGGACTCGAACCCACACTCTGCTGATCAGAGACACCAGAGCTTGAGTCCGGTGTTCTTATCCGCTCGGCCATTCATATATTCAGCCATTTGCAGGGGGCAAGGGCATGGAGGCAAATGCCTTCATTTTCTCATTTTTTCCATTTGTGCTTTTCATTGTTAATTCAACAACTTTACAACGCCTGTTTGCTCATTTTTAGCTATTTGTAAATGTGAATTTTGAACCCTGGGTTACCAGCACTATATCAATGTCTGTTATTATCATTATTGATATCCATAAGCCATGACTCACTCTTTTTTTTCCATTTGTTTTAATTCCAGTTGCAGAGTATTCCAGCCAAACAGCGGAAGCCTAAAGTCAACATGGCCCTCGCCAAGTTGTATCAGAGAATCGGCAGTGAAAGACCGGCTGTCACTTGCTTCAAAGAAGTTCTCAAGTAATGATGTTCTCTATTAAATTGTTTTCTGGAAGAGTGTTCAGGGTTGGGTTTGTAAACGGGCACTTGCGGGGTCCTGAGAACAATAGAACAATGGACCCCACAAGGTAAATTCAATAGGAACAATTGAACCCCACAAGGGGATTCTTTAGAAAAGGGATAATAGAACTAACAAAAGGATACCACATAAGTCTACGTTTGTGAGGGTGTGTGTCCCCACGCACAAACTTGCAAGCCAATATTCACAAAAATCGAGCCGATTCACACACATTTTTTTAAAATTTATTTATCATCACAAGCGGGAAACCCATGCTACGCGTGGGTCCCGTTAGTTGAGTTACCTTAAAATTGGGCAGTTAGACGAGTCCCGAGTCCCAAGTGAAAAAAATCCACAGGCATATTCATCGGATGGGATTCAAACCCACGACCCCCGCCATTCTAGAGCAGATGTCTTACAGTGAGTACACTGAGTATACAATGCTTAAAACACACATCGGTGTATGGGCAAAAACAAAAATAATATGTGGATGATGTTGAATGGTCAGACAATAGGAGGGTTGACTGTGGACTGTGTATGCATCCTCATATCATTTTGCAGGCTGGCATAGTGCATCAATCGTTCAAAACCATGTGGATGGTATTGAATGGTCAGGCAGTAGGAGGGTTCTAATCAGCAGAACATTCGTCAAATAAATGTTAATTTAAAATCGCAAACTGGACACAAAAGATTACGTCAAAGAATTTTAAAAAATGATAGTGATTGAAATGACAGTTGCTGTAGGCATACGGTTGAGTATTGTTTGTCCTCTTTATTTACAGGCAATTTCCTTTAGCTCTAGAAGCTGTTCTAGGTCTGTTATCACTGGCTGTAAAGGGTACCGAGGTAGCTGCACTCACTATCAACAGCTTACCAAACACCAACAACATAGAGTGGTGAGTATTATTTGTTGACTAATACAGGCATGAGAATCTTCCGGTTTAGACCGGAATTCCGTTTTTTTTTCCTTTCAAATTTGTGGTCTTCAAGTTCAATGTGAATTTGATATAAAATTTTAAATCAGAAATTGTTACCTTATAAACATTAATCGTAATGTATAATCATGGAGGTAGAAATGGACTACCTCCATGGTATAATGTACTCTACGTGTGTGACATCTCTCGTTCGTGAAAAATAACCATCCATGGTACGTGCGGGGTGTTGGCAGGAAGGCCGCCCGCCGCGTGCAAGACGAAATGAGTAGACTTCTCTCATTCCTTGCTTCTTTCTCGATACAGCTCGTCTGTTGATTGCAATACGTTTGATGCTGATGCAGTGAACGCAGAAGTGTGGAGACTTTACTAAGTCTACTGACAACAGTGTGTTTATTCGGCCGCGCTTTCTATTTTAGCCTCTTCCACCAGCCGTCAGTACACACTTTCCAATGAAAGCACCATTTCCAGATACGGTTAAGGCATTTTACGGCTGGAGATAAACTTACGTTTTGACCTACGACCTGGCAGAAATTTCGAGACGGTGTGTGTCCGACGCACGTATGTGGAGAATCGTCAATGTTTGCAGATTATTTTCTTATTCTTTTCTAAAGTGCTTCGAACTGGCCTCTCATCATCAGGAACTCTCAGTGGTTTAGTGGTTAAGACATCTGCTCTAGAATGCAGGGGGTCTTGGGTGCGAGCCCCACCCGATTAGTTTAGCCTGTAGATTTTGTTTTCTGCTGGACTCGGGAATACAGTGAAATTGTTCATGACATGTAGATGTTGTCTTTCCTTTCTAGGTTAACATTCTGGTTGAAGGGACACTCCTACAACGCAAGCAAAGATTATGCAAAGGCAGTGAGCACGTTCAAGAGTTTGGAAACGGGAGTAAGTTGATTCAAGTATTTCCAATGAGCCAGGGTCGGATTAAGTGTACTGTAGGTTCAAGGCGTCAATGTTTCACAGGCCCCAGAAACCAGTGTTTCACAGGCCCTAGGAACCAGTGTTCCACAGGCCCTAGGCACCAGTGTTCTGTAGGCCATAGGCAGCAGTGTTCCTCAGGCCCTAGACACCAATGTTCCACAGGCCCTAGGCACCAGTGTTCCACAGGCCGTGGGCACCAGTGTTCAACAGGCCCTATGCACCAGCGTCCACAGGCCGTAGGCACCAGTGTTCCACAGGCCCTGGGCACCAGTGTTCCACAGGCCCTAGGCACCAGTGTTCCACAGGCCCTAGGCACCAGTGTTCAACAGGCCCTAGTCACCAGCGTTTCACAGGCCTTAGGCACTAGTGTTTCAGAGGCCCTAGGCACCAGTGTTCCACAGGCCCTGGGCACCAGTGTTTCGCAGAACCCAAATTACCCATATTCTGCAGCCCTGTTTTAGTGAAATCAACCCCCCCCCCAAGAAAAAAAAGAAAAAAATAATGATAGTAATAAAATAAATAAATAAATCATGTTTTTTTGCATGTTTATACCAGGCTTATTTTTTATATCAGGGTCTGGGCTGGAGCTTTTTAGTTTTTTTCTCGACCTTGGTTTCATTTCAGATGGAAATATTTCTCTTATAAAGAGTTTGAACTTCCGCAATCAGTTTCAATGAACTTTCAAAATGGAAAATAATCTATTTTTTGTCCTCTAGATAATTACCAATCCAGGGCTCAGTTTCATTAAGCACTACGATTCATCTTTATACATGTATTGTCAATATTGCCGCGCAGTGATTTGTATTTTTGACACCACACTTCACTTTGACATTGACTTCGGGAGACAGCAGACATTGGGGTTAGTTAGCTCATTTGGTAGAGCGTCGGCATGTTAATCTGGAGGTCGCAGGTTCAAAACTCGTCCTATTCATTTTTTTTTCATTTTTCACCCCAAAATGGAATTTACCCAGTCAGTTTCCCTTGTGATTTTTTTCTTGATATTTGAAACAAAGTCCCATCCCTGGTGCTCCCTGTCCTGCCACTTTCCAGGTTGTACCAAATACTTGGGTGTGATCCCTGGCTATTCAGCAGTTTCAGGTTGAATGGCTTCTGACTGGCACCCCGACCAAAGATACTGACGGTAATAGGGAGACTGCCAACATTTGGGCTGGATAGCTCAGTTGGTAGAGCCCGTGCACGCTAATCCAGAGATCGCAGGTTCAAATCCTATTTTAGTCAGTTTTCTTTCTTACCCCAAAATTGAGTTATAATTTACCCAGTCAGTTTCCCTTTTGGTTTATTAATTGATACATTAAGATTGCTACACATCTTAGCTCTTTTTGTGAAATATAGCCCCTGTACTTCGTATTTTAAATGATTTGTATTTTTTTTTTCTAGAGCGTACTGCGTGAGAATAGTTCAGTACTGTGCTGCCTTGCTGAAAACCATTTCCTGGCTGGTGACCTCGCAAATGCTTTACTCGTCTACAAAAGGGTGAGTTTTTAATCCTCATTGATTGATGAAACAGTATATTAATAATAATAATAATGGTACGCAGTTCTTATGCAGCGCTTTATCACACCCGATGGGCGTCTCAAAGCGTTCAGTATGTTTCATCCTACGCTTCATTTCCCCCAACCAAAGAGGGACAAAGGGTACTGCAATTCATGGCCGAACTCTCCCTTTTTCCGGGAGTTACTGTGTAATCCCTGATTCTAGACCTTCGTCCTTTTGTTGAACAAATTAGAAGACGAGAGATCGATAGGTTGCCACACTTGTTTATCATTGTATTCTGCATATGGGAAGCAAGTCCGAGATTCCAGCATACCAAGGGCCGATTATCGGCTGTGGCTTACGGCCAAGGTTTGGACGATTCACGGGAAAGCACCCCATAATTTCTTGAAAGAGAACAAAAAATCCCAGTGCTTTATGAGAATGTTTGCTCTCTGTCTTTACCATGTTTAGCTTGTTTAGTCAGGGTTTCATTGTGACAACGATGTTTTAAACAACAAAAGTTACTACCACAACAGAGGCACAGTCAAGATTTTTTAATAACGATGTGAAGTGGCTTCCCGGCCCCAATTTCATGGTGCTGTGTAGTGCAGAATTTTGTGCTTACGGCACCCTGAAATTAAAGTATGTGAATGTAAAGGCCGTAAAAATTATGCGTCAAGCAGAGCCATGAAATTGGGCCCAGTTCAAAAAACACAATCGCAAAAATGTTGATTTCAAAAATTCGAATTTTATCTATAAACGCCTCAAAGGCCCATGAAGTGGTATTTTTTCACATTACGTTTTTTTCTGGCTTAATATATGGTGTGATAATAATAAAAAAATCATTCTTACTATTTCATGAGTTTGATATGAGTTATTGCCTTTTAGTTTCTGCCTCAAAATTTGTGTTATCCATTGTGATATCGCCTGGTGGCACGCTTTTATGATGTAGATGGAGGCATTGAATATAAATAAAATAGAAGTTTAGAGGGGGTGGGGATATTCTTCATACCAGTCACCATGGTCACAGGTAGAATACAGGATTGCTATTCAACCCCAATTTGTTTTATTAGTATCAGTCTGAAAGCTTACTTTTTATGAAGTTCATGTCAGTACCAATCTTCCGTAGAAATATTTCTGTCTGAAATACTGTCAAAGTCAAGAAAATAGAATTTGAAGACCAGGATTTTAGTTTCAGTCGTAACATTCAAAATTAAGGACAATGTGTTTACATGCTGAAAAGTGTGCACGTTTTGTTACTATTTTGTCCTGACTCAGACGTCAGATTGAGCCCAAATTTTCACAGGTTTGTTTTTCATGTATATATTCAATCACACAAAGTGAAAACACACTGCAATATCAGCTTTACCAATCCCATATTTTACCCTTTTAAGCATGTTAAGTGGTTGTACAACTGATCATATTTCAAAGAACTTTTGTTATCAACCAAATTACAGTAGACTTCATTCCAGGCCTGATATCTGTTTTTTAACAAAACCAAAAACTAGATTATAAACAAAGGTTTCTATGCCACATCTTTGGAATGATTTACCATCATTCGCCATGCTGTATTGCATGGGCGGCATGGTAGGCTAGTGCGCAAAGCGCTCGCCTCTCACCACTGTGGCCTTGGTTCGATTCCCAGCTAAGGCCGTGTTTGAGTAGAGTTGTGTGTTGGTTCTCTCCTATGCCACGAATGTTTTTCTCCGGGCCCGCCGGTTTTCCTCCCCTCTGGAAAAAACACTTTCAATCTGGCTGTGCTCTGTGATCCTATGTGGGTCGATGCGGCTGGCTGCCAAAGGCGCCCTTGCATGCCTGTGGCGCCGACACATCGGAGCAACATTCTTTGCATTTCAGCTTCTCAGCTGCGAGTAAGGATGATTAGCCTCCCAAACTATAATTATATTAATTATTAAAACCAAATCAAGTCGTTGCTGCATGGAATCATCTCGCAGTGTTTTGCTTTAAGAAGCCTCATAAATAATTTTAAAAAATAAAGTATTTATAGAGCACCTTATGCAAGGGCCTCAAGACACTTCACAATCAGAAATCAATGAACAACTAAATAAAATAACTAAGCCAAGATACAAGCCAAGATACTGTTTTTGTTTAGTTTTTAGTTTGTTTGTTGTAAAGCACTGTGGTACATTTGTGTAAGAGCACTATGTAAAAGCCTGTCAGGAAAGTACTGAGTATACAGTGCTTAACAAACATCGGTGTATGGGCAAGAACTAATATTCTTATCCTCGATGCAAAATTAACATCTATCGTAATGGTTGTGGTACCCGCTGCTAATAGCAGGAATAGGATTCAAACTGCCTCTAGCTGCCAGGCAGTCTCGGTAGTCTAGTTGGTAAGAATGGTGGGGTCGTGGGTTCGAATCCCACCGGAGGAATATGCCTTTTTCTGTTTTTCACAGGACTCGGGAAAGTACCGAGTTACAGTGCTCAACACACATCGGTGTATGGGCAAAAAAAACAAATAATATTCTTATCCCCGCTGCAAAATTAACATCTATCATAAAGCCTTCATTATTATTGTTATTATTATTATATTTTTATTATTATTGTTCGTGGTGGTGGTGGTGTCGGTGTTGTTCACCGTTTGTCATTTGTTGTTATTATTATACATAATGGGAAGAACTAACCACTAGGCCTAATGTTTACGAGATGTGATCTGATTCAACTGATAATGGTTCAACTATTATTGTTTTTATTTTGGATATATCACAAGCAGTGCGCTCAGCATGCTCAGGGAGACCACCTTGTTTTACGTGGGTAATTTTGAGCGCGTGCCATGAGTGCCTACAGTGACGTATACCAATGCTATACAAGACATTGTTATTATCATTGTATTTTTATTACTATATTTATATCAGCCCTGCGAAGCAGGCTGATATATTGTGATGCAAAAATTTCTTTCTTTCTTTCTTTCTTTGGTCAAACGGTCACGTGATCCAAATAAAAACGGTAATAACTCCTACACTATTTGACCGATTTTACCCAAACTTGGTCAAATTTAGCCATGACACCTGCCCCATCTATGGATGGTGAAACAATTTGGCCAGTGGTCATCTGGTGGTCAGTAGTGGTCATTTTATGAATATTTACAAAATGCTTCTCCCACATTCTTTAGCTGATTGCAGCTAAACTTGGTGGAATGCTTCATTGCCTCGTGATTAAGCTTACTCGTGATACATTTGGGCTGTACACAGATTTTGGCCAGTGGTCACCTATCGGTCCACAGGGGTCATTTTATATTAAAAAAAAAAGTACCTAGCCTCTGCTCAAGAGCTTTGTGACATCCTCATGTGCAATGGACGGTACAAAAACGCCGCATGGCTAATGAGGATGCAAGCTTCATTTCTGTTTGTTCATTCGTACTCTTATTCTTAGAATCTTTCAAAAATTAACATATTCTGCCCAGGGAGTCGACTGCATTTTCTGATTCCTTTGCTGGGTTCTCCGATTCATTTGCTGTGAAGCTTGGCTCCGTTGCATTACAATAAACTTATCGGTATCACCCACAACTGTCTTGACCAAAGACTATGAAACGTTTCGACAATGCAGCCGGGTGCCTTGCGGCACAGAGACAAATGCGGCCGAAATCCCATTGTAATATAGCTGACTTCTGGGTACCAGCCGTCGTGCACATGTTAGCTGTGGTTTTCCCATGGCCATCGTTTAGTTCATAGGGCTGATATTCATGCTTCGTGAAGCACTTAAGCTTTAGTTTTAAGTATCCTTTTGTCTGATGCCTAATGGGCGTTTGTTCTCCATCTCTTCTTGATTGTTCGTTTACGGTTGGTTAAGTCAACCTTGCAGTTTAATTGACTCTAATTTCCTTAATGGTGTGCGAAATGTAAGTGGCCCTTTATGGTCCACAACCGACTCCCTCATTATCCCTGATTTCTGCTGGTCATGAGACTGTGGAACATTTATGGCAGCCTGGAGTCCCCCTTGAATCTGTCAATGTTGAAACGTTTCTTAACACGTAATTTTGTAATATTTTAATGAAGTTTGAATTGACGGTTTGTAAATCTAGACTGCAGATCAATCATGTCAATCCGCTGATTGTTAAGTCTTTGTAAGTTTGAAATAAATGAACCATTTATGTATCTACCTCGATAGATGACAGCTGCAGAGAAGTCCTAATGTAGTAAACTGCAAAGAAGTTGCCGCCCTAAGTACAGAATCAGTTCAGTTGCTAAGGTTTTTTTTTTTTTTTTTTTTTTTTTATTTGTCTACACTTTGCTATGCTTTTCTGCGTTCGTTTTTTTATTTATATTTGGTGTACTTCAGACACAATTCAGCCTGGTTCTTCGATGTTTGAACATTTGTAATAAACCACCGATGATAATAATGAGCATAATGATTAATAATGGAGGGCGGTTAGGAAGGGGAATGGTCTGACCCTCTATTAAAGGTGCTGGGTTTGTTTTTCGCCCACCTCTAAACCTGTAGGTGCACTCTCTGGATCCATTATGCCTGAAAGGCATGGATATCTACGCTTACCTACTTGCTCGTGAGAAACGCATGGACGAACTGATGAGGTTGGTGAATTTGCTCGTTGCTAAGTAACCTGTGGTAATTACGAGACTGGCCTCCACTCTTTCGTTGGAATAGTGTATGTTTTATGTGGCATGCTTCGCTCAAATGAATGAATGGTATATTTAAGGAATGACACATACAAGGACTTTGAGTCATCGTTGATTATTTAAGGTATAATACATTATTGGTAAGGCCACGTAAAAGAAAAGAGTTGGTGAGCCACCTTCCTTTTGAACTTTTGCAGGACAAGGCGAGGACACCCTCCCAAAGAAGATGCCCATGCTTTGCCCCTGAGCAGAGCTTAATAGATCGGTCTATGTAACATTGAGAATATAAATAATAATAATGATAATGGTGTGTATTTACAGCCCCCCCCCCCCCCCGTCAAACATGTCGAAGCACCTTACGATAGTATTATCCCTGTTTATCAGGCCCTAAGCATTCCTATATTAGGATCTCAACTCCTTAGGAGTATGCAGCACCGGCAGCCAACGTGGCGCACAGGTTGCATTTCATTTACATCAACAATATCCACCCTCGCTTGTGCCTTTTACTCCTGGGTGATGGGAAGCAATTCTACTTAAAGGGGCTGCGCCGTCATGATTATAGCAGGCCTGTGGCTGTGCATGGAAAGATGAATTCTCACCCAGATACTGCACACACACAACCTTGCAGTCAAATCAAAAACATTGCCGTCTTTGTCAAACTGCGGCTTGACCTCCGGCACGCATGCCCGCGTAGTAACCGGGTTATTCCATTGACTGCTGTAATCATGTCGACACAGCTCCTTCAAGTGTCTTGCTCATGGGCCCAAGTCTCCTGACCGGGATTCAAACCCATACTCCAGTGGCTCAACCAACAGATGTTGATTTCACAAAGCGCTAGGACGAGTCTTATCTCGAGTTAGGATGAGTAACTAGCGTATAGGACCAGTCATAAGTTAGGACTAGTCCTAAATAACAACTAGTTTTGTGAAATCCACCCCAGAACTTAGTTTGAGGCTCTAGTCTGCCAGGACATGAGACACCAATAAAATACATCATTCTGATGAAATAACTGATTATTTCTTTCCCTGTTGTCAGTTTATCTTTTCAACTGATGTCAGTCACGGAGCAGAGAGCTGAACCTTGGATCGCCATGGGGTATTATTATTCAACCAATGCGCTCAGGACAAGCAGGGCTGTCTACTTTGCACAAAAGGTAACAGTGATTGTTGATCTTTTTTGTTTGGGGGAGGGGGTGTATTTTTTCTAAACTGCCAGTGTGGAATGTTTGCCCTCGATAAAAGTTTCGTTACAAGTACACCGGGACTTGATCTGTCAAAGTATCCCAGATGTAATAAACCCATTTGCTACCAAACTGAGTACAAAGTTAATGCACTGAGTGTTGATATTAACTGGAATCGCAGTCTTCATGGTTTATCTTGCAATGGAATGTCCCGTTACATGTGGCCGACTCCAAGACAAGACAAGACAAATCCAGTGCTTCAGACCCTAGTTCGCATGGCCAAGTCATCAGAGTGTGGGTTTGATTCCTGGTCCTGATACTGGTGTCCTTGAGCAGGGCGCTTAACCATAATTGCTTCTCTAAACCCAGGAGAGTGAGAGTGAATATAACTGGGAACCTGTGAGGGCTGAGATTGTATCGTGTTGGATTAACCCCCTTAACGCTAATTTAAGCAGCTTGAGGTTGTATGCTCCCCAGGGAGTTGAGAAAGTTTGAGGACTGGTCTAGTAAATATGCCTGATGAACAGGGATAAATAACTGTGTGTTATATAAGTTTTTTTTTGTTTTTTTAATATTATTAATTAAACAAACCAAACTTGAAAGAAGTTTCTTGAGACTCTTTCAGAATCTACCATTCCTGTTGGTAAGTCGTTGTCATTACAGCATAAATCACATCCACTTCACTCGCGCCGACTCCAAACACCATCAGAAGCCACGATGCAAATGCATTGGCCAACATTTTCAACAACGATTTACGCAAAAACTAACTAAGCTAGGTGGTTGTATTTAACACGTGTTGTGTATGCACTTAATCTTCTTAATAATGTCCTCTGTTTTAAGAAATTTGTCAAAGTGTAAAACAAGATTTTTAGGTTAGATTACACTGTACATACAAACGAATGCCAGCT
Source organism: Marthasterias glacialis (assembly GCA_911728455.2). Taxonomy (NCBI): domain Eukaryota; kingdom Metazoa; phylum Echinodermata; class Asteroidea; order Forcipulatida; family Asteriidae; genus Marthasterias; species Marthasterias glacialis. Next base: position 24,451,941 of record OU452226.1, read on the forward strand.
TCGGAACCGAAAGTAAGTGAATAGTATGCGCGTACTACCAATGCGCGCGCTTATGACGCTATGATGCAACAGGATTCATCATCTCGACTACCCCCCACCCCCCCTCCAACTCGCCCATCCATCTTATCTGGCAACACATTTCTCCTAAACAATCGTTTGTTTGTACAGGCCTACCAGATTGACCCACGTAACGTGCAAGCCTTGCTCCTGAAGGGGAGTGTACTTCAACACATGAGTAAAACACAAGAAGCATTGCTTCATTTCAGGGAAGCTGTACGGATGGCTCCTTTCAGATTTGAAGCTCACCAAGGTACGTTAGGAACATGAGTAAGACAGTCATCATCCCAATGTCGTTAACGAGGCTTGAACCTCGGGGGAAGCAAGGGGTCAGATATTGAGGAACACAAGGCACCAGGGCCTGATTTCTCAAAAAGCAGTTCAGCACAATTTCTGCTAAGCACAGAAAACCCTTCCTATAGACCATGTGACCCTTGTTTACAATAGAGTGACCTTGTACATTCCAGGGCAATTACTGGCAGGCAAGATACTGCATGGGACATATGAGAAATTTTACATTTTGTATCATAATTTCCACATAAATTCAATGGCTATTAAAATGAGAGCTGAACTAGTTGTGAGATGTGCCCCTTTCCTTCATATCCAAAGTTGATGACAATCGGACAGTGCAATCTCCATAAAATGAAAGATTTAAAGTATTTTCCCATTGAGCCGTGTACAAATCCTGCCTGCAGGAAGTCCAGGTTCTGTGGCTCTTTTGTAAACATGTGATGTCACAGGTAACATGGTCTATAGGAGAATTGAGTTACCAGCCCAAAATGCATTCATTATGGCTTGGTCCACTATTTTTTTCTTCTTTATCTTCCCCCCCCCCCCCCCCCCCCCAAGACCATAACTCTTTTCTTTTTTTTTTCTTCTTTCTTTTTTTCTGAAAACTAGGAGGAAGTTCAGAGCCACCACTCCTCCCAAAAGAGATGTTTTACATGGTTGTACCCGCAAATTGTACTAGTTACAGTTTCCTATCCTTCACACCATGCAAAGCTTCAAACATCACTTAGGAAGTTCAGACTTGGAAGTCTAAGTTTTACCCAGATTTTCAAATAAAAGATATACTATGAAGTTTTTATTAATGATTTGTATGGTCATGAAGACTGCACATTTGACAAACTTTTTATTTGTTCAGATGTTGATGTTTGCACACTATTCCCAAAGAGCGCACACCTAGTGTTTGTTGTACTGTAGCTCTAGTTATTATTCTTATCAGGAAATTAGGCCCAGCCGACCACCATAATTCTCTTCTTTAGTACCATAGAAAAACCGAAAACTCCTCTATGCTAGGCAGTTTTTGTTGTTTTGTTTTGTTTTGTTTTTCAACAATAAATTTGCATTTTATTTCCGGTTTGATTTCAAGGTCTGGTGGACTGTTACGTGAAAGCAAACAGAATCCGAGAAGCTTTAACTACAGCCTCTAACGCTTGTAAGGTTCTCAGTAATAGTGCCCGGTCGCTAACACTCTTTGCCTCAGTCCTGGCTAAAGACAGCCTCTCTGTGGAAAAGGTAAACACCGTTCTATCCACCGTTACATCAGTTTGAGGCTTGTTTTTTTTTTGTTTTTTTTGTACCTTATGTCATGGCGGAGCGCTCAAGCCCACTGGACTCAAGCTGTGCCGTAAAATAAAACATAAACCCTGAATGCCCGCTAACTTTTCAGTGATTTTTCTTCCAAAGTTGTGTGTTATCTCCGTCGATTCATGCACAGCCATTTTGTAGAACCCCATTTTTGACTCCACAATATCGCGGACTGTTTGTTTCGCTGGTTGTATTTCCAGAGGCAAATTTATGTTTTTGGAATCATTAATCACTAATTACAACACACTGTAGGTGTTTTATTGCATGAACAACTCTTACAAAAGGAGCAGTTCCAAACGGCAAAATCTTTTTAAGGAGATTTTAAGGCAGTGTGCCCCTTCGAACAAGCATGCAAGAAATGCAGATGTTCTGAAACTGAACTGTTCTGAAAACTCGCGCTCACCCAGGAGGCTTCGACAAGTTTATGCATCCAGACTCCAAGTGTTGGCGTTCTAGTCAGTATGTTTCACTATATGGTTTGGGTGTCTTATCTGATTGTTTAAAGGCGAAGTCGATGCTGGAGAAAGCCTTGGCGCAGGAACCAACTTACCTGGAGGCTGTTTATCTCTTAGCGGAGGTGCTCGGTGAAGAACAGCGCTACACTGCTGCCATTGATCTGTGAGTCTCAGTACATTGTGTATTCAGATTAAAGAAATAAAACCTTATGGATGCTGAGTGGATTTGAATCCGCACGATTCAGCTGTGAAACCACTTCATGGAAACGCGCGCTCATTTTATAACCCATATCGGCCTAATTTTTGGATTGCCCGTAGAACACAAAAAATGCTGTTACTGCCTAAATACGGGAAAAAAACATAGATGAATAAGAAGTTAGTGTCTTTCTTTGTACTCTCATGACTAGCTGTATAAGACGAGAAATATGGCAAAATATATATCATAGGGGAAGAGGCAGTTATGTTTGTCTCACACTGGATTCCTTTACCCCTTCTCCCTGTTCTTAGCTGTGCTGTGAAGAAACTTGCGTTTGTATCTCGCCATGTCTTGTTTCTGCGCATTGAGGCAGGTTTCTATCCCTTCATAAAAGTAGCCCACACCTCGAGTGGCCTTTGGGCCTTGTGATGAGCGAATTGCATAAACAATTTTTATTTTTTTGTAATCACATTAAAGAGAATGTTGTGCTCTTTGTAAGGTGGTAAATAATGAATGGTTATCGCAATGCATCATTGTGAACTACATGGCCTTAGGCAGGAGCAGTGTGAATGTACTGTGATATGGAGGGTTAAAGCTGTGTTAGTATGCTAATTTGTGCATGTGTGGCAAAAACACGATATCACGTGACATAGTTTTGATTTGATTTGATTTGATTTGAAATGGTTTATTAAAAATCGACCATCGCAGCCGGCAGCTGAATTGCGGTCAAAAGATATATAAAAAGCATCAAACAAAGTACAGATACTACATGTATGTCAACTTATGGACCAATGTAGAAAAAGCTCAAAATATAGTTTTGCCTTATGTAACGTCCACCAGCAGTACACAGCCGTGCTCAGCATTCCCTGGATTATAGTTGTATGATTTAAAGGAAGGGTCATACATGTATTTCAGTAATGACCCCAAAAATTAAATTGTGTAATTTTTATTCAAAGGCCTACTCGTTAGAAAGAGGGTTAACGACAGTAGGCTTCCCGCAAAATGATTTCATCCGAAGTACCCCCCATTGATTAGAAATCAATCAGAGTATGTTGAAAAATTTGATTCACAATGTGCTGCCCTCGTGTGCAGTGATCATGTAGCCATAGCTGTGATTGGTCAATATGTTAGGGGGCGGGGCTTAATGGATCGGTCTATTTGTGTCAACTTCAGTGCTTTCCTGTGAGGTTTGCTTTCCAAGTGATGTCAGTACACGCAAACAACGCGTATGCGTGAACACACAGACAATGTATCAATTTTAGGTAGCTGGTACGCACTTGAAACTAACATTATGCAAAGTATAAAGCCGAACACCAACCGAAGTATTTCCATTTATGGTGCTGTTAATTTTCAAATCTCAAAGTCTGGTTCTTGAAAATATGCATAACGAGTTAAATATGGGCAAAAATTTAACAGCCAATTGCCATCCACCAACTCGGTCATTACCACGCAGTGAAGACTGTCATTCCCTAATTAAACCGTTAAATCACTAAAAGTATGCTAACTGCTACATAACAAATAAATTTACACGTAGCATCAACTGTTTAGTTTCCAAATCTTTAAAACCGATCACTGGTAGTTTTAGTTTCACCATCTGCTTCCACTTTTGAAGTGTGTGGGAGTTAAAATTCATGTTAATAAATGAATTTTGTTAGTATGCCATTTCCGTCACATGGTTAAGTTTCTGCCTTTGTTTGCTTTTTTTTTTTTTTATCAGACTACGTCGCCAACTCCAACAGCAAAGTACATGCCAGCTTCACCAGATGCTCGGTGATTTTCTGTCGTTGAATAATGACCTGCAAGAAGCATTAGACCAGTACAGTGTTGCCCTAGGGTATGTAGAAAAACAAATCCTCCATTGTATACATTATGATATGTGAACACGCATCTCCATCTGCTGCCTGTTTGTTATTGGGGCGTGTGACAGCATGTTGCATATTTCCGATCATTGGATCAAAAGGTACAATTAAACTAAACTTGAATGATAATAATAATCAGCTTTTAAATATCGAACCTCATGTGACAGAGAGTAGAAGAATATAACACTGTTGTACTGAAAACAACTTGGCCAGCGCAGACTAAGAACGTTTAAGTCTTGCGCGTATCGAAAAAGAGAAATCAAGTGGAAAAGAAGACAGTTTTCTTTTTTATGAAATCAAATCTTTTTAAATGTTAGGGGCCTGTTTGAACAAATTTCTTGGAAAATAAAAATACACAGCAATTTTTATAAAAACATTTTCAGGTTTTTTTTATGAATCCAATGATTTGTTAGAACTAACATTGAAACTTGGGATGAGGGTGCTTGTTCGTCCTCCATGATTCTGAACTACCTTCAGTACGAATTGCGAATCATGCACACATTTGGGCAACCATTACATGGGTTAAATAATAACATGAACGTCAGTTGGTCAAAACTCTGACTTGTTTACAAGTAACCGGAAACTGATCTCAAGTCGTATTTTCTGGGTTTACTTTGTTGATTTGTTAAACTTGTTCAACTTTCACGTTTCATTGTTAAAGTTTACTTTCCCCACAAAATTTGGTGTAACTTTTATAGCCATAAACTACGTTAGACTAAAGTATTTGAAAAAAAAACAGAATCTCGCACACGTAATACTCAATATGGTTGGGACCAACTTGGACTCTGAAGTTTGTAAACGTGCAAGACTTGCAGTCTGTAGCAAAAAAGCAAGTATTGTAATAAAAAAAATTTAAAAAGAGGGGGGGGGGGAAACACCAGTTCCATTTAGTAAAAAATAGCTCTTGAATTAGCAATTAAAAATTAAAAAATCCATGAAAATTTCAATTTTAAAAACTCCATGAAAGTTAAATACTAGCATATAACCTTTGATCAAGTTATTTAACAAATGACAAGCCATCATTCCCCTAGTAGAGCAAAAAGAAGTCATTTACATGTACTTAAAAGCCCCAGCTCAACATCGCTTAGAAGAAAAAACATAAATGTTCACAGGTTTACATATACATGGTATAAAGATAATGATGGTAGAAAACTTTCCTTGTTTTTCTGCCTGAAGTGTTGTAGTTTTTAAAGGGTCTGTATACGTTTGGTAATGACTCTGAAAATTTATGGCAAAAATAACTCTCTTGGTAAGAAGTACAGCAGCTTTGGATAGTTTAATGTATTTTGAGAAATGTTTCACTTCGAAGTATTGCAGTTATGGAAAAATACATCACTTTTTATCCCCCAAAAATTTGAATCTGAGAAGCGTTATGGCCTTAACGCTTCTCAGAATGTGTATTCCAATGACGGATTCTTCCTCTGCGTGAACACAACCGCTCCAGATTTTTGGTGATATCTCAAAAACGCTGCCACATTTTGAATTGAAACTTACACAGGTTAGTTTTATGGCATATATCTACAATTATATAGCATTAAGGCAAATGTACGGTTCCAAAAACCAAAGGTATACTTTGCCTTTAAACAATAAATTAAATAAGATCCAAAATTACTTTTCGTCTCAGTGAGACGAAAACTCTGCCTATAAAGGAATGCGCACAAAAATTGCTGCATGCATTTTTATCGTTTTCTCTCAAACGAAACAACAAAATAAGCTGACGTTTTCACAGGTTGGTTTTGTTTCAAATATCTTGATTTGTGCAAAGAATGGAAGCATATACAGACACATTTACCAATGTTGAGCTGGGGCTTAAAAGTAAAAATGGCGCTAAAGTAAAAACTCCATAAAAATATCCAAATTCTCATTATTTAAAAAAACTCCCGTTTAATTAAATAGTAGCATATTTAAAATTGATTGGATCTGGTTATGAGCTAAATGACAAGCCATTAAGCCCCAAGTATGGCAAAAACACCAGTTACTTATAAAACACACTAAACTTCTACTATTTGTAAAGTTTTACCCATACATCGATGTGTGTTAAGCACTGTATACTCAGTACTTTCCCTGAGTCCTGTGAAAAAAAATGCATAGGCACATTCCTCACGTGGGATTCGAACCCACGAACCCCGCCATTCTAGAGCAGATGTCTTACCAACTAGACTACCGAGACTGCCCGGTAGCTAGATGATAAAAAATGAACATAAACTTACCAATTAAAAACTCCATAAAAAATGCCCATTATTTAAAAAACTCCCTCAAAATCAAATAGTCGCATTATATATGTAAAACCTGTTCAAGTAATTAAGTAAATGACAAGCCATCATACCCCAAGGTCAGCAAAACCCAAGGCACATGTACTTAGGCAAATTACTAATTAAAAAATACCATGGAAAGTTCAATTATCTAAAAATAAAAAAGCGATGAAAATTAAAAGTCGTTCGGCATATATAAAACCTAACCAATTAATAAACAAATGACAAGCCATCATCCCCCAAGCATAGCAAAATAAAAGTCACTTACTTAAAGTACAAATGGCACTAAAATTACCAATGAAAAACTCTATGTAAATTTCTATTTTAAAAACTCAATAAAGCTTCAATAATGACATACAAAACCTGAGCAATTTTAAGCGAAGTGATAAACCATCACCAATGTGATAAACATTTATTAAAAAATGTGTATAATTTCTTATTAATTTCACGTCTTTGTATTATCTGTAACATTTCTTCTATTTATAGACGTTTGTTTTTTTTTGTTTTTTTTTGTTTTTTGTTTTTTTTTTTTTCGTTTTGAAACCATCACCAATATGATAAACATTTATATAATTTCTTGTTAATTTCACGTCTTTGTATAGACCATGTTACCTGTGACATCACATGTTTACAAAAGAGCCACAGAACCTGGACTTCCTGCAGGCAGGATTTGTACACGGCTCATGGGAAAATACTTTAAATCTTTCATTTTATGGAGATTGCAATGTCCGATTGTCATCAACTTTGGATATGAAGGAAAGGGGCACATCTCACAACTAGTTCAGCTCTCATTTTAATAGCCATTGAATTTATGTGGAAATTATGATACAAAATGTAAAATTTCTCATATGTCCCATGCAGTATCTTGCCTGCCAGTAATTGCCCTGGAATGTACAAGGTCACTCTTTTGTAAACAAGGGTCACATGGTCTATTATCTGTAACATTTCTTCTATTTATAGACGTTTGTTTTTTTTGTTTTTTTTATTTTGTTTTTTTTTTTGTTTTTTTTTGGTTTGTTTTTTGGGGTTTTTTTTTTTTGTTTGTTTTTTGGTTTTTTTTTTTTTTTGGTTTTTTTTTTTTGGGGGTGGGTAGGGGCTACTTTACATTTCAAATTGTCATTTAAACCAGTGTAGTATTTCACGGCATTCTGGATGCTCTACAACAGGAGGGTTTTTACTTCCTGTGGATGTAACCACCATTTTATCCCAAATCTGTCTTTATGATAAGTGTTAGTTTTGCATCGGGATAAGAATATTATTTTGTGTTTTTGCCCATTCACTGATTTGTGTTAAGCACTGTATGCTCAGTACTTTCCCGAGTCCTGTGAAAAAAATTAAAAACATCTATTATAATGGTTGCGGTACTTGCTGCTAATAAGATTCAAACTGCCTCTAGCTACGGGGCAATCTCGGTAGTCTAGTTGATAAGACATGTCTGCTTTAGAATGGCGGGGGTTGTGGGTTCAAATCCCACCCGAGGAATATGCCTGTGAGTTGTTTTTTTTTTTTTTTTTTTTTTTGCAATGGACTCGCGAAAGTACTGAGTGTACAGCGCTTAACACACATTAGTGTATGGGCAAAAGAACACACAATAATAAATCTGTATTTGTTTACTTCTTATGAATATTTCTGGGTTTTTTGTTGTTAAACAAATGAAAATAAAACAAACAAACAAACAAGATAAACCATACCATAATGGATACGTTTGAACCACAAAGTAACATAAGTCATTCAAACATTACCAATAATCTTTACAGTTCAAATCAGGGAAGTTTTTAGTCCTTTTTAAAGCCCCAGCTCTACATTGCTAAGAAGAAAAAAAAATGTTCACAAATTTTCATATACCCTACATGGTATAAAGATAATGTTGGTAGAAAACTTTCCTTAAAATATTTCTGCCTAAAGTGTTATCGTTTTTAATTAATAAATTATATAAGATCCACAATTAGATTTTGTCTCAGTGAGGCGAAAACTCCACCTAAAGGAATGCTTACAAAATTGCAAAGTGCATTTTTACCATTTTCTCTCAAGTGAAACTACGAAATGAGCTGACATTTTCACAGTCTGGTTTCATTCCAAATGTCTTGATTCTTCCCTGAATATGCTTCAAAATGTGCTGACAAAGAGATCACGGGAAAGAAAAATTATTGTCATATTAAATAAAACCTACCATTACTGTCAAACTACTCATCAATTGTGGCTCTAGAGCTAGGTTGGTTCAGTTGGACTAGCTTGTCACAGCGGCGTAGCCAAGAGGGGCGAGCAATGGGGGGCATGTGTCCCCTCCCCCCCCCACAAATTTCCTGAGCCCCCCCCCCCATAAAAAAACGTAATACATGTAATACATTAAAAAACATGATACCTGCCCCACCCCCCACCCCCCCACCCCACACTGAAAAGCAATGCCCCCTGATGCATTGTATCTGTGATAGTGAAATTTAAATGAAAGATCAACATTGGGTTTTAGAAGAGTAAATTTATTCCTGGCCTCATTTCTCAATAAAAAAACACTGTGCATCAAATTCTGTCAAATTTGTTAGTCGTGTTTTTAGAGAAAACAAAGCGAAATTGGACTGTGAGGGATTTTGTGCGTATATTCATAACAATGAGCGAGAGTGAATTCTGGCGTCTTTTATATGCTGTTTCCATGGATGGGAAATTTCAAAATTTTATTAAGAGTTCAGACATTGTTATGTCTGCCAGATGAAATAATATAAAAAAAAAATATTTTAAAAGATAAAACGGCTGTTATTTTCTTCAGGTAAAGGGAAAACATGCTGTCTGATCTGCTTATTTAGTGCTGAGGATAACTGTTCCCAGAAGCTCCTTGAAATCTACAGGCCTAGGCCATTTCACACAGTGCAATTTTTACAGGCAACTTGGAGGCAACCAAGTGCACTGCATGCAAAAAGGAACACTACAGAAGCACAAAAGACATTCTAGCTGTTACTTACTATCCCCGAGAAAATAATAAGAAAACTGAAATGTGAATGATTTTTCTGTATGGAGATTGCCTGGAACTGGTGGCCTGTGACTTGCCTCGTGTGACATGGCCTTATAAATCATAAATCCTGAAGATACCAAAAAAAGGTGGAAATGCCATCATACCTCCTAAAATTTGTTTGCCAGTTTTAAACCTTTTTACCCTTGATATTGCCAGTGTTTTAAATGAACCTATGCTTCCGGAGCGATGGTGACAATGGCAAGAAACATATTTCCAAAAGAGAACTTAAAAATTACAACTTCAAAAGATGTACCACCGTTACAGTAACAAACACTCAACTATTTAAAATGATACTGAAATTAAAAAAAGTTAAGCCACACAAAACAAAAGAAAACAGAAAAGGAGGACAGCAGGAGTATATGTAATAGGCACCGGTAACAAAACCTGAGAAAATCTAAGACATCCATTATTTGAGAACAGAATTTTGCAAGAATTTTTTAAGTTCCTTATACACTAATCCGCACTATGTAATCTGAGCAGCTCGTTTATGGTGTCATGGTGTTTACACCTCCACAGCTGTGGTCGCCGCACGCACGCGTGATGCCACAATAGCATACATCCATTGCATGTCAATAGCATATGTACCAATCAGCATTTAGGATTCACAGCGTGTGTTGCGTTGATGAACATGTGCAGTGGCCATAGCGGCGATGATGCAAACCACCATGGACGAGCTGCTAGTGCGTAGTTTATAATGGGTGTTTTAAAGAGATGCACTATTTGAAAATGTTGGGCTAAGTGGCGTAACCAGACTTTTTCATTTGGGGGCAATTGACTTACTTATTTATTCATTCATATTTATTTATTTATTTATTTATTTATTTATTTATTTATTTATTTATTTATTTATTTATTTATTTATTTATTTATTTATTTATTTATTTATTTATTTATTTATTTATTTATTTTTTTTTTTTTTTTTTTTTTTTTTTTTTTTTTTTTTTTTTTTAATTAATTATTTATTTATTTATTTGTAATATTTGTTTGTATTTTATTTATTTATCTGTTTTATTTATGTATTTATTTTTTGTGGGGGGATATTTAGTGTATCAAACCATTCATTTGATCAATTGTTCGATCTCATTTGGTTTGGGGGAGGGGCCACTCGGGTAACGTAAAATGTAACACAGCGCTTGAGGTATTGATATAAATTCTCAGATTGAAACTTTGTTTTTGTAAATAATGATCAACGCTATACATTTTTACATTAAAACTAAACGACCTGTCACATTGGTTTTCAAGGCATCTTAAGATCTGTAACCCATGCACTCACGGTTCTAAAACATTGGGTTCACCATCACCTCCTTAGGTTGGATCCTACCAACAAGAAAGTCTTGGAAGGAATTCAGAAAGTTGAGAAGGTTACAGACAACGTGGACCTGGGTCAGGAGGATGACATGGAGGCACTTGAGGAGAGCGGGGAAGATGTGGATTACGATGCTAGCGATACAGAAGTCTCTTGGGCTGACAATGAGGTAAGATATTATTGATTACCAAGTAATATATTGACTATCGGTTGGATATTGATTATGACAGTAGGTATTGATTGTGAGGTAATAAAGGATCATGTGTCGATTATTATGTGGTGAGGTTTTGATGATAATGTGATAAGATTGATTAAAGATAATTCATATAGATCGAGTTAAAGGCAAGATATTGATTAGTAAATATCAACTATTATGAGTTGAGATATTGATGATGTGATAAGATATTGGTTAAAGATAACATTGACTATAATGTAGTATATTGATTATTACGGGTCAATTATGAGGTGAGATGTTGATAAATTAATAACACTGTTTAAAGATAATGAGTATTAGGCTAGATATTGATTATTAGGTATCAGTTATTATGAGGTGAGATATTAATGATAATGTGATAAGATATTGATTAAAGATAATGTATTGATTATTAGGATTGATATTGATTACTAGTTGTTATGTTGTGAGCATTTATGATAATGTGATGAGTTATTGATCCAAGATGACATTGATCACTACATGTAGGTTAGATATTGATTAATATGATAATGATTAATGTCGATATTATCCGATTCAACCTCACCACCATGGGCAGCGCGCCGTATCGATACCTCTCGTCTCTAACCCCTGGAAAGGAAGCACCGAAAAACGACGCTGATTGGCTCCCAAAAACTTTCGAGCGCCCGAGGGCGCTTGTAGGGGCGCTAAGTACCCATGTGTCAAAATAAGTACGCGCGTTGCAAAATGCAAGTATTTTGACGAGATCCTATTTCAATGAGTCATTTTTATGCAGTCACCCTAAACTGCATACAGTTAGACAGGTCACCATTCAAAGAAGAATGAGAGGGGACCAGTTGCTCTATGATTAATTATGGCTCAATTATATATATGTATAAGGTAAACGTAAATCTGTGAACATTTACGTTTTTCTTTTTAACCGATGTTGAGCTGGGCCTTTCAGCAACAAGTTTGTAAATGTTTGCGTTATTTATACTCAAATCTGTAGTTGTTTATTCTTTTTTTTTCCCTCGGCAGTGGTTCAGCTAGTTATGCCATTCCATCTTCTTGACTAATTAAATCAAGAGATCAAAGTTCAGCTACAGTCGCCGACTACAAGAGAGGACACATGATACCGGATGACTCCCTTTGCTTTCAAATATTTGAGTTGATTGTCCCCGACTTTATAATCAGGCGCACTTTTATGTGGGGAAAAATGGAATAATCTCAAATTAAAACTGGAGCATACTGTCAGTGCTTCAGTGTAATGACCCCTACTTGACCTCTTTGTGACCTTTGAGCCAATGCATTGTACAAGCTTTGGTCAGTTGTCGTCGTGTCCAAGTTTGGTTACAATTTGCTAAAGCATTTGGAAGTTGTAGCGATTTTTAGGCTGATTATGTGACAACAGCAAATGAACTGGTGGCCCCACATGTGGCCTTTGACCCATTTTTGTGTACACTCCCATATGAAGCATGACCCAGGGATGATACTGACCATTTGGCTTCGATTCGGACGAAAACTGTGAGAAGCATTTAGTAATTTTTCACTTAATTGACCTCTAGGTGACCTTTGACTCCATACCCAGTGCAAGCGTTGGTCAGTTGTCCTTAAGTTCAAGATTGGTTACAATTTGCTAAAGGGTTTGGAAGTTATAGTTTCTTTCAGGTTGATCACGTGACTTCGCGAGAAAGAAGATACAGCAGGACCTCGTATATGAGCCATCGGCTGACATAACCGTGGTAGTATGACCAAAAAATACTGGTACAACTGTTGGGGCTGAGGTATGCATAGTTGAGTAAATGTATATATTATTTGGGCGCTTTTTTGTAATTGCCTTCTGCCGGGCAACCGACGATGTATATTTTGTACAAACTACAAGTGAACAACCATCGGTTAGTTTGTATGATTTAGTATTATTGAAGATATTGATTAATTTGTTCTATGTCTGAGAATATCAGGCATTAAAAACCCCCCTTTGAAGAAATAACATTTAATTTGAGCTTATTGACCCCCTTCACCAACGCCACACGATGCTACTCACTCTAAAAATTAACTTAGTCAAAACAGCGTTAATTAGTAATTTTAGACCACATTTTGACCAAAATTGGTCAAAAATGGTCGAAAATTACTAATTAAAGCTGTTTTGACTAACTTTAGTTTTAGAGCGCTGCTGCATGCTATGCTCGTCATTGTGCAGTGGGAGTAAACTCGTAGACATGTCAACGCCGCTTGGCCTAAACATTGACTCCCAAGATGGCGCAACCAAGATTATTGCGATGATGAGGTCAGGTGAATTGCGTCAGTTGAACAACATGTAATTATAAGTTCCAAAATGGCGCAACCAAGATTATTGTGATGATGACGTCAGGTGATTTGGGTCAGTTGAACAACATGTAATTATAAGTTCCAAAATGGCGCAACCAAGATTATTGTGACGATGACGTAGGGGGAAATCGGGTAACATGTAATGTAAGTTTGAAAATCGCCAATGGTGTACTTGGAAAGACAAGAGGGGTGCGACATGTGTGGCATTATCATTTATAAGTTGAATTTATTATTGTCAATATTATTTCAATTCAATTAAGTTAATTGTCATGATGACATCACATGAAATATGCCTTCCAATCAGTGCACAATGAGAAGCATTGTAAAAGAAAAAGATATATACAGTTTACAAGAAGAACAAAGATTACCTAAAACAATTACTATAACTACAAACAAAACGAGACCCACACCCAGACTAAAATGTTTGGATGAATTTGTATAATATGTAAATTTGCTGCTGTTAATTATTGAATGTATTTACGTGTGTAAATTAAATGAAGGTAAACCTCATAAATAATCAACAGAATTATTACGGGGCTCTTTGTGACGTCCACATGGTGTACACTAAATAAATATTTGTGCAAATGAAATGATAAATCGACCATTTCCAAGAGACATCGCCGGAGTTACTGTTTCGTACTTCCCGGGTCACCCCCCAAAATTGAATTGTGGATACTTCGTCATAAATGCAAATTTCTGACATTGAGAAATATATGTTTTTATTTTACAAAACGATCATGATGATTACGTGCACTGGTTTCCAATCAAAGTTTTAGTAGAATGCGAAGCTCTAAACTATTAATGTTGTTACTCGGCCAACCAACAATTAATTCAGTTTCATGAACACGCATTCAAAGTTCACACGTTTCCCTATTAATTCATTCAAACTACAAGGGTTTCTTTTCATAGCTACTAATTGCATCCAATCTCGTTTTTGTGCGCTCAAAAATGATATGTCCCCCCCCCCCTTCTCATTCAGGATCATTTTCACTATTCTTCAGTTGGATTTCTATACACTTGTTTACACTAATTGGTGAAATTGAATGGTGAAATTGAACGATTTGTTTATTTATTTATTTTTATTTTTGTGGAAATTTTCCTGGAAAAACACATTATATCATAATGGTTGCGGTACCCGCTGCTAATATGATTCGGACTGCCTCTTGCTCCGGGCAAGGTAGTCTCGGTAGTCTCGTTGGTAAGACATCTGCTTTAGAATGGCGGGGGTCGTGGGTTCACCAGAGGAATATCCCTGTGGTTTTTTTCCCAAAGAACTCAGGGAAAGTACCGAGTCTAAGTGCTTAACATACATCGGTGTATGGGTGAAAACACAAATAATAAATATTGTATTTGTTTCGATATTAATGTCTTTTTCCGCCTGTCATTGATATTTGTTATGTATATGCAGGTTCAGTTGACGTTATTTTGCCGGGATACATACGGCCCTTTTCGAAAACGCAATTTCGGATTAGACTCCGGCTTAGGCTGCGCCAGTTATTTAGAAAACGTGTGCTTTCCTAACGGGGCTTCAAACAGGCAGGCAGAGCCTAAGCCGGAGCCCAAGCTAAAGCCGTGGTTTCGAGGAGAGTCTATTAATAAACCGGTACCTTGTGGCTGAGCGTAAAGTTAGTGTTCAATCTAATGACAGTCATTATGCACACACCTTTCTTGCATGTGCTCACTTGCGATGCCGTACTTTACTCAAATAAAAACGCAAAATACATTATTTTGCGATAAGCCTTCAGAGTTTCTTTGAACCGGCTTCTTTAATCTTGTACAATGTATGTAAAAAGAGCCCGGGATTTTAAAACCAGAGATAAAACTTAATAAGCGCTTATCTCTGGAAAGACCCCCTCTGGCCTCGATATTAATGTATGTATTGAACTTTGGCCTAACCTGGCCATTAAACATTGTTTAAATGTGTTAGTCGCATGAAGTCGCAACAAATGCAAACTTCACACATAGTTAGAACTTAACTAGGACATGAAACACGCTAAAGTGACGTCATGATAATGTCATCAGGTATCGAATGACATTAAATCAAAGTTTACTTCAAAAAAATCATAATTCCTGACCTACAATATGGATTGTTACAATCTATACATCATCGGAAAGGTCTTCTAAAACCAGTAACAATTCAACGCCTCACAAAGTTGACCCCCGATTTGCGATCAGCGTTTTCTTGGTGATTTTGTTTTATGATATTGAAAAGATCTACCTCTTAACAAATCACATTAGGGCACTTAAACTGCACAAGAAAGTTTTAATACTGCAGTATTTTCAGTTCTGAACTTAACCACCTTTTAAAATGCAATAATCTCAAAATGCTCGATGTAACCGTTTTGACTTCGTGAAAAAAGTGACGAAAATTTGTCTGGCTCCATTCTTTCCCCGCACTAATCATTCCACAGACGGTAAAAGAGTATAAAACTGAAAAACTTCCCGAACAATACCATTAATGTTTTCACGTTGTACCGTGATGTTGCAAAAAGAAATAATGGCATTCATAGCAAAGTCTTTTACATTGGTTCAGGTTGGCTCAGTGGTTTCTTTCCCTGCCTTTCAATTCTGTGGACCCCGGTTCGAATCCCCGACTGGAGCCTTGCATGTGAATTGGGTTTTCAGTCCCTACCTGATTGCGTGGGTTTTCCCTATTTAGGGTTTTCCTCCCACATCTAAAACTGACATTTTCTTCAAAATCTTCTCTACACAGGTATCTTCAGGCCTTCGGGTCACAGTGCTAGTCACTTTTGAGGGTCACTTGGTTTCATTACCAGAAAGAAATAACAATAACAACTAGACATGAATTTTTGTTCCAAGAACAAAAACTGGGTGTTCGGATAGAGTTGTTATTTGATGTAAATAAAGTTAACACAACTAAAATAATTTGAAAATAGAAACATGAAATATTGCTTTATGAAATAATATCTGATTAGGACTTCAAGAACATCAGTCATGTTCCTACATTTATTTACCTTTAAATGAGGATAACAATGAAGGACCTCCCCTAACGTTAGTTTTGGGTGAGAGAATCTTGTTCCTACATCTAACCATTTAGAGGTCAAAGAGGTCAAGCAATGTACAACAGAGAAGGGCCTTCCTTAACCTTGGTAATTGGTGAAAGAATCATGTTCCTAGCTCTTAGCATTTTTAAATGAAGAACTACTTCCGGTTTGACCGGAATAGAGGTCACAAAGGTCATTTAATGTTTCACAAAGAAAGGCCTTCCCTTAGTTTGATATTTCTAGGAACAATCATGTTCCTACTTCTATTTACTTTTAAATGAGGGGCTACTTCCGGTTCGACCGGAAGTAGAGGTCAAAGGGGTCAAACAATGTGCAAGGGAATATGTCTTCCATATCCTTGGTAATGGTGAAAAAATCATGTTCCAAGCACTTAGCATTATTCTAATAAAGAGATATTTCCGGTTTGACCGGAAGTAGATGTCACAGAGGTCACTCAATGGGTCACAAAGAAAGACCCTCCCTAACCTTTACATTTGTCGAAGAATTAAGTTTATATCTCAAACGGTTGATTTTTTGTTGATTTTTAAAGGTTTAAATAAGCTATGTGTAAAAGACTAAAAAGCGTGGAGTGCGTGCCTTGAGAAGAGACTATGAACAACGTGCGGTTTATTGTATCATACAGTAGCACATGTACATGTACAGTTTCAACGTAACTTAGCCACACACACACACACCCACCCGGACGTGTACATGTATAATGGCATTGGATTGTTGTATAGCATTGCCGATCACGCTTGAACGCACATGCACAAAAGAATGCGTTAAATGTCCGTTTTGAACCGCAAGTATAGGTCAAAATGGTGTGACCTCAATGCAAAAGTTGGAGAGGACTAAATTCTCTACAATCTGCTGTAAGATTTGTGATCATGTGATATATACTTCAAAAAATACGAATTTTTGAAGTTTTCAACTTCCGGTTTGACCCGGAAGACAAGGTCAAATTGGGGTCATGTCTGTGGAGTGATTACGTAGTTTTGGATGACCTTTCCGATGATGTATAGATTGTAAAAATCCATTGTGTACTTTAAGAGTTATGATTTTTTGAAATAATAAACTTTGATTTCATGTAATTCGACACCGGATGACGTCATCATGACATCACTCAAACGGTTTCGTGTCCTAATGATTATCTAACTATGTGTGAAGTTTCAAGTTCATACAAGCTTAGGAAGTGTGCTTCTGTTAGCGGACAATCTTCAGGCATAAGAAGAAGAAGAAGAAGAAGAAGAAGAAGAAGAAGAAGGAGAAGTAAAAACTAGAAATGAGTTTTTGTGGCATCACAAAAACTAGGTGTTCGGAGTGTGATGTATAAAAAATATTTTATGTGTTAAAAGTTATATGAAATTAAAAGTTAATCCAACTTGTATTTAAGAAAATATGAAGAAAAACATACGTCAAATTGAGGTTTAAAATACAATATTTAATTTGAACATCCGGTTTGGACAGGAATTTCTAACCACTTTTAAATGAGGAGGTACTTCCGGTTTGACCGGAAGTAGAGTTCAGAGAGGTCACGCAATGTGTGACAAAGAAGGACCTTCCCTAACCTTGGTATTTGGTGAAAGAATCATGTTCCTAGCTCTTACCATGCATAAATGAGGAGTTACTTCCGGTTTGATCTTAAGTAGAGGTCACAGAGGTCACCCAATGTGCAACAGAGAAGGACCCTCCCTAACCTTGGTATGTGGTGAAAGAATCATGTTCCTAGCTCTCACCATTTTTAATAAAGAGCTACTTCCGGTTTGACCGGAAGTAGATGTCACAAAGGTCACTTAACGTTTCACAAATGAAGACCTTCCCTAACCTTCATATTTATCGAAATAATCATGTTCCTAACTCTAACCACTTTTACATGAGGAGCTACTTCCGGTTTGACCGGAAGTAGAGGTCATAGAGGTCACCCAATGTGCAACAGAGAATGACCTTTCCTAACCTTGGTATTTGGTGAAAGAATCATGTTCCTAGATCTTAGCAATTTTATATAAAAAGCTACTTCCGGTTTGACCGGAAGTAGATGTCACAGAGGTCACTTATTGTGTCATAAAGAAAGACCCTCCCTTACCTTGACATTTGTCGAAAGAATTATGTTCATACCTCAAACGGTTGATTTTTTGTTGATTTTTAAATGTTTAAATAAGCCCTGTATTAAAGACTAACAAAGCGTGGAGTATGCACCTTGAGAAGAGACTAAGAACAACGTGTGGTTAATGTGCATAGCAATGGGGCATCGATGTCACACAGCCACGCACACACACACACGTGTACATGTATAATGGCATTGGATTTTGTACAGCAATGTTGGACACGCTTGAACGCACACGGACAATCGATTTGCGTTAAACGTCCGGTTTGAACCGGAAGTAAAGGTCAAAATGGTGTCACTCCAATGTGAAAGTTTGAGAAGACTCAATTCTCTACAATCTGATGCAAGATTTGTGATCATGTGATAAGTACTTCTGAAAATATGATTTTTTGAAATTTTCAAAAATTTTCAACTTCCGGTTTGAACCGGAAGACAAGGTCAAATTGGGGTCATGTCTGTGGAGCGTTTACGCAGTTTTGAATGACCTTTCCGATGATGTATAGATTGTAAAAATCCATTGTGTACTTCAGGAGTTATGATTTTTTGAAATAATAAACTTTGATTTAATGTAATTCGACACCCGATGACGTCATCATGACGTCACTCAAACGGTTTCCTGTCCTAGTGAAGTTCTAACTGTGTGTGAAGTTTGAAGTTTGTGTGACTTTAAGAAGTGTGCATTTGTTAGCGGACAACGTTCGGTGAGAAGAAGAAGAAGAAGTATTAAAAAAAAAAAAAAAAAAACCGAACAAAATCAATAGGTGTTCCGGGCTGAGTGCCCGAACACCTAAAAAAAAAAACCGAACAAAAACAGAGGGTCTTCGGACTTGTGTCCGAACACCCAATAATAACAATAGAAATAATACAATTGATACTCTACGTCACTATAGTTCTACAGCCTACATAGTCAAATGCCGGTATCTCAATTGCGGTACGATGCTGATTCCCGTTAATCGTAAGAATTTGACCTTGTGGCCTCTCAGCATATTACTGTAACATTATTGAAAATTAAATGGGTCAATTAGTAGCCATTATCAGGGAAATGTTTACTGCATGCCGTAAGCTATGAGTTTGTTCTCAACCATAATAAGGTCTAAACTTTACTTCTGATTTTCATCTCGGTAGGTTTCAGCGAGCGGAAACCTGCAAAGCGATACCACAGAATTCCTTCGTGTTCGATAGAAGCCAAGTGGAAGTACTTCCCATTCAAGTTTGAGTTGCGGCAAAAAATTGTACCACCAGGCTCCGTAGTACTGCGAGGCGCTTTTATCGTTGTCTTGGTCTTTGGTCGTAAAGGCCTGGTGATTGTGGTCAGCTAACCCATCTCCTGAAAGATAACACACACGGACATAATAGTCAGGTGAATTAAGGTGCTGTGGGCAGGGGAGGCGGGGGGGCTGTAAACTTGAATTCGGTTCTTACATTACTTTTTGTAAGTATTACGATTGATGTAATGTTAGAAACAAAAGGAACACATGGAGCGGCCATTATTGCTGAGTGATACAATCCGAGTGTACTTCAGTTTCATTCTTTTAATTCCTTAATGCCTCCTTTTTTTCTCTTATTTAAAAACAATGAATGGATTTTGTGTGTGAATGCAAACAAAGAAAAACAATGTAACCTGTCCTCCCTTGGTCGGCATTATATACAATATTTGAATCTACCGCTGACTAGATGAAATTTACTTCTTACCTGTGGTTCCTGAATATTCTCCCAGTCTGAGCGGTCACACGGTGCAAGTTGTCGTTACCGAGCCAAAACTCTCTCTCTAGATCACCAAAGCCCCGGCTGTAGCTGGCAAAATCCAGATAGAAATCAACACTTCCATCCTGGCGCCGTTGGAATACCTATCGAAGAAAAAAAATCGATTTAAATTTGTAAGTTAGTATTACTAATTGCTCACGCACAACCTTTTTCTAACTATACTCTAACGTGAGTTATCTTACCGCCCATCCACCGCGGTCTGTCTCCATATCACAATACACCTGGAAAGCCTCCCGGAGTCTAGAGGTTGAACCGTGTACACGCCACTCATTAACTCACCCCCCCCCCCCCCCAAAGGATCTTGGAACAATCCTTTGGAAAGGTAGGTCTAAATGTACAAGTATAATGTAGAAAACAAAACATAGCTTTGTATTTCCGTAAACTGCAATCACTTTATAAATGTGTACGTCTTCTTTCTTGTCTATCTTTCTGAACTTGAAGTCCAACAGTTCAATATTGTTTTCGATTTACTTCCCAGTTCATCATCAGACATACGCTTACCAAAGCTTTATCGAGAACAAACTAATCGTTAAAAGTAACTTTCTCCAAGTTTCATGAACCTCCAACTATATGGACCGCCCACCTCAAGATTGACTTAAGTATTCTCCATCTCAAGCTACCAGACCCCCGCATTCACATTTTGTAAAGCCTGAATACGCTTACCGGCTTCTGGCGTTGTGACTAACTTGCTTCCCTCAGCCGCTTCACTTGTAAAAGCCTCGTCAGTGGAATCGGTACCTTTAAATCAAATCAAGAAATAGAACTACAAGTCAATATGTTTTTTGAAAGGAAATTTAATCCATTTTGTTTAGTTGATTTGTTTCTTCTTCAAAGGGTACTGCTAGCTGTAGAGTAATTTAACAATTGAAGTAACAACTAGTAGTCTTTATAACTCCCTAATTTCAGTTCTTTGAAACATGGGCATGATTAAATTTTTTCTATAATACAGAGGGAAAGCCCTTTGAAAGTTATCATGCATATATAAAATACACAATCTTCTTTGACTAATGAAATAATTCAGGATAGAGTGATGAGTTTCTCACTCTTGAACAGAGATACAAGGGTAAGATATCAAGACTCGTTCGGTCTAAAAAGCCACGTACCTTGTAGGAGATTAACTATAGTAGATACTGAAACTTGAAGCTGTATTAATTGTTTTTTGTATCAAAACTTCAGTTTGCAACTCTTCCAACTGATGTGCTATGTTTCTTTGTTGAGAAATTACCGTTTCTCGATTGCCAGAGACTGCAACCTGCAACTCATCCATCTTACGTTTTGCATCTTCCAGCTCTGAAGAAACAGTTTCTTGATTGGCAGAGACTGCATCTTTCAGCTCTTCCAGCTGACGTCTTGTGGTGCTTAGTTCAATGTTAACCGTATTTAGGTAGATTGATACTATAGTCTTCAACTCGTCTACCTTACTACATGTATCTTGCTCAATGCCAGAGGATGCAACTTGTAGTTCAGCTTGAGACTTCACGATCATAACAATCACGAGTAGATGGATAAACAGCCCCATTGTGCTCAAAATTCATATAAGTACACGACTTCTTGTCCTTGAAACTTCGAGTAGAAATTTATACACAGGGAAAAGAGCATAAGCCTGTTTGTAAAAACCATTATTTATTGTCAAAAAAAATGGTACACACGATCCGAGCTTTGTTATTCTTCTTTCTAAGCTTTTAGATGACCTCGAATGGTCAGTGTAAACACCTGGAAACGGAAACGAGGCTCCGGAAACAGAGACAGCATCGTCCTCGTAGCTCCGGATACAACTATTCAGACATTGAAAAAAACAGAAGTTTGGACGCCTGGTTAAATTTCCACAGCCCGCTTGCCAGAGAAAACCCCCAGAACTCCATGAACGGTCATTTCAAACGAAAAAGTTATTTGTATGGTGGCCCTGAAGGGACATCGCACATCGCAAACGTGTGCGCATACGTATGCGATGTCGTGAAACAAATCGCGAATATGTGCGCATACGTATGCGATGTCGTGAAACAAATCGCGAATATGTGCGCACACGTATGCGATGTCGTGAAACAAATCGCGAATATGTGCGCACACGTATGCAATGTCGTAGAATAAATCGCGAATATGTGCGCACACGTATGCAATGTCGTGAACCAAATCGCAAATGTGTGCGCACACGTATGCAATGTCGTGAACCAAATCGCGAATGTGTGCGCACACGTATGCAATGTCGTGAAACAAATCGCGAATGTGTGCGCACACGGTATGCAATGTCGTGAACCAAATCGCGAATATGTGCGCACTCGTCTGCGAATATATTTGCGATGTCGTGAATGTTATTGCATACCATTGTCGCATACCTTTGGGGTGATGTCATAGTTGCGGACAATGTGTTAGTGAACTAGGGAGTATGCAAGTGGCCCTGGTCCCATCTGTATACCAAAGACATTCAATGCAGGAGCTTGGGTACCAGGCAGGTACATTGTGTATATGCCTGTACGTCTTGATTCCAGACTTGGTGCTTCAACCCCCAGATCAATAGACATTTTATTCAAAGGTATGCGACAATGGTATGCAATAAAATTCACGACATCGCGAATATATTCGCAGACGAGTGCGCACATATTCGCGATTTGGTTCACGACATTGCATACGTGTGCGCACACATTCAGGATTTGTTTCACGACATTGCATACGTGTGCGCACATATTCGCGATTTGGTTTACGACATTGCATACGTGTGCGCATATATTCGCGATTTGATTCACGACATTGCATACGTGTGGGCATATATTCGCGATTTGGTTCACGACATTGCATACGTGTGCGCACACGTATGCGATGTGCGATGTCCCTTCAGGGCCACCATATATTTGTACCATGATGCGTTGGGAAAGTCTTTTTCAATTCGGCCACAAATATTCTTGTTCTCTGAAGAGTGCTCAATGTGATACCATTGTACTCCTGTTTAAGTAAACAATGAATGACAGGATAGCACAGCGTTGACATTGGTACACCTGATTTACAGTTTTGTGGTGGACCTTTTGCAGGATTTTACATCCTTTTCAAATCCAAATTCAGACCATGGGTTGAATGGTCTGGATGCGCCTTATCCACAGTTCCCCCCTACTCAGAAGAACAGTCTCTCTGTGTTTATCTAGTGCCTCGGTGCCCTGTTAAAAGTCGTGTCAGAAATATAGTGGTAAAGCATATAGAAGTGATGTCCGACAGGTGTATGTAAAGCCTCTGGATGTTGACTGTTGATCTTTAAACACAGAAACGCCTTGTCACAACCCTGGAAAAAAGCTGGATCAATATAAACTCTGCACAAAGTAAAAATGATTGAATTTGGATTTGAAAAGGATGTAAGATCCTGCAAAAATCCACCACTAAACTGTAAAACAGGTTCTAAAAATGTCAACGTTGTGTTATCATGTCATTCATTTTGTTTACCTAAACAGAAGAACAATGGTATCACATTGAGCACTTTTCAGAGAACAAGAATATTTGTGGCCGAATTGAAAAAGACTTTTCCAACGCATCATGGTACAAATAACTTGTCCGTTTAAAATGACAGTTCATGGAGATATGGAGTTTTTCTCTGGGAAGCGGGCTGTGGAAATTTAACCGGACGTCCAAACGTTCAGACTGTCTGAATAGCTTTATCCGGAACTATGAGGACCGAAGCCGTCTCCGTTTCTGGAGCCTCTCTTCCGTTTCTGGAGCCTCTCTTCCGTTTCCAGGTGTTTACCCTGAGCAATCGAGGTCATCTAAAAGCTTAGGAAGAAGATAACAAAGCTCGGATCGTGTGTACCGTTAATTAAACAATACATAATAGTTTTTACAAACAGGCTTATGCTCACTTCCCAGTATACATTTCTACGCGAAGTTTCAACGACAAGAAGTCGTGTGCTTACATGAAGTTTGAGCACAATGGGGCTGTTTATCCATCTACTCGTGATCGTTATGATCGTGAAGTCTCAAGCTGAACTACAAGTTGCATCCTCTGGTAATGAGCAAGATACATGTAGTAAGGTACACGAGTTGAAGACTATAGTATCAATCTACCTAAATACGGTTAACACTGAACTAAGCACAACAAGACATCAGCTGGAAGAGCTGAAAGATGCAGTCTCTGCCAATCAAGAAACTGTTTCTTCAGAGCTGGAAGATGCAAATCGTAAGATGGACGAGTTGCAGGTTGCAGTCTCTGGCAATCGAGAAACGGTAACTTCTCAACAAAGAAACGTGGAACATCAGTTGGAAGAGTTGCAGACTGAAGTTTTTGATACCAAACAACAATTAATACAGCTTCAAGTATCAGTATCTACTATAGTTAATCTCCTACAAGGTACGTGGCTTTTTAGACCCAACGAGTCTTGATATCTTACCCTTGTATCTCTGTTCAAGAGTGAGAGACTCATCACTCTATCCTGAATTATTTCATTAGTCAAAGAAGACTTGTGTATTTTATATATGCATGATAACTTTCAAAGGGCTTTCCCTCTGTACTATAGAAAAAATTAAATCATGCCCATGTTTCAAAGAACTGAAATTAGGGAGTTATAAAGACTACTAGTTGTTACTTCAATTGTTAAATTACTCTACAGCTAGCAGTACCCTTTGAAGAAGAAACAAATCAACTAAACAAAATGGATTAAATTTCCTTTAAAAACATACTGACTGGAGTCCTATTTCTTGATTTGATTTAAAGGTACCAATTCCACTGACGAGGCTTTTACAAGTGAAGCGGCTGAGGGAAGCAAGTTAGTCACAACGCCAGAAGCCGGTAAGCGTATTCAGGCTTTACAAAATGTGAATGCGGGGGTCTGGTAGCTTGGGATGGAGAATACTTAAGTCAATCTTGAAGTGGGCGGTCCATATCCTTGGAGGTTCATGAAACTTGGAGAAAGTTACTTTTAACAATTAATATGTACTAGATTTGGTAAGCGTATGTCTGATGATGAACTGGGAAGTAATTCAAGAACAATATTGAACTGTTGGACTTCGACTGCATGAAGATGGAGAGGGAAGAAGACGTACACATTATATTGCAGTTTACGGAAATACAAAGCTATGTTTTGTTTTCTACATTATACTTGTACAGTTGGACCTACCTTTCCAAAGGATTGTTCCGAGATTCTTGCGGGGGGTGAGTCGATGAGTGGCGTGTACACGGTTCAACCTCTAGACTCCGGTGAGGCTTTCCGGGTGTATTGTGATATGGAGACAGACGGTGGCGGATGGACGGTAAGATAACTCACGTTAGAGTATTATCACCAAGAAAAGGTCGTGTGTCAGCAATTAGGCTAAGTAATACAAATAGACAAATATAAATTGATTTTGTTTCTTTGATAGCTATTCCAACGGCGCCAGGACGGCAGTGTTAATTTCTATCTGGACTTTGCCAGCTACAGCCGGGGCTTTGGTGATCTAGAGAGAGAGTTTTGGCTCGGTAACGACAACTTGCACCGTCTGACCGCTCAGGGCGAGTACGAACTTCGCATTGATCTCTTAAGTTTCGAAAACACGCCCGGGTATGCCGTCTATGACTCGTTCAGCATCGCTGATGTGAGTGACAACTACAGGTTGGTGCTGGGAGAGTATTCAGGAACCGCAGGTAAGAAATTAATTTCATCTAGTCAGCGGAAAATTCAAATATCGGTATAATGCCAATCAAGGGAGGACAGGTTACATTGTTTTTATTTGTTTGCATTCACACACAAAATCCATTCATTGTTTTTAAATCAGAGAAACTAAGGAGGCATTAAGGAATTAAAAGAATGAAACTGAAGTACACTCGGATTGTATCTCAGCAATTGCCGCTCCGTTTGTTCCTTTTGTTTCTAACACTACACCATCAATCATAATACTTAAGGTAAGTAATGTAAGAACCAAATATAAGTTTACAGTTCCCCCTGGCTACAGCACCTTGATTCTTCTGACTATATGACCGCGTGTGTTATCTTTCAGGAGACGGGTTAGCTTACCACAACCACCAGGCCTTTACGACCAAAGACCGAGACAACGATAAAGGTAACATTAACTGCGCCGTGTCGTACCACGGAGCCTGGTGGTACACTTTTTGCGTGAACTCCAATTTGAACGGGAGGTACTTCCAGTCGGCCTCACTCAGAGGCGAAGGAATGCAGTGGTACTCCTTCGCAAATTACCGCTCGCTCAAAACTACCGAGATGAAAATTAGAAGTAAACTTTAGACCTTATTATGGTTGAGAACAAACTCATAGCTTACGGCATGCAGTAAACATTTCCCTGATAATGGTTATAAATTGACTCATTTAATTTTCAATAATGTTGCAGTAATATGCTGAGAGGCCACAAGGTCCAATTCTTACGATTAACGGGAATCAGCATCGTAACGCAATTGAGATACCGGTATTTGATTATGTAGGCTGTAGAACTATAGTGACGTAGAGTATCAATTATATTATTTCTATTGTTATTATTGTTTTTGTTATTTCTTTCTGGTAATGCAACCAAGTGACCCTCAAAAGTGACTAGCACTGTGACCCGTAGGCCTGAAGATACCTGTGTAGAGAAGATTTTGAAGTAAATGTCAGTTTTAGATGTGGGAGGAAAACCCTAAATAGGGAAAACCCACGCAATCAGGTAGGGACTGAAAACCCAATCCACATGCAAGGCTCCAGTCGGGGATTCGAACCAGGGTCCACAGAGGTGAAAGGCAGGGAAAGAAACCACTGAGCCAACCTGAACCAATGAAAAAGACATTGATATGTCTTTATTATTTTGTTACAACATCACGGTACAATGTGAAAACATTAACTGTATTATTCGGGAAGTTTTCCAGCTTACTCTTTATTGCTTACGTTTTCATATTTTAAAACAAATTCAGAAATAGGGTCTTTTAGATCTTAATGCGGTGGAGAACAAACTCATGAGCACACGGTATGCATTAAACATATGCATGATTTCAGCTTATTATATTGTCTAATATTATTGACAATAAATTTTACACCTTTATTGTACAAGTCTGATGTCAATCAGCTAACATAATGTATTATAAACGAGAATCCACATTGTAACGCAAAATGCTCAGCGAATTATATGCAAAGCTCGTGCAGACCAGTAAGAAAATGTCCTTTGATACTACTAATGGTACTATTCTTAAGAAGCAATTATACAAACAAGTTTATGTTCGAAATAAATTCTTAATAGTTCACTATTCAACTTTTGATCGAGGCTCATTAATTTTTTAATCGTCTTTTTAATTGTAATTTTGCTGCAAAGTGCAGGTTTTATCCCTTGAAGCGTTTGGTTACCGCAAAGTATCCGACTATACTTCAATTGAAATCAGATTTTGTTGATTGTCCTGATTTCAAATTTTAAAATGAAAACAAAACAATAGAAATTTTGAAAGCCGTGCTTCATCAGTCGCCTTGGTAGTGCCGGGGAAATTGCAAACCTTTTTTTTTTTGTTCAAAATTGAGCTGAACAGTGAAAGGTCTAATTCCCGGCGAATCCCTGGCACTGCCAGACGAAAATTGGTTTGGACTCGGGCCAGATCCGGGTTTATAAGTACTTGATATAAATTGACAAAACTTCATGGTAGTGCACGAAAAAGAAGTGAAGTCACATAAAAAAAATTGAGGTTAACTCGGTCGAATCCAAAACGGAAACACGTTCACGCTATATAAGAGGTTGATGGTTCTACAATTTGCCCACCAGGACAAGGCACCCAGAGTGTCATTGGACGATACTCAATAGACCGATTGCGCGATCTACGTCACGTGACCCCTGTTGGGTTGAAAATGTAGACACACACGTAATCCTCCATAGGAAAGGGTGGTACGGTACACGATGATTAATGCATTTAGTTAATTCTATCGAGGCTTTTTTGGCTCGAAATCTGTGAAACATATTTCAGAGTTTGTACCAAAGACCTTCAAGTGGCTGAATAAAGCCAGTAAGGACAGTTCCAGCAAGTCTTGAAAATTGTAAAAGTACCGTATAAATGTGCACGACGGAACGTTAGGCCAGACGACCGCGATCACCACACACTTTTCAACACAAAAATTTCAAAGCTTTGAAGCTGAAAACCTCCAAAGAAATTCACTACATTCATATCCATGTATGCATTTCTATACCAAAATACCAACAAGAAATCGTGTATTGGATAGTTAAATTTTCATAGCACTATGGTGAATGAGTAAGTTGCAGGTTGCAGTGTCGAGCAACCAAGAAATTGTTACCTCTGAACTTAGAGACACAACACATCTGGTTTCCTGTCAGTCAAAACTACCGAGATGAAAAGAAGTAGTAAAGTATAGACCGTATTATGGTGGGGAACAAAATCATAACATAAGGTATGCTGTATATAAGCACCTACCGGTACCTGATACTGTTTCAAACTTGTCATAATTGTTGCATTGAATTTTCAATAATTTACTATGACTATTATTTTCAATAATATACTGCGAAGCCTCAAGGTCAAACGATAATAGACCGATTGCGCGACGATGTTGACATGCGGTCACGTGACCCCCCTACTGGGTATAACGCCGTACAGCTGATGGCTAAATACGTGTAAAGAGATATGCCGTGGCACAGAATGAGTTCGAAAACAGTCGATTTTACTTTTGTTAAGTGATCAATTACTCGATCAGCCCCCTTATTTAAAGTAGTATGTTGTGGCATTAATTTAAATCACATCTCTGTTTCACAATTTAACAGAATTCTACAAAAAAAGTTTTTTTTAGCCATGCACTACCGGCGTCGGACGACTATTATGTAGCCCGCACCCGCCTGTTATTTTGTTTGTAATGTAGGCCTAAATCACTGTAAAAAAAAAAAAAAAAAAAAAAAAAAAAAAAAGGATAAACAACGCTGGAAAAGTGAGCATTTTTACCTAGCCTTGCAAAATTTCAAATAGGTAGAGGAATCACACAGTTTTGGAAAGCAATTTCTTTGGATGATTTCAGCTTCAAAACTTTTGTGTTGAAAAGTGTGTGGTGATCGCGGTCGTCTGGCCTAACCTTCCGTCGTGCGCTGTATACATCGTGCAAATTTATACGGTACATTTACAATTTTCAAGACTTGCTGGAACAGTCCTTACTGGCTTTATTTTTAGCCACTGGCTGGAAGGTCTCTGGTACAAACTCTGGAATATCTTTCACAGATTTCGAGCAAGAAAAGCCTCGATCGAATAAACTAAATGCATTAGACATCGTGTACTGCACCACCCTTTCCTATGGAGGACGTCGTGTGTGTTTACATTTTATACCCAAAAGTGGTCACGCGACGCGGGTCGCGCAATCGGTCTATTGCAAATCGAAGTCGATTTGGGACCATCATCCGAAATCAGTCACTTTTTACATGAACAGCAATGAAAATGGATCATCTTAAAAGCTGTAACTCCTTTGTGTACCCAGAAAGGAAGGTGCAGGCCCCCCATATGTGGTGACGTTTCAAGAATTTGTGAAATTGATAACTATGACTTCCTGTGTAGAGAAGAGTTATCGAGAAGAAGGTGGAAAACACGCAAAAAAAAAATAGTTGTTCGGCTGCTAGCCGTACACCTGAAAAAAAATGATACACAAAGGGATTAAAAGAAACAGAGGAGAATATTATAAACAGATTTGAAAGGAATTAGGGAGACAAAAATATGGGCTATACTCTGAGTAATAACGCCCCTCTGAACAGAAGAATTGAACCATGGAGGAAGTAATGACGTGGGAATACATGATTATCTGGAGTAACGGTGTGAGCTGCGGTGTTACCTGGAGACGAGCCATTGAATAAAAGTATTATTGGGCAGTGTGTGAGTGCGAGGGGTCTTGCATTATTTACTGAGATGAACAAAAGCCTTTGTCACAGCACACTGGAGTCAACTAATAATATAAGAAAGCTCTTTGCGAATTATTCGCTGTTTGGTTTCTGTCGGTCTTTGCAGTTACGAGTATCAGTTTCGGTTGATCTATTCCCAAATTTACAATTAAAAGTAAAATGTAAGAATGCAAAAAAGGACTGATAGTAGGGAAGAAATGGGAAATATCTGGAGCCACCTTTTGATGATACAAGCATGGAATTTGGCACAGTCGGTCAGAGTAAATCAGAAAAAAAGATATTTTGCTAAAGGGCCATCGCAGAGTTTTCCTTTGAAACAAAATAGGTATGATAACAAGCAATTTTCAAAATGACTGCCATTGCCTGTTATTCTACGTATATATATTTTTTCAAAGGACAAATCTGCGTTGGCCCCATAGCCAAATATCTTTCTCATGACATACTCTGACTGTGTGCCAAATTCCATGATAGTATCATCAGATGCACAGTCTGATCACATATCTGCCGTGTGTGCTATTATGACCAAAAAAAATAACTACCGGAAAATTTTGTTGACAATAAAACACATCCGTTATCTTAGGACGTGTGTGATGCTATTCTGCTCCACATGAAATCGTTGATTTGTTTCATTATATAAATTTTTTAAACATAATGTTCGGAATCTATGTGAGAATTTTTTTTTAATTACTTCTTTTCTTTTTTTTCTTTCAAGGTAAAACATTGGTAAAGCTGATAGTGCAGTGTTCTTACTTTGTGTGATTCAATATACACATGACAACACAATCCTGTGAAAAATTGGGCTCAATCCGTCGTCTGAGTCCGGAGAAAATGGTGAAAAACCGTGCACACTTTTCAGCATGTAAACACATTTTCCTTAATTTCGATTATTGCATCCGAAAGTAAAATGGGGGTTTTCCAATTTAATTTTCTCGACTTTGACAGTATTTAGACAGAAATATTCCCATGGAAGATTGGTATTGATAATATGTGAACTTCATAATCAGTAAGATTTGAAAATGATACAAATAAAAAGGATTTGATGAATACCAATTCCGTAGTCTGCCTTTAAGATATGGTTGATACCTGGTAATAAATGAAATATTCCAAAACCGCAGTAAACCAGCTGATTACAAAACACATGAACCATAAGATGCTGTTTTGAGAGATGATTTCTTCTACTCGAGTGAATATTTGAGATAATATTGTTCAGTGGATTTTGTATTTTATTTATTTATTTATTATTATTATATACATATATATTTTTGATACAATTTGCCCATCACAAGGCCCAAAGGCCACTCGAGGTGTGGGCTATTTTTTTGTAGGGATAGAAACCTGCCCCAATGTGCAGAAACAAGACATGGCGAGATATAAACGCAAGTCTCTTCACAGCACAGCTAAGAACAGGGTAGGGTAAATTAATTCGTTGCGAGACAAACATAACTGCCTCTTCCCCCATTGACATGTTTAGACAGTGAAAGGTTTAATCTTTGGAAACCTTTGGAAACTACTATAAATTCGAGTTAGTCCATCATCTAGAGTTTGTGCTGATGACACACCTTTGTTCTCAAGTACATTCTTCGTAGGTATTTGTTCTCAAGTACATTCTTCGTAGGTATTTGTTCTCAAGTACATTCTTCGTAGGTATTTGTTCTCAAGTACATTCTTCGTAGGTATTTGTTCTCAAGTACATTCTTTGTAGGTATTTGTTCTCAAGTACATTCTTCGTAGGTATTTGTTCTCAAGTAGGCCTACATTCTTTGTAGGTAATGCAAACTCAATGATTCACATCCAGAAGTTTGCAGCTGGATTTTGTTCTGTCTCTTTGTTGCTTATGTTCAACGGCCGCCCATTATTAAGGGAATAAATGAGTGGTGACTCGTTCTTAAACGGCCGTTTAAAACCGGCAGGGTCGTGGCCGTGCGATAAAGGCCCGAGCCGAAGGCGAGGGCCTTTATCGCACGGCCACGACCCTGCAAGGTTTTAAACGGCCGTTTAAGAACGAGTCACCACTCTTTTATTCCCATTCATAAATGCCCTTTTGTTAAAAAGTATTGAAAAATATGGAAAATTGGTTTTAAAAAAGGTTTTGGATGGTTTCGTTCATTTGTCAGTTTGCAGTTCATGTTCAGGGGCCCTGCTTTGCTTGTGCGTCTGGTTGTCGCCTCCCCTATGTGTGATTGTACGATTTAGATTTTCAAAACACGAAACCAGACTAAATAACAGCTGTGTGTGACTGTTGGTCGTCGCGGCGGCAAGGCTGTGGTGAAACTCAGAAAGAATCTTTAGAAATACATTGTTTTCACAGTAAAATAAGAGGAACTTTATTAAAACTGACAACTGCTGAAGAATGGAGAAACATTTTAAGGAATTGTAACGTCATGTATCATGGCAGACTGTCACATAAGTAGGTGATTTTTCATTTTCTTGCTTCTATAACTATAAGCTGTAATTTCATCACCTGTGCACTGCTGGAACCTAGGCCAATTTGATGTTGACTGATCTCGGTCTGCTTTCTCCTCTCTGACATTGTTCTGCCTCTTCAACCATAACTTCCTCATCAGTTATATCGTCAATATCAAATTGAAGGTCAAAATTACCTTGCAATTTATCAGACATTTTAACTAAAATCCAATAAATGTCTAAAAACTTCCTACAACTTTTATCGTGCACAAACAAACCAGCAAATATGAGCAGACGATATTTTCTAAACACTTTTGACAGTTCTTCAGCCTCGTCCAAAACATTGCTTTTTAAGTGTTTTTATTAAAGCTCCATTTAATTTCCTTATTAACATTTTCTCTTTAAAATATGATGATTTTACCTCATACATTTGTTGTATGCTTGTGAAAGTAACCATCTTTAAGGAATGTTTATTTATTATTTTGAAAAATAAATAAAGTTATGCAAAATAATAAGTTAAAGGATAACAAAATCTCAAGTTTTGTTATTCATGTTCAGGGGCCAATCACAATCCAACTGGTTTTAAACAGCCCCAGCTGTGTCTTTATCAGCCGTTTAAAGTCACTTAGAAATGGTCATGTGACCACTTCTTAGCCAATAGGATTGTCTAAACTGTCTGGGGTATTTATGAATGCATATTATATTTACCACGTTAAATACACGCAGGTCAATTTAGCACGGCAGTAGTAATACCACCACGTTTTATACTCCTAACCCTGCGTGCTGGGAATGCAGCAACTGCCCGTAGGCATGTCACGCAACTGCAATCACATCACATCATCAATTTACTGAGTACGTTAAACCGGTTCTCAATGTAGCTCTGATCCGGTACCTAAATGTAGTCCGGATCTCAAAGTTGATGGCCCCAATATTTTTGTTTTCTCTGAACAAACAAAATTTGACACGTGATGCTGTTTTATACGGAGTCCCTAATGGGACGTGAGGAGAAACAAAAAATTGGAGATGAAAGAAAATTGGCTTCTCCATTAATGTCCATGGGTGGGAATGGTTTGTGGGACAAAACGCGTGAGACATAATGCTTCACATTTTTTTCTCCTCATGTTTAAAAGTGGGTAACAGTTGTTAAAGAACTACTGCTTACCATTTAGTGGATTTTTATGCAATAAATTAACATGAAAGCTTATAACTTTCTCAAATCTATTAAAATAGCTATTTAAAATTCAAATCTAAAACGCGGGTGAAATTGGCAAAAAAAACCTGACCTAGATCTCAGTTGAAGCCCAAACCTAGATGTATCTCCAACCTTGTAGGCTAACCTAAATAAAGCCCGATTATGTACCAGTTACCACAAAATATTTCTTTGCAGTGATTGTAACAGTTGCGCGTGACTGAAATACGCGCTGGTTTATTATACGCGCTGGTTAAAACGAATGATAAGCGGTCGGTGACGTCACGTGCACAAAGTCCATAGTCATGGGTCATGCATTAAAAAAAATTACTCAACAACGAACCGACTCATCCGTGCCCATTATGAGCTCGTGAAACAACATAAAATTTGCCTACACTTGCACGAAGGTCAGACAGAGCTTTGCAATTCCCAGTCGTGGTTAATGTTTAAATAATGCCATGGACGGGGCTTAATGGATAGTGGTTCATCATCAGAATAACAACAAAAATAACAAACAAATGAATAACAAAAAAATAATTGACACTTACTAATATCAAAACCGCGATAGCATACAAACCACTTTGACCAATTAAAAAATAAACGCAGTGGCGTAACCAGACATTTTCCGGGCAAGCGGGTGCAGTACATAATTTCGGGGCTTTTTGCTGTATCAAACTATTCATTTGTGCATTTTTTTTATTTTCGTTTCTTCTTCGAATTTTTTATTTTTTTGGGGGGGAGGGGGTGGGCCAAGAGGGGGGCAAGGGTTCGGAGTGGTTGCGCCATTGAACAAACGGCAAAATTACAAGAAAAAAACGCGAAACGACAATGAAATTACCGTGTATACAATAAATTCGAGTATTATTTTTTATTCCAATTCCTAAACTTTGCTTTATTTAAAAATATCTTAACAACTATAAATAAACGGACAAAACAGAGCATAGAAGCGTCATGTTACCGTTTGTAGGCCCTTTTTATGGTTCTCGTTTTTTTTATATCGCTATTTATTTAGTGCTCAACAATTTACTGCTTGCTGAACAAGATCAGGACCCAATTTTATGGCGCTGGTTACCAAAGAATTATGCGCTTACGACGCCCTGTAAAGCGTGTACATGTACTCCTATGAGCCGTGGCAGGGCGTAAGCGCAGAATTCTGCGGTAAGCAGGGCCATGAAATTGGGCCCAGTGCAGTTGTTAAGCCAGGTTCATACTTCACGCTTCGACTATGACGTCACAAATTTGAATAATACGTCAGAATTAATTCACAACGAACGATTCGCACAACTTTCATGTGGGCAACTTTGGACTAAGCCTTGTGTTACGTAAATGAAGGGGGCTAGTATTTGTGTCATTTCTTTTACACAAATCCCCCTTTTGTAAATGGGGGATTTGGGGCAACTCTTGCGAAGCATTCCGCTGAGAAGATAGAATTGTGACGTCATATTCGCTTTGCATTTGCATGAAGTATGAACCGTGCTAAACGCGTGTCCAATTGCATGGAACTCATGGAGCTATGATGGAACTACAGCTTAAAGCAGAAAATTACTGCCGAACAAATTTCTACTGAGCAAACATTATCTAGAATGGTATACAAAAATGGTCGTGACATGGTGTTTTGGCTGGTAATGTACCGGTATTTCTGGTAAGCATAATATTGTTGCGTGCTTGGGCACTCTATGATTATTGGATCAAGGTAGGATTTCTCAGGATGCTTTTTCATGTACAGAGCAGACTACATGTGCATGTGTACACTGTTCGAAACGTTGAGACCACAACGGCTCTTTTCAGAGCCCCACTCCTTCCCCAAAGATATTTATACATCATGGTTGTGCCGACAAGTTTACTGTAGTTGTAGTTACTTCTTTGTACATAGGTAAGGTGTTTTGGTATGGACACCATGTTGGGTTCTGGATGAGAACCGGTGGTTGAATTAGATCCACGGTGTCACCGTGTTTCCACAAAATGTCACGAATTCCACAAACAATCATTATTCACTCATTGGCGTAACTAAGGGGGGGGGGGCACGTGCCCCCAACTGAAGTCCGTGCCCCCGGTGGCCCCCCCCCTCCAATTTGACATCTGGACTTTTGAGATGAAAAATTACCAGAATAAAATGTTACATTTTATGAGCATTTACGTAGTAATTTCGATGTTTTTTAAACTATTTTTATTTATTTACACACATAATGTATTTTGTTTTACGTCAACACGTCAGCAAACACTGAAAAGAGGCTTGTTTATAAAAAATACAAACGGAAACTACATTTTTTTAATTGGCTAAAAGCGCCCCCTAGGGGAAAATGGTGCACCCCCTTGTGCCCCCCTAAAGTTTTACCCTAGTTACGGCACTGTATTCACTTAAGTTCATACTTTGGTCGTAATTATTGAATGAAAAAGTGCCAGCACTTGGATCCAATACTCCTTCCTTTACACAAGCTACTCGTGACGAGTGCTTGTTTTAGTCATCCAATACGAGGTTAACCCTCGCAAAGTTTTAGATTAAAATTCAGTGAAACTATAGGGACAACCAGCAGATGATTTGTCCTTAGTTTTAAACTTTAAGAGTCTGAATTTTTCATTGGCTCAATTTGTGACCCGACTCTTCTTTGCCAGAGGTCCAGCATTTTGTCGTTGAGGCGACGTCTGTTGTGAAGTATGCCAACCCCAATGCCGTTCTCCATCGCCTCGGCGTACTTCTTTGAATATTGCTCGTACATTGGAGAAAGCTTCGGAGTGACGCCGATTTTCTCCATAATTATCCCCACAAATGCATCGTCGAGACGAAGGAACGGAACATACTTCGACGTGTCGAAGACACGCACGGCTACATCTCGAGACATGGCGTAACAAGCGCCGTTAAGAAATGGTGGGTACCTCGGGTTGGCATACACGTTCTTTGGGATGTACCACTTGGATCGCTTGTTCCTTTCTACGATGACATTAGTCCTAAGATGTCCTTCTGCAAAATTAATTGTTGGCATTGTGGAAAGACGTTTCACCAGTGTAACAATATTAATCATCATGTCGGCGTCTACACTAAACACAAAGCTGGTCTGAGGGCAGTACATAGAGACCCACTTCAGTCCCATCATGTTCTTGTAAGTCAGATTTTGATAATTATCGATGAAGTCCTCTTGAATAAGATCGTGAAATCTATTGTCTTCCTCTTGAAGTTGTTTCCGAATGGCGGGATCCGTTGACTCCCCCAGAAGAAACATCGTCAGGACCCGTCTGCCGAGCACCTCCTGAACACCTCCCCAAGTTTTCCGGATTTGCTCCCTGTCTAACTTCTCGAACGGGGCACATTTGACGAGCAAAACCAAGAAGAGTTCTCCCCTTGAGTTGTTCCTGTTGAAGCAGGCATGTTGACCGGGCATTGTAAAATTAAATAAATGTGGATTGATAATCGTGGGTTGTTTAGACACCGTATTTAATTGTCCAAGTTCCGGCGTCGGTGCTGAGAAGTTTCTTGTAACGTTATGGCTACCTTCCTCCACGCTACTTGCTTGCCGTTCAAGGAGCGCTGTGGTAAATCCCGTGCCATCTTTAGTGGTCCCAAGCATAGTCTTTTTTCTTTCTAGTATAATTCGCTCACCGGAATACCAGGAACGTACATACCAAAATATTCCAAATAGTACGAGTCCGTAGACCAGCATAGAATAGAAGGTCCTGGCAATTTTCATGGTGTCATCGGTAGTTTTTGTCTAGTATACGTCGTAGTCTTAGAGCAATATTGAATGAAGAAATTCGTGAAGAAAATTCATCTGCCTCCGCTTTCATACGTGGAAACACATTGGATCACCACAACCATACATGTACAAGTGTACAACATACTCGTATAGTTCAACCCACCCCAAGCTTTTACAAGATGATAATGGCTCAGTGACCCCATTGTAAGAACATCCTTGGAATAGAGCAGTGATTCGGATTTCGAAACAAAACGTAGACCCGACTGAAGTTTTTGGCAAAAGATTATAGAGCGCCGAAGGCGCAAGATGGGGAATTCTGGCTGAAATGTGAAATACCACTGGACGCCCCTTTCAGCAAGCAACTCTATTGATACAACAATAGATCAGTGCAGACAATGACCATTGCTATCAATGGGGGAAAAGGATTCACTTGCTGAAATGGCGCCCATGCGTATTTCACGTTCTAACAACCAGCTTCCCATCTTGCGCCTTCGGCACTCCATAACCTTTGGTTTTTAGTACATTTTTATACATTCAAGTAGGCCAACCATGCTACAGGGAAGTCAAACTTTGAATGGAACTTTAAAACTCCGAATTCAGGTTGTTCATTGTTTAAAGCTGAAACATTCGTTTTAAGTCAAGTAGAAGGTAGAGATAGTTAAAGCAAAAATAGTTTTGTCTCTTTCGTTCCTCCATGGTTGTCTAGGGGTCAACTTACTTTGATGGACAGTAATAAGTATGGGCCTATAAACTGCAGTGCATCCGAGTTCACAATGGCGCACATAAGCCCAAGTACCACCCAAAGCGAACTGGACAATACTCTTACATGTGGTCATTCGGGCTACACAAAGACTTTGAAATTGTGCGTGGTGTCCCCATAACCGGTTGTAGGAATGACAAGCTTCATTGATGAATCGGGAATTCCTTAATAGGCTTCGTCTTGTCACACACGAAGTGCCTTTTTTTTATATAGCCAAAGAGAGTGAGGTCGTCGACTCTCATTTGTAAGATTATCTTTCTTTCTTTTTCTGTTTGGTTTTTTTTTGGTTTTTTGGGGTTTTTTTTTTGGAAACGGCACAACAGGAGCACTGGTGTGTTGGGGGCATTTACCATTTATTGCGCAGATTAAGGTCTTGTTTAAAGACACAGGCTCGTCACCATTACCCGACGGCTCTTTCTGTGGCAAAACAAAACAAAATCATGTACCCGTACATATTTTACATACAACCCGTGCACCGGTCAAAGGTGATCTTTCTTGGCACGAATTTGTTTGTCGCGCATTGACGAGCGTGTATCTTTAAGTAGTGGCGTAGTCAGAATCTTTTTTGTAGGGGGGGGGGAAGGGGGGACACAGATTTGTGGCCTACCCTCGGGGGCAATTTCAGTTAGAATTGTCTGATTATAGCAAATTTCACGGTGTCCAGGCTGCTGACGGGGGAAGGTACAAGCAGGGGGGAAATGTTCCGGGGGGGAGCTGCCCCCCCCCCCTTTGCACCCCTTGGCTACACCACTATGTTTAATAAAAAAAAAGGCAACGCAAACTGCTTTTAGTAATCCAGAAGTGCCCCCTTCCATCGAAAAAAAAAATGGTGCACTTCCTTGTGCCCCCTAATCATTTACCTAATTTACCGGCGCTCTTGCAGCTGGGTCGAACGTGCCCCTCCTTTCCTAACATAAAACTATAAACGTTAGTTTGGGTAACAATTTTTCCCTTCACTCCTTCTCTCTATTGACTAGTGAATCAAAGTCAAAGTAAAAAATGAAAAAGAACAACAAACGAGCTTGGTATAAGCTTTGTTTACCTGGACGGTAGAATTGAGTGTATTTTGTTAAGGTACCCGGTGACGTAACCATCGCCGTAACTAGGGTAAAATTTTAGGGGCTTAATTGGGGAAGGGGGGAAACCATTTTTCCTAGGGGGTACTTTTGGCCAATTTAAATTGTATTTTCCGTTTGTATTTCCTGAAGACTAGCCCCTTTTCAGCGCTCTTGTGACGTTTTGAGGTAAAACAAAATACATTATGTCATAAAAACATTGAAATTATTATGTAATAGCTCATAAAATGTAACAGTTGATTCTGGTAATTTGTAATATCAAAAGTCCAGATTTTAAAGGGGGCACCCAGGGGCACGGACATGGACGTGCCCCCCCCCCCTTCCAAGGGCGCCCCTCCCCCCTTTAGTTACGCCACTGGACGTAACCGGCTTATTTAATATCTTTGGGGTTTCCTGGACGTCTGGTTCTCTGATGATGTTATTAGGTAAGTCAGGGCAATTTTTTTTATCTCTTAATTTATGAGGTCGTAATACCACAACAGCTTTTGTCATTACTACATTATTAGTAAGATCTGTTCGCTACCCTGATGGTAAGTGATGACTTTTTGGAGCCGGTAGTGCAGTGTAACGAAGTTCGTGTGGTCTACATTGTTATTATGCATACCATTCGTTTAATTACATTGCACTTCCGGCTCCAAAATGTCATTACTAAAAAGGATCGAGCTTAACAGAGTACTTATAATTAATTATTGATCTGTAACGATTAGATGTAATAAACGGCAGGTGTTTGTGATATGTCACTCGGTTTTTTTCGCTTTCGCCATCACACAGTTATTTTGCTAATTATGAGAATACTGTTCCAGTGCCTACCGGGACCGGTATAATCAATCAGTCGGACTACAGAAGTTATTAGTCAGAATGTAATAATAATAACTGGTTCTTATATAGCGCATTTCACAATAACGTCTCAATGCGCTTTACATTAGTGCCCTGGTCATTGGGCCAATAACATTCTTGTAATCTTTCTCAGCTCCCTGGGGAGTATACAGCTCCGAGCTGCTGTGGCGCTCAGAATGCTTTTTCAAAACACAATATCAACCTCTACCCTCACAGGTACCTATTTATAGCCCTGGGTGAAGAGAAGCAATTATAGTACAGCATCTTGCTCAAGGACACAAGTGTCATGACCAGGACTCGAACTCACACCCCGACGACTTGACCACCAAAACTCGAGTCCGGTGCACTAAACCGCTCGGCCATGACAAGCTGCAGAGTCCATAATTCTCCTGAGAATCGATCAGAGTATACGGAAAAGTATAGTTTTGTTACACTCTAGTGCACAATGACTAATGGAAAGTACGAGCAAGTTTGTTGTTTCGATAAAGCTGGCCACACGTCGGTGGCAGGTCACGATGTTGATGTAGGAAACTCAAGGCCTATCAAACAATTAGCCCATAAAATAACATGCAGGTCATTATGCCGTTCAAATTATAAAACACCCCTTACAAAGGTTCTGCATTTTGATTGGTTTCGATAGCGTCACATGATATGTCTTATTTTCCCTGGAAGCTGCGCCAACGCGATGCTCCATACCAATGTACTAGCCCATAGCAACCAATGTACATGTGCTACCATACAGCAACCAATGCACTTTACCCATAGCAACCAATGGACTATAACCATAGCAACCAATGTTGTATACCCATAGCAACAGCAGTTTCTTAGTAGACGTCTAGGCACAATATATGTATAGGGTAAAAGAAATATTGACTGCTTTACGCAGTACACGTGATACGGTTATTAAATGGACTGTGTCGTCATGATTATAGCAATAAATGGAATCACCCAGTTACTATGCATGCGTGCGCGCCGGTGGTCACGTCACAGTTTGAAAAAGACGGCGCCCTTTGTGATTTGACCGCACGTGTGCAGTATCTGGGTGAGAGTTCATTTTTTTCATGCACAGCCACAGTCAGCCGATTTCACAGAGCGCTGAGATTCATCTTAAGATGAGTTGTCAGTATTACCATAGTGATCTGTATTGGGACATCACACTTTTCTCAGCAATTAAAAATGATTCGCACTTAGGATCAATCTTAACTCCTTGTGGAATCGAGCCCAGCCTGGTAAAATCATGACGACGCGGCCCCTTTAAGAATACTACTCCCTAGGCGATTCCCTTTGTGTTCTATTTGCCCTCTGCTTTACCTTAGGAAAATAGAACGCGCCGTGGACCACCTCGGTAGTTGCAGTATAGTATTTGAAGCAGTCAATATTTGTATATTATACTCGGTTTACTTAACATGGTGGCGAAACGTCAATATGCACATTGAGAAAGAAAAAAATTCAGATCCAAACTATTATGTTCTTTTCCGTCATTTCTATTTTTAATTTAGTTTAGTTTAATTTTAAGTACCATTAATGGGGCCTGTGTGGCGTTCATATTAGAAATGATTTAGGGCAAAATAGGACTGCATACACCAGTTGTTTTTTAAGTAGATATTCTACAATCAGAATGGTGTCAATAAATAAATTGAACATTGATAACCGCGGTCTGCTAAAATCATGTTGTATTTGGACAATCTAAAAGCAAGAGAAAATGAAAAATAAAAAAAATTAAAATAACAACAAATTTCAAAAGT
Source organism: Marthasterias glacialis (assembly GCA_911728455.2). Classification (NCBI taxonomy): domain Eukaryota; kingdom Metazoa; phylum Echinodermata; class Asteroidea; order Forcipulatida; family Asteriidae; genus Marthasterias; species Marthasterias glacialis. The sequence goes on from OU452226.1 coordinate 24,493,530, forward strand.
AGAAGGCTAGCAAATCGATATGTAAAATTCAGATCACCGCACTCAAGTGCAACAGAATTTGCATGAACTAAAATGAGACGTAGTGATTATAAAAAAAGTATCTATAATTTTGTTAAGCGGCAAAGTCAGTTTAGAAGATTTATGTTGTTTTTGTTGACGAGTTGACGAGTGTGAGAGAATTGTCAGTCGTGACGTCACTGTTTTACTTTATGGGTCAATCTCTCGTCAAAGTAAATTTAACCCTCTAACGCATAAATTGTTAAGCGTTGCACGTAAACGACACACTTGGCGGCTGTCACGACAATTCTCTATAAATTGCTCATTAAAATTTAACTCTTTTAAAGTTGCACGGCCCGATGTTCTCTGGTTTTCTCCGAACGATTTTTGACAGATCCGGCTGTGTCAGTACATAAAACATACAAAAAAGGCCACATAATAATGCCACGGACAATGCACAAAACCCATGGAACATGCAACAAATTCTGTACATGTCGACTGTGACCTGAGATGATGTCAGGATCCCCACAAAAATAAATTTTCAGCTTTTAATTACTTACCTTTCCATTGGCAGATTATTTCCTGATACAAAGCTTAAAACTTTCTGGAATCTATGCAAAATGTCTATTACAAATTTAAATCTAAATTTTGGGAGATAAACGGGCCAAAAATCGGACCGAGCACCTTTAGAAGACACGCTTCTAACCGGTATACTATGATCACTAAAATTGTAGGGTGAAATATGCGAGCATGTGTTGGCATAAATTAAATAAAAATACATAATGGACAGCTGCTCACCACGTGTCCTTAATTGGAGCTACCACTATTATCAACACAAAGTAGGCATAATTATTTAAAACGAAAACATTCAAGTAGCTTAACAATAATGTTAACAATGAAAGCTCAGACAATTCGCAGTATCATCGGATAAAGTGATTTCCTTTGACCCTTGCACGCACGTCACACGCAGCGACTGTGTCACGCTCACCGTTTTGGAAGTCCGTAGGTAAACGTGTAAATGTCGCGTCGCCTAAAACGCCCGCCACACTGTGACTGTAAAACACACGGACACATTGACTTCCAAAGTGTCGCAACCAAGATTATCGTGATGATGACGTCACGTGAATTGGGTCAATAATTAGCGCTTATGGTTCTGAAATTGTCCGATAAAATGGTGTTTTGGACGTTTCGACCAATATTCTGTGATTGTTGACAGAAATGATTAATCCTACCAACTCATTAAAGAGTTTTTGTTTTATGTGATGATTACCTCAAACCTAACACTTTTAAAAAGAAAACCCAAATGAAAGGTTCACTGACGTTTATGGTCAATGTTTAAGGAAGGCTCCATTTTGCAGAGGTTGAACCTTTACGTTTTAGCATTATCCACAAAAAAATGAAACTAAAAATAATAATGAATGGCTTTAGTTCACCATGCTGGGGATACTTTTAGTAAATACTCCAAAAATAAATAACAATGAAAAACTTCGAGAGAGAGCTGTTGATAGTATAAAACATTGTGAGAAACGACTCATTTTGAAGTAACGTAGTTATTGAAGAAGAGGTAATTTCTCGCTAAAATATTTGAATCTGAGTAAGGCTTCTGGCATGAAGAACATGTCTTAGGAGTAGTTCTAGCAACATATAAACAACAGTCATGCCCTGCATTAAAAAAACTGAACGAGTCTTCATTGTCTCCTATTCATCGTGTTATATTGACGCTAACTGCGCTATTGGATGTGTATACAGAAATGAATACCTGTTTTTGTTTTGTTTAAATACGCGGTGAAAATGCAAATTCAGTCACTAAGAAAGCCACGTTTTTAAGGAATGTAGCCTAAGCGTTTTTTTAATAGGCTGTAACATTTAGAAGATTCACTGATGTACGTTGTGGCTGAAAAGGTCAGTCTGCGTGTATTCACTCGTTAAAACACGGTAATTTATGGCCTGAGATACATCAACGAATCAACAGAGCAAAGCACAATACTAGGCTGTATCCCCAACATGCATTACTTCACGAACTAAGCTACCCATTATTAATTTATGGAGTAATCAATGCTTCCATTAGTCATGTACCGGTATGTTGCTATGGGGATTTACAGTATGTTAGTTTTTTGAAGAAGACACGTTCAGAGAGGATTGATGTCTCTTCACGACCAGAGAGGATTGATGTCTCTTCACTGAATCATCTATTACGTGTGTAATTAAACAACAAAAAATGTGTAACAATAGTAAACAAAATTTATGAAGGATAAATCGAAACATATTTTAACGGAATTTATTTTAAAAAAAAGAAGAAAAAAAGCATTCACCCAAACTGTTCTCCAAAAGGGCCATTCGTGTCGAGCCCATTCAATATTCCACATTGAAACAGAACACTATACTTTGATGTAGAAGTATTTTTGCCCAAAGTACTGTTTCTAACTTAAAATGATAGAGCTGAGTGACAAATTGAGGTTTTTATTTAAACTGAAAGGCCCTTATTTGGAGAAGCGATGTGTGTTGATGGAGGCATTAATAGTGGAAAATCAACGTTTACAACGGGTTTATTGTTGTTGTTTTTTTTTGTATTTATTTTTTTAATAGGTGTTCTCTTCTTCTCTATTTTTTTTTTCAAAATTAGGGCTGCGAATTGCTCAGCTGCATTTCATTTTTCTTTTATTTATTCATTTATTTCTTATTTACCCTGGGTGATCTATTCAGTAATCACTGATCTCAACAAGTGATTGTAACGAAGAAGAATTACAGAAACTCCTGTGAACGTACCGTATAGCTTTTGATAAAGTCAACATGCTCCATCCTGAACATAATTACAGATTATTATTTTTTTTTTTATTACTATTATTATAAGAATCTTTTGTAATGTATTGAGTGACGAAATAGAAAGTGCATACATTAGGGCCTGTGAGTTGGGTTTGTCCTAAATTTGTGACCCAACTATTTTGTGCCATATTTTCAACATTTTGTCATTGAGGTGACGTCTGTTGTGAAGTATTCCGATGCCAATACCTGTTTCTAGTGCATGGGTGTGATTCTTCGAATATTGCTCGTACATTGGAGAATACCTCGGAGTGATGCCGGCTTTCTTCATTGTGATCCCCACAAATGCATCGTCGAGACGAAGGAACGGAACATACTTCGACGTGTCGAAGACACGTACGGCTATATCTCGAGACATTGCGTAGCAAGCGCCGTTAAGAAATGGTGCATATCTCGGATTGGCGTAATCCTTCTTTGGGACGTACCACTTGGATCGCTTGTCCCTTTCTACGATGATATTTGTCCTAAGATGTCCTTCTGCAAAGTCAGTCGTTGGCATTGTGGAAAGACGTTTCACCAGTGTAACAATATTAATCATCATGTCGGCGTCTACACTAAACACAAAGCTGGTCTGAGGGCAGTACATAGAGACCCACTTCAGTCCCATCATGTTCTTGTAAGTCAGATTTTGATAATTATCGATGAAGTCCTCTTGAATAAGATCGTGAAATCTACTGTCTTCCTCTTGAAGTTGTTTCCGAATGGCAGGATTCGTTGACTCCCCCAGAAGAAACATAGTCAGGACCCGTCTGCCGAGCACCTCCTGAACACCTCCCCAAGTTTTCCGGATTTGCTCCCTGTCTAACTTCTCGAGCGGGGCACATTTGACGAGCAAAACCAAGAAGAGTCCTCCTCTTGAGTTATTCCTGTTGAAGCAGGCACTTTGGCTGGGTATGGTAAACTTAAATAGATGTGGGTTGACAACTGGTTGCCTGGTCGTCGTGATGGTATTATTTTGTGGTTTCTTTGCTTGTGTTGGCTTCGTGATGTTCTTGCGGGTAGAAGTAGTAGTAGCATTCACAGGTATTACAACAGGTACTATCATTTGACCCTGTGCTAGGCGTAAAAATAACAACCCCTTTTCTTTTCGAACACTACGCGTGTGTAGCGTATAAAAAAATGCCGCTCCACCCGCCAAAAGTCCGTAAACCATTACGTAAATTAAAGCATTTTTGGTCTTCATGTTTCGTGGTTCTCCTCCGCAAAGTCGTTGTGAAAACTGCCAGTGCACTGAGTCATTACCTCGGTATGGGTGAGTAACGTATAACATCTAATCGTAGATGAACACTACACAGTACGGAGTTGGCGTTACATCCTCACCACCAAGCAACCGCCAGTCGATCGAGTATAAGTTAAACCCTACCTTTAAAGTATGCAAGCGTAGCCAATTGCATACTAGGAGCAAGTTCGGGTGGGTGACTAGACTTGACTAGACTAACCGTAAACAGTGACGTAGCCGCGAATGGACTAGATCGACCATGCTCCTGTGCATGGTTCGATATGGTCAATCTCCCTGTGCTCTATGGTTTCTGGTTGGTCTAGTCGATCTAGTCAAGTCTAGTCGCCACCCGAACTTACTCTAGGCCGTGATTGGTTTATCAAGCCATCATGGCCACATCAGCCGATTCTGAGAAGAGATGACCCCGCAGTTCTGCTAGTGCGAAATAGCCACCAAAATGCATCCTGTCTAGAGTAAACTGTACACGGGGCGGGGTGGGAGCGTTCTGAACAATCGCGCCACCAACGCTCGCCTGAGTCTCATTAAAACACTCCGCGTGTTAACATGGAGTTTGTAAATCACCTCATTTTATGTTTTTATTTACTCCTTCGTTGAGCGCTCAAAAAATATAATATTTGTAAGCCTAACAACATGGCGTAGTCCCTTTTAGCCTGATTGTTTGAGGCTAAAAGGCTAAACGATCGTTTGGCAGTTCATGTGCGTTTAATCGATAACCCACTAGATAGATCAGTGTTACATTTTTCAGGTACCTCCCGAACAAATATATTGACAAAATAGGGAAACTGCCAACATTAGGGCTGATAGCTCAGTTGGTAGAGCGTCGGTACGTTACACCACCAGTGGTCGCAGGTTTTCTTCACCCAAACATTGTTATATTTTTCATAGTTTCCATCAGCCTGTACTTATGATCGTTATTGTTATGTTGCTATTGCAGTTTTTACGTGAAGTGAATAATAGAAGAAGAGACGTTGTTTGAAAAAAAATACATTAAGGTGATCAGACGTGACTGTGCAACCGAAAGTCCGACAAAAGTCCGACAAACTCGTTAGTGTGTGTGGCGCGCGTGCACAGTGGGCGGGGCTTAATGGATCGGTTTATACAGGGGGGGGGGCGGACACGATATTGCGCAATTCTTTCCGCGGCGCTGTGTGAACGTACCATTTAAAAAAAAGGGGTAAATAATTTCTGCTCTAACACGAATGGATTTAATTAGATAAAAGTAAGGCAGTATTTGACCAATTATATATGCATAGTTTATTTGTAATATTTTTGGAGTGGAAGTAAATGCAAAAATTTGTCAAAAATCAATAAAAAAAAAATTGGAAAATGCATCCGTCCCTCCAACACCAGGCACGTAGCAGGGCAACATCATCATACCGTTAATCAATGTGTAATGTTGCTTTGAACGAAAATTCCGACACCCCTAAAACAGTGTCACAAAACGTGACGAAAGTGACAAATTGGCCCATTCTACCCCTGAGATTTTTCAAGTTCTTCTTTTAATATATGGTTTTCTAACATTGTGAAGCTTTTTTTAAAAATCCACCCATTCTACCCAATCGATTTTTATGATTTTCAAAATGTAACGTTTGAATTAAATAGTAAATTCCGTTATCGGTTTCATGTGTAGACCAGTCGGCGTCCGGAATCTGTGTGTGTTGGTATGGTATACCAAGCAGTCAGGGTGACGAACCGTGTATTGCACGATGTCAATAACGGCTACACACACACAGCCTGGGTATGCTCGCTTTTGACAGAGCCCTGACTGCGTGCGTGCGTCCGTGTGTGTGTGCATTGGTGTAAGGCAGGCTCACGAATGAGACGAGTATCAACGTTGATGGCGCCCTTTTCTTTTTCGTGCCCGCCCCCCCCCCCTGTGCAAGACCAAACTAAAACTAGCCCGTTATTGGGCCCCAAATAGCCAACCGCGTATTCGCGGAAATGCCAGCCGCGTCTTCGCGAAATAGAATACATGCGGTATAGGGAGGTGAAGAAAAGGCTTATTTTTACGAACTATCTCTGCAAGAGTCCGTATGTTATCTTAACGAAGTCTGAAATATTTGCAACAACTTACAACTTTTAAAAAGATATTATTGTAATTTAATACCTTTTTTCCTAAAAAAGAATTAAACAAAGAAAGCAACGATGGTAAATTACAGAAAATAAGCCACAAACACGGAGACGATGTGCGTGTGTGGAATAAGTAAACGTAATAAGTAGTTTAAATACCAAAACGTAAAATGAAAACAGTTAAGTGCACCCTTCATTATGAGTAAAAAAAAAAGGTTTGTCCAGAATCCTAAAAACCAGTACACTGGGCATACCAAATTTTTGAGCTGGCTATTTTAGTCCACTAATTAATGCTTAATTAGCAGCAAATACATAGACGCCATTTTCACATACAATAACGCACATATTGCTTTGCGGTTGAGATCAGTACCTTTTGAAAAGTATTTTTACCCTTCATTATGACTAAAAGTTGGATTTTTAGTCCAGAATCCTCAAAACCAGTACACTGGACATACCAAATTTTTGAGCTGGCTAATTTGGCCTACTAATTAATGCCTAATTAGCAACCAGTACATATACGCCGTTTTCATAGAAAAAACGCACATATGCCTTTGCGGTTGAGGCCAGTTCCTCTTGAAAAGTGTTTGTACCCTTCATTAAGACTAAAGCTGGGATTTTTAGTCCAGAATCTTAAAAACCAGTACACTGGGCGTACCAAATTTTTAACTGGCTAATTTGGTCCATTAATTAGTGCTTAATTGCCAACAAACACAAAGACACCGTTTTCTTAACTAAAAATCCCACTTTTAGTCCTAGTGAAGGGTACAACCGTACAAATACCTTTCAAGAGGTACTGGTCTCGACCGCAAAGCAATATTATGTGCGTTATCCTGAAAATTAGAACGCATGCAGTTCAAGGCGGTGAAATTTCTGTCTCTCATTCTTTATACGTGGAACGATTTATTGTTAACTTTCTGTATTAACTAGTACAATCTTTATAATATTCATATACATACATATTATTAAGCATACTTCAAAGTGGACATAGGTTGTTTGGCTCATTATTTAAGGAGTTATTAGCCGAAGTGTTCTTGAATGAACTTAGGTTATAATCTACAGGTCTCCTCCATGGAATCAAATCAATTTACATCATCAGAAGCTAAGCTAACGTGGGTAGATTGTGTGTAACGAAGATCAACTGACCCTGGTTCGAATCCTGGCATTGTGGTATCACGGGTTTTTTAATCTAGTTATAATACATTATTTATATATAAAGGGTACAATAGCGCAAAAAGGAAAGATCGACGTAGTGCATATCGTATGACCAGGGTTCGATTCGTGGTATGTTCGTCTTTGTTTGTTTGGGCTTTATTTTTTTTATTTATTTTTTTATTTAAGGTCTTATGTTATTTGTATATATTTAAAATATAACTTTTTATACGGAGCACAATTAGCGCAACAGGGTACATCGATGAAGAGTAGATCGCAGGACTGGGGTTCGATTCCATGCCTGTTTGTGTTTTGTTTATTTAACTGTAAAAGTTAATGTATTATTTGTATAAAGATAAAATTGCACTTCTTAAGAGGAGAACAATTAGCGCAACAGTGAAGAACGATGGAGAGCAAATCGCAAGAGCGGGAACGGGGTTCGATTCCTGGTATGTTTGTTTCTTTGTGTTTGTTTTTTTAACTGTAAAAGGTAATTAATTTACATAAAATAGCACTTCTTAGGCGCAGTACAATAATCACAACACGGTAGATCGATGAAGTGCAAATCCCAGGACCGACGTGTGATTCCTGGTTTGTGTTATTGTTTAAATTGTAAAAGGTATGTTATTATTTGTACATAAATAAAATAGAATTATTCGTGGAGTACAATTAGCACAACACGGAAGGCCGATGAAGTGCAATTCGTATGACCGGGGTTCGATTCCTGGTGTGTTCGTGTTTGTTTTTTTGGGCTTTTTTCTTTACTGTAAAAGGTCATATGTTATTTGTATATATTTAAAATAGTACTTTTTATACGGAGCAAAATTAGCGCAACAGTGTAGATCGATGAAGAATATATATCGCGGGACTGGGGTTCGATTCCATTTCTGTTAGCTTTTTGTTTATTTAACTGTAAAAGTTAATGTATTATTTGTATAAATATAAAATTGCACTTTTTAAGAGGAGAACAATAAGCCCAACAGTGAAGAACGATGGAGAGCAAATCACAAGAGCGGGAACGGGGTTCGATTCCTGGTATGTTCGTTTTGTGTTTTTTTTTTTTGTAACTGTAAAAGGTAATTAATTTACATAAAATAGCACTTCTTAGGCGGAGTACAATAAGCGCAACACGGTAGATCGATGAAGTGCAAATCCCAGGACCGACGTGTGATTCCTGGTTTGTGTTATTGTTTAAACCGTAAAGGGTATTTTATTATTTGTACATAAATAAAATAGCATTTTATGCGGAGTAGAATTAGCACAACACGGAAGGTCGATGAAGTGCATATCGCAGGACCGGGGTTCGATTCCTGGTATGTTCACGTTTTGTTTTTTTTAAGTTACTACAAAAGGTTACTTGTTATGTGTATATATCAGTAAAATATCACTTCTTACGTGGAGTACAGGTAGCGCAACCGGATAGTTGAGGTACTGCGAATCGCCAGACCCAGGTTCAAATCCAGGTTAACAGCAATGTAAAGCAAAACCCTAAAATTCTTTTTACAAACCTGATCAAAACGTTTTAAACGAAGCCCTATATATACCGACCAAAAATAGGGTGGTGGTGGGCAAGAACTTAGCACAAAAAGTAGACTGACTGACTTGAAGTAAGGCAGTTGAGGGTTCGAATCCCTTTAAAGGTAAAAACGAAAAACGAAAAACGAAAAACGAGCAACGAGCAACGAGCAACGAGCAACGAGCAACGAGCAACGAGCAACGAGCAACTACGCATGTTCGCAGCGTGAGCTCCAGCGCGAGCACCAAAAGCTGCAACAAGTCTTGC